>CM042418.1:6797466-7214966 GCA_023634145.1 Thymallus thymallus
TTCCCCTTCTCTCCTTTTATTTGGTCTTTCTTTCCTCCTTTCTTAGTGGCTTTTGAGAAATCTCTCCACTGTGGCCAGACCGTACTACCTCAACACTAAATCATCACTTGCATTAAAAAAGGCCCAGGAATTTGTAACTGGTGCAAAACAGACGGAAAACTCAACCTTGTTTTCGTCTTAACAAGGAGTCTCTCTCTCTCTCTCTCTCTCTCTCTCTCTCTCTCTCTCTCTCTCTCTCTCTCTCTCTCTCTCTCTCTCTCTCTCTCTCTCTCTCTCTCGTGTGTTTTGTTGGCATGTGGGTGTCGAATGTTAGGCCTTTTTTCCCATGCCTTTTTACGAGGTCACTTAGTCAAAACCCTCTCTGGTCTAACACAAATACAGCCCCAGGTCTTAGGTCCTCCTCATACCTTCATCAACACACTAGTTGTCTCACCTCTGTGGGTTTACTGTTTATGAACACCCATGTGACAGACCTACGGCGGACAAATACTGACTTAACTCCTAACTTTACACACACTCCCACCTTAAAGTTTTACATGTACATTTTAGTCATTTAGCAGACGCTCTTATCCAGAGCGACTTAGTGTGCATACAATTTCAGGTTTTCAGTTGTAACCTTGGTAACTGACTATCTCTATCTCCTGCTCCCTTTCTTTCTCACTCTCTCTCCCTCCTTCCCCCCCCCCCCCCCCCCCCCCCCCCTCTCTCTCCAGTTGGTCCGTACATTGGGCGGTACTGTGGTCAGAACACCCCTGGTCGTATCATCTCTTACACGGGCATCCTGGCACTGATAATCAACACAGACAGTGCCATCGCCAAGGAGGGCTTCTCTGCCAACTTCACCGTGTTGGATCGGACCGTGCCAGAAGGTAGGTGACTGTTTATCATGAATGAGTGATGCATTATTTCTTACTAGGATAAAAAAAATATATATACATTTAGCAGGTGCTAAAGTGACCATTCCTTCATATGAGTGATAAAGCTACAATCCCTATACATACTGAAACTACCATACACTCATCCCTACATATGAGGGGTGGTCCCTGTCACTCTGCTACACACATTTAGTTTAATGTGGGACTAAAGTGAGTTAATAAATCAACAGCTCCCAGTCTTTTCATTAAGGGGATGTTATACAAGGCATGGGCCACCTCCCCCAGTTTACGAGGCCTGACTTTAACACAGTGGCAGAGGCAGAGACACTGGGGGGCAGACAGACAGCCTCACCAGCCCCTCCAGACAGTGCCCCAGCCACTAACACAGCATCATCTTCGTCCTGGGGCCTGGCCCCCATGATCCCAATTAGAGAAATGCTCCGACTAAACATTTCATTTATGAAACACAACCACCTCGAAGCCCATAAATCTTTCCGCAAGCCACCCTTCCAGTCACCCACTCTCGTCTCCCCTCCTCTCTCGAATCCCCCAGCCCCCCCCCCCCCCGTTGGGTTGTCATGGCGATGACTGGTGTTAAAAAAAAACACTAATCATCCCAGATGGTGCTAGGTCCCCCATGGGGAGTAGTGATATGCATTTGTGCTGCGGTCCCTAGATAGAATCACACAGAGCCTGAGCACAGCCACTTACAGCGATGACTGCCTGTGTCACTAGTCCCTATAGTCCCTACAGCTCAGCACCATGGCAACATAAACATAACATGGGTTCAGACTGAACACTAATCCAACAGTATTACATTTATTAGATCGGGACAGATACAATCAAAACACTAATCCTCCAACATGAACTCATCAAGTCACTGCATTATTTGACATCTGTCATACTTACCTAATTATGCAGTTGGCAGCTTATGACCTGGCTCTGAATGAACCCTCCTATCAGAGAGAAGATTATGCACCGTGGTAGTCTAGTTGGTATGTATTAATGCGGCCCTTGATGTATAATATTTGGGGGGGGGGGCACACATGATCACATTTACCTCAGTGCTGAAAACTAGAGACTCTTTGTTTACAGTCAGAGGGCAGATAGAAGTTCAACTGGGTCTGGTTGATGTTTATGGAGAGATTCTGATTCCTCCTCCAAGAGTTATAAGAAGGAGGAGGAGGAGGAGGAAGAAGAGGAAAAGGAAGAGGAAGAGGAAGAAGAAGAAGAAAGGGGGTATTTGAGAGAGGAGAAGAAAAGAGTGGAGGGAGTGTGAGATGTTTTTTTATATAGATTTTTTTTCCCCTCTTGTCTTTCCATCTCTCTTTCTCTCTCTGTTTCTCTCTCTCTGTTTATCTCTCTGTTTCTCTCTCTCTCACTCTCTCTCTCACTCTCTCTCTCTCTCCTGCTCTCTGCAGTAGTGAGTAGGGTATAGGGTGTGCAGCAGTCAGGGACTGTCTATGAGCTAAAAACAGATGGTCTCTCCATCTGCTTGATGCCTTTCAGACCTGTGTCTCTGGGACGCTGAACAGCACTGGTTTACCGCAATACGTTACTGTGTGTGTCTGCCTGCGTGTTTTATGTGTGTGCGTGTGTGCGTGTGTGCGTGTGTGCTTGTGTGTGTGTGTGTGTGTGTGTGTGTGACTAGAGACAGCAGGGTCAGACTGGGGCCAGGGTCTGACCCCTGGGGGTCATAGGGGTCAGCGTCCAGACAAGTCCGCTACATATGGGGCTACGGGGAATGACGGAGTATGGGCAGAAGAAGAGCTCACCTCTTGACCTGGCCGGTGGTTGTAACCTCACACACACACACACCACACACACACACTGGCTGACCCTGAACGGCAGCACCATGTCAACACAAACAAGGAGATGCCCTCTATCCTGGGTGGTACAGGGTATTCTGGGAGATTTACGTCTCCAGAACACCGACATTAAATGTGCCCTAACACCCCGAGGGCCAACAATATTAGCAAATGTGCACCATGTGCGAAACACATAAACTGCCTACAGGGAGCTTTGAAGGAGAGATGAACCAGCACCAGAGGAAAAACTACTGGCTCAACTTTAATGCATACTAGTTTCACTTTTCCGTACAAGTTTACAGTGAACTTAGCCCTACACTGAATGTTTCATGACTAAAGCTTTATGTCTTGACGTAGCACCACAGTTCTACTGTGCTTGCCTTCCAGTGTGGTGGGGGGAGAGAGGGAGCGGAAGCAAGGATCCGCTGAGGCGGCACTGACGTAGCTCTTTATTCACCAGAGTGCCAGCCCAGACCCTGCCGCTGAGTGTCCCCTCTCCCCAGGGACCAGCTCTGTTTTGGGGGTGGATGTGTGCTCTGGCCTGGGACGCCTGGATGGTGCTTTCAGCTCTAAATTTAGACAATCCCCTCTCCCCCCCTCCCTCCCCCCCCTTCTCTACCACCCCCACTCTCTCGCTCTAATGCTCTCTCTCTTTCTCTCTCTCTCGCTCTTTCTCTCTCTCTCTCAGACTTTGACTGTACAGACCCGTTGGGTATGGAGTCAGGGGAGATAGCATCAGAACAGATCGTAGCTTCGTCCCAGTACAACCCTGGCTGGTCCCCGGAGCGAGCCAGACTCAACTACTATGAGAACGCATGGACACCAGGAGAGGACAATAACAAAGAGTGGATACAGGTACGGTCTGCACCATAACCACAAAGCAAAATATAACATTCCGCAGATGCTTTTATCCAAAGCGTGCATACATATTCGTATGGATGTCCTCAGTCAGAAACAAACCCACAATCCTGGGCCACGCAGGACAACCATGTGTCCCAAACGCATCATAGAATTTCTCAAAGGTGGCTAATGTCTCATCATAAATAAGTGAAGATAAAGGGTGCGTTTATAGCAGTAAAAATTGTCCATTACAATATGAGTAATATGGTAGCTGTAACTTTTCCAAAGTCATCCACCCAAAGCTGCTTGGAGACAAAACAACCACAGGCTTTTTGCAAGTGTTATTGAAGCTGAATCGCTGTTTGAACCAGTGTGTGTCCAAAATGGCACCCTAATCATAAGTAGTGCCCTGGACAAAGTTAGTGTACTACTTGGTGAATTCAATGCCATTTGGAACTCAGATCCAGAGCGGTAGAGTTGACTCTCCTTCCTGGTCCAATCCCAGAAGTCTGTCTGCTGACTGTGTGCACTGAGGATGCCCCTGTGGCATGCTGGGTAAATCTTTTAAGGTCATCCAGAAACCTGATGATTAGTTTATGCTTCCTGTGAAACTCCAGGCTAGCTGTGGATTCCAGACACTCCACAAAGCTTCTCTCTCTCTCCCTCTCTCTCTCTCTCTCTCTCTCTCTCTCTCTCTCTCTCTCTCTCTCTTTCTCTCTTTCTCTCTTTCTCTTTCTTTCTCTTTCTCTTTCTCTCTCTCTCTCTCTCTCTCTCTCTCTGACATATCCAACCCATCCACCAACACACACTCATTGTTATCATAGGGTTTTACTGTACTGCTGGGATCTGCATTATCATTCACAGACAGAGAACTTTATATGAAAACACTGGAGCTCCGTCTCTGATCCCAAAAGGGCAGCAATGTCACATACCCTAGAGCCTGTTATTGTGTTGAAGTGATTACCCCACTGATCCAACCATACACTACATTACCTATACACGTTCTAAACATGTTTGATATAGTAACCCAAAGGTATCCAGCTATTGTAAATGCTCTGATTTTTCCATCATTTTCACGTTGCTGAAAAGTTTACATTTTGGCCCGACTGTACGTATGTAGTTCTCAGGGGTTTTTACAATAGTCTTCCTGTGTGGCTCCATTGGTAGAGCATGGTGCTTGCAGCTCCGGTGTTGTGTGTTCAATTCCCATAGGGGACCAGTATGAAAAAATACCAAAATGTATGAAGTCGCTCTGGATAAGATTGTCTGCTAAAATATTTAAATGTAAAGCTTGCTTGGAGACATATTTGTTTGGGGGAGGTCCATAAACAAGGTTTCCTTATTGCTATGAAAATATTGTCCTGAGGGCCCCTGTTGCTCCTTGCAGACTAATTGAATCAGAGGAGGGGGAGTGTGTCTGTGGAGGGGGTCCTTGGCTCTGTGCTCTGTGGGTGAGTGGGAGGATAGCCCTGGGCCTGGCAGGGGCCCATTGTACTGGAGGGAAACGAATGAGTGTGCCCTAAATGGCACCCTATTCCCTATACAGTATTGCACTACTTTCGACCAGGGCCCATAGTGCTCTGGCGAAGAGTAGTGCACTATATAGGGAATAGGCTGCCATTTGGGACGCATACACACTCCCGTCCCGTCCCAGACTACTTCCTGAAGCAGTTCCTTTAGAGGAGTGGGGACAGACGGTTAAAGCTGTGTAATGTTGATTGTCTCTTAGAGGGGAAATTCCATTGGGACAGAGAGGAGGTCAACGATCGACAGAACACACGTTCATACTGGAGATAGGCACAAATTCATTGTCGTGGGTCCTATCATGTCTGGACATAACCTGTGAGTTTGACCTGAGAACATAGAGATCCTATGGCTTAGTTTCCTCAACAACCAAGATACAATAATGATTGATACGTGGAAGGATAAGCAGTTTATAAAATAATACTATGGTCTTGTCCTTTCCCCAGTGTTGCTAGATTCAGCCTATGTTTCCTGAGAGACTTAATTCAGTAGAAATCTTACTCAAATCCCTATTTTTGTTAATGAGGACTTGTTTAAAACCAGCCCTTAAAAACCAAGTGGGCCGTTCTGCTCTGTTCTGTTCTTCACCACTTTCTTAGTTGCCACCAGACTTTCTCTCCTAATGAAACTCTAAATGTTCTCTCTCCCGCTGTGCTGATGCCAGAGCAATAGAACAACGATTCTGCAACTGTTCAGAATCCTCAATAGAGTATCGATTAGTCTGAGTTTTTTTTAAATTTATTTATTCAAAGGTGCACTATGCAGAAATCGCCTCCCATTTTCTGGTTGCAAAAATTCTAATAGTTGGCCTAATTTGAGTTTGTGTGACAATATTTTCATAGTGTAGAGAATCATTGTACCATCTAAACCGCTGTGACATATTTTTTCCATAACCCAAACGTATTGTATTTTCAGCTGTTTGAAGCTGGTGTACAAAACCGAAAGTGAAAGACACAAAAACGAAACTTAAGAACGGGAAGCATAGAAATAACGCACATAGAACAGATCTACTGCTTCTTAGACTTGCGTTCAATGAGAATGACGGCTCTATAACTCACATTTCTATGTGAATTTGGTCGGGTTGCCCAAAAAGTTACACATTGCAGCTTTAATAGTATTTAGCAGTAAAATACACCTAGATAAAAAGGGGATATTCTCTGTTATATATTATATATTCTCTCCAATGCCAGACGACAAAGAAGTGGATGCCTGGCACGTCTGTTTCTATGGTAAGTGTAAATTCCGTGTCGGTGTGGTGTGTAATTTATAATTTCTTGAAATCTTCGCTGCTGCGCATATGCCCTCCCTGAGCTCATGAAGAGAGATATGTTTCATTATAACAAGTGTTATTAAAATAATGTAATTCTTCATTTCTCTTTCATTAAGCTTGTCTGAGGGAGGGAGCAGCACCAACAACAATCTCTCCCCATCGTTAATGGCAGGCACACTCACGGCACCACGGCACAAATCATCTCACACGCCTGTTAGATGGATATCAATTCATTATTCATTTCATTAATGCTCTGAATGCAATTTGCACCAGACGGTTTTATTAGCTATTCATGACAGGCGGTGGGGGTTTGAGGGGTTGATATCTCAGGCATATTTCTTCTTTTCCTATAGTTTATTCAGATAATATATCTAAGGGTGGATAGCGTAGGTTTGTCATATATTTTACTGCTGCCTCTCGTGTTAATGTATTGATGATGAACAGGGCAACATGATAGAATTTCTCCTTCTGTTAATTAGTCTGGTGGGTTAGCTATTCATTACACTCTATTGTCCCAGAGGAACAGCCTTTTGGTGTGTGTGTGTGTGTGTGTGTGTGTGTGTGTGTGCGTGCACGCGTGTGTGCATGCCTAAATGTGTGTGGGTAGATGGACAGGCGACATTTGAGGCTTCTCACATCCACCAGGAAATGTTTTTATAATCCTCAGATAGCTTTTTTCATTCCATTCCCATGTCAGCCACGCCAGGAGGTAGATGTAGTGAATATCTACCTTTGTGAATCCATCTGTTTGAAGGCTCGCCCTCAGAAGGGGACTAGTATGGATGTATGTAGCAGCAGGTTGCTGTGATGATGAATGAACTCACCTTTAGCCAGATAGTGTATTTATGTGTTGGTTCCAATAGGAAGACCTGAATGGTGTGTGGCGGGCCTGGTTCCAATAGTATACCTGAGAGGTGCGTGGCAGGCCTGGTTCCAATAGGAACACCTGAATGGTGCGTGGCGGGCCTGATTCCAATAGGAAGACCTGAATGGTGCGTGACGGGCCTTGTTCTAATAGGAAGACCTGAATGGTGCATGACGGGCCTTGTTCCAATAGGAAGACCTGAATGGTGCGTGACGGGCCATAGTTCCAATAGTATACCTGAATGGTTCATGAGGGGCCTGGTTCCAATAGGAAGACCTTCATGGTGAGTGACGTACCTTCACCTGCACAACTTCTTTGGCACTCTGACTGAGGGAGTACAGCTATATTTTTGGAGGACAGTCACGCTATCTCCGACCTGAAAACAAAGGCGGAGGGAAGATTTCCCGGTCCCCCTGGGACATTGATGACACACACACACACACACACATACACACAGACACACAGACACACACACACTTCGACGCTGACGCCATGAGGAATGGGCTCTGTCAGGAAAGGAGATGGAGTAGGAGAGAGGTTCGCCCTAGGCCTGAGTGATGCTATAATAGCAAAATGTCTAACATGTTGCCTCAGACAGGAGCCATTGATCACACACACACACACACACACACACCATGAATAATACATGCTGTCCCTGAGAAAGTCAACTGTCGATACCTGAAAGCATTTCTATCGTCTATCACATAAGGATACGATACAGGTTATCCATAGTGTTGTTTTTTTACTGATAAGCTTAATGCTAAATGTTCTCCATATCTTCATTATTTACAAAGAGGTTATAGCCATTATTATCCATAAATGCATTATCGGTATCTAAAGCATTATCTGTTTTATCTTACACATATCTCGCCAATAACCCAAATGATTTCATCATAAGTAAAGTTATGGAGGCAAAAAGAGAGCGACCCTCTCTCTAATCGCTCTGGGAAAGGATGTTGACTTTAATCTTATTTGTTAGGAGAATCAGTTGATGAAAGAGCAGAAAATTAAAAACAATGTTTTCATAAAGCTGCCCTAATCTCACTCATTTGGCTTTGGCCCAGTAATGTAAAGTCACCAAGTGCAACAGGAAGTAATTATATCTTAACATATGGCTGTATGGAGGAAGATTATGTTTTTCCCCATGGAAACCCCTAGCACGCATTCACACGGTGGTGAAAAAAGTACTCGATAGTCATACTTGAGACAAAGATACCTTAACACAGTAAAATACTACTTGAGTAAAAGTCTATAAGTATTTATTTTTAAATATACTTAAGTATCAAAAGTAAATGTAATTGCTAAAAATATTCATAAGTATCAAAAGTAAAAGTATAAATCATTTCAAATTCCTTATATTAAGCAAACCAGAGAGCACCATTGTCTTGTTTTTTATTTATTTACAGATAGCCAGGACCACACTCCAACACTCAGACGTAATTTACAAACAAAGTAATTGTGTTTAGTGAGTCCGCCAGATCAGTAAAGTACAGATACCCCTCAAAAAACGACTTAAGTAGTACTTTTAGGTATTTTTACTTAAGTACTTTACACCACTGCATGCACACATGCGCGCACGTATACACACACACTAGCCTCCACCATTTTACAAAGAAAAACAGGTTGAATTTCACTTTTCCATCCATCTGCCATCAAACAAACACTAATTACTGACTTCCCTGATGAAACCTAGTTAAATAAAGGTTAAATAAAAAATGTAAAAATAAAAACATCTTCTGCTTCCCTAAATGTAGTAAACTACTTCTGACCTGGTTCCATAGGGCTCTGGTCAAAGGTAGTGCACTATGTAGGGAATAGGGTGCCATTTGGGATGCAGACATTGCTTCAGCTCTCCAGCCATTTATCCAGGTCCAGGGAGAGAGGGAGGGAGAGAGAGAGAAAGAAAAGAGAGAGGGGGGGAGAGGGAGTAAGGCAGTGTGGGGCTAAGGGCTCATGTCAGCCGCTAAAACAACTTGCTCAGCCATATCCTGTTTTCCTATGGACCCGCACGGCCCCGTACAGCGGTCAACAGCCGTCCAAATGTGTTTTCAATTATCCATGGTCAGTGGGATGAAGGGTAGAAATGTTCAGCACTCTTGGGGTGTGTCCCAAATGTCACCCTATTCCCTACATAGTGCACTACTTTTGACCAGGGCTTATGTGGGAATAGGGAATCGGATGCCTTTTGGGACGCAGCCTTCTCTCCATTGTCTTTGTCAATGAGAGCTCTTGAAGCTGCTGGGCCTGTCTTGTCGTCATGCCAAAGGATGAGTAATTATAATAATGGGCTTGTAATTAACATCAGCTTCTCTCTGTTGATGAAGTCTGGCTAAAAGAAAGAGGAAGGAGGCCGGGATTTGGCTGCCCTGTCAGATCTGCTGTACGGTTAAAGCTGCCGACTCCGGACGACACATGCCCATTGGCAACAGGGGTTTGAGCCCTGTCCCGGCCACTCTGTCTATGTCCATCCACACTGTCTCCCTATCTACCTTCATACTGTACTGTCTTTAAAAAAAAAGATCCACTGTACAGTGTCTAGGCCTACGCTATAGACGTGACATCCTCTTGACTGAAACATACTGTACTGTATCATAGAGTGGTCCTCCATAGACTAGGCTGCTCCATATCCTGCACCAGGCTTGTCATTGACATGTCCCGATGAAGTCATTCTCTAATCAGTTCCTTCTTGAGGTTCCGTTGCTTTGTTTTCTGAAGAACAGTGGTCATTAGTCAGTCATCTGTGGTAACAGTGTAACCAACCATGGAGGTCATTGTGGTAGACTCCCAAATTCTCTATTTAGTGCAGTACTTTTGACCAGGGCTCACATGGCCCAAAGTAGTGCACTACATAGGGAATAAGGTTCCATTTAGGATGCGTTTAGGGTGATTCAGTAGGTGGTAAACGCTTAAAAAAGCACCTGAAACTAGGCTACTGTCTCAGACTGAAACCTGTAATCATACCACACAGTCACACTGTCTCACACACACACACACGCATGCAAGCACGCACGCAGGCACGGACACACACACCTTTTTATTTTTAGTCATCGTCATACCTGTACCCCGCACGGTAGACCCACCCACCTCACACATCATCCCTCTTTGTCAGGATAAAATAGATGGTCAACCGTTCAGGAAAGACATGCATAATTTAACGGCACAAATAGATGATCAACCGCTCAGGAAAGACGTGCATAATTTAACGGCAAAAATGGCTAAAAATAAGCCGTAATTATGTCAGGTAAACCCTGTGATGGATGAAAGGTCTGAGAAGGAGCTCATAGGTCTCACAGCATTACAGCGTCTTCGTGGTAATCCAATTTTCATAAAAGAGGAATTAATTATACTTTAGGCTAATGGATTTTTTAAAAGCCCAAACTAATATAAAAATATAACACAATCCAGTCAGGTGCTCTACATGGAATTAGAGGAAGAGGCCAATGCTGATGGATCACTATCTCACACTGTTCAGAAGTACTGTAGCCTGGTCCCATATCTGTTTGTGCTGTCTTGCTAACACATATGGTCACGCAAACATTGACACTGACCATTGGCACCATTGGCAAAACAGCACAAACAGATCTGTGACCAGGCTAGTTTAGAAATACAGTACCTGAAAATGTGAGGTAATTGTTTGTTTGTTCTGGATGGGCACAATCTCCCGAGCCTGAGATCTGCTGTAGGAAACCTGGGAGACTGTCTCTGTCTGTCTGGTCTATGGCTACCAGCTGGTGTTTGACTTTGAAACAGAGTAAGAGAATTCCCCCTCTCTGTGTGGTGATCAGTGATTTTCTGTGTTTGTTGTTTTTAGAGAGAGAGAGAAAGAGAGAGAGCGAAAGAGAGAGAGAGAGAAGAAGGGAAAATGTATTCTTGTGTTCCCCAGAGTTTCTTGATTATTCATTCAGCCCACACACCAACAGATGGGAAGTCTATTTTTTCCCAGTGCACAGTCAGGGAGGCAAGGCAGTGAAAGTCCAAACTCTCTTTTACAACTTATTTTAATAAATACTCTTCATGAGAACTGATTGTAGTATTCTCCCACCAGTTGAATTATGATGTAGTCAAACAGTGACAAATGGCTTTTGAAGCTCAACAGTTCTCTGATCTGAACACTGTGTTTCCCTCTGCTCCAACCAACCACACCCCGCCCCTCGGCTCTGCACAACGCTCGCCTGACAGTCACAGAACAATGAGTAAACTGTAACCTCAGACAGTGATCCTGTCCCAGAGTCTGCGAGTCCCAAATGGCACCCTATTCACTATATAGTGCACTACTTTTGACCAGGGCCCATGGGACTCTGGTCAAAAGTAGTGCATTATGTAGGGAACAGGGTGCAATTTGGGACAGACACACACAGTTCAGTTGAGTGGATCTAATGACCAATGGATGAGGATTATGACAATGTCGGACACTGTCTGTGGTGATGATAAGAGGGTGAAGTCACTGAACCTGAGGAACACACACACACACACACACACACAGTATGCACCATTCATTTAATAGGAACAAGGAAAAACTCTGAGAGGACGAGTGGAAAGAAGAGAAGAGAGAAAACAGAGAAAAAAAAGAGAAAGATACATTGTTTCCCATTCAGCAGGAGACTGATGATGTGCTCTAATTGTCAGTTTTTCTTAACGGGGCATTTCTGGTAAAGGGTGTGTGTGTCCCTGTAGATATGACCAGATTGTATTGTGTCATTTGTCTCAGAGTGGGCACCGCTCCAAACACACCCTGGCTTTCTCAAAAATCACAGTCATAAAAATGTTTTAAATGAAAATGAGCATGTTTCTGTAATGTCAGCACTAGTCTCAAAATACATCTCCCATTCAGGGACGTGGGTGTTATATTTGACCCTCTTTTACACAATGATTACATCACCCATTAGCGATGATTCACACTTTTAGCCAATTCACTGAGAGTTCGATGGAAAATAATTTATCAGCTAAAAATATATTTTCCTGACTTTACTGCACACACCCACACACACTCCTCCTAGTTAAAAAAAAGTTCTAGCAGTAGGTTTGTTCAATTGGTTTGGGTGAGCTATGCCATCCATGCCTCACACACCCACACACGTTGCACACGCACACTCCTCCGTGTTAACGAAGTCCCAGCATTAACCATTATCCATAATTGTTTATTTTCTCTCTGGCCCCCATGCTTTGGGGGCAATTATTCAGCCATTATTCTTTCAGCTTGCCTGTCCAGTATCCCTGACCCTGGTCTGTTAGCACTGCTGTGGTTCCCTCCTCTGCTCTGCTCTGACTGAAACAAGAAGTCATTAATAAATCATGTGTATCTCATTAGCACAGCCCTGTTATCAGGCTCATGTCTGTGAAATTGATCCAGTCTGTCTCTTCTCTCCTTACAAGAGAACAGCCTTACAAGGCTCTGTCCTTCAGATCCTCAGACCCTCAGCGATGCAGCCCCAGCCTGCTTCTCTTCTCTTCTGGTTTTTTCTTTGTCTTCCTTTTGTCTCCTTTCTTCTATTCTGTTCTGTTCTTTCCTCTCCCCACATCTCCCTCTCCTCTCCACCCCAAAGAGTACTCAGTGTACTCTCCAGCCATAGAGTTTTGAACATGCTCAGACTGGTCCTGAGGGATGAATCAGAGCTGTGGACATCTGAGTCCATGGTCTGGAGGTACAGGGCAAAAACATGGTGACTGTTCACTGACTCATAAATAAGCAGATTGAAGGAGACAGAAGGAACCATTGAGGCCAGACAATGACACAGCCTAACTGACTGACTGACTGACTGACTGTGAGTGTTCATGAGTGTTCATGAGTGTTCTCAATTATAGGGCTGGTGATGTTCTAATTCCATTATTCCATTACGGCTAATGAGGGTCCAATCAGGAGGGGGATCCAAGACCAAGTCATCCCCTTCTCAGTAAGCTACTCTGTCATTGGTCCAGGGCAGCTATGGAGCTGATAATGATGAGGAGGAGGAGGAAGAGGAGGAGGATAAACAGCAAGAGGAGGAGGACTCGCCTCGCCTCTCTCCTCTCCTCTCTCCTTTCCCTCCATCCAGACCACCCTCCATCTGTACTGGCACATTCTTCCTTTCTCTCGTACCCAGCCATGCGATGGGGATTGTGACTCGTCTGTTATTAAAAAGGAACGCTCTGAAACAGGGGATTTGATTCTGTCTCTGTTTATGGGGCTGAATAAATCTGGGCCTTCTTCCATAAGGCCAGTTGAGCTTCTAAACAGGAACAAAAGCAGGAACAAAAGTACTCTGTGTTTTCTTCTTTCTCCACCCCTCGACTCCAAATCCTACCGAGCGAGCAGAGAACGGAAGTTATATAGAGACCTTTATTCATAGTCTCCCCATCTGCTTTTATCCTTAGCTTTTGGATCTGGATCCATTTTAAAGTAGACGAATGACAACGCCGTTGCCAATGTATTCACTGTGATATGCAGATGTGAGTCTGAGTCTTAGCTCTGAGATGTTAAGCATGTGCGGTGGGGCGAGAGAGAGAGACAGAGAGAGAGAGAGAGAGAGAGAGAGAGAGGAGCACTGTTCACTGTTCAAGGCTGTATGGATGCCTTTAACATGCACTATGCTGCCTGCCTGCCTTGCCTGGCTGGTTGGCTGGTGCTCTAGTCGACTGGTTTAGGCTGGTTTTAAAAGGCTGATCTCCCCAGCTCTCTGCTGATCTCCCTGGCTCTCCCAAATGGCACCCTATTCCCTATGAGACCTGGTCAAAAGTAGTGCACTATATAGGGAATAGGGTGCCATTTGGGATGGCATTCTGTAGTTGGTGTGAATTCAGTAATCTCCACGAGGCCCCGGCCACCATCCATCAGAGTCTTAAGCCTCCTCTCAATCCAACATCAAAACGCTCTCTCTCTCTCTCTCTCTCTCATTTTTTTTTTACCATCTCTCTCTCATTTTTTTTTGCCCTCTCTCTCTACACAGCAGTAACTAAGCCAGAAGCCCGTTCCCTTCCCACACAAGCCTTCGTTTGGTTGACCCCCATGCGTTTTTCACGACATCGCATCACTCCTTATAAGCATCAGCGTGGCCTGTCGGAGAGAGAAAGAGAGGCTGTGGCCCGTTCAATACTAGCAGTGCAGCGTAACCTCACCCTCCGTAACCTCGCCCTCCGCTACTGGAGGCCTCTCCAATGTGCCCTCCTCTCCTCCATCAGTCACCCACCATGTTTCCTCCTTCTCTGTTCTGGCTGGGAGGATGAGAGACAGGGTTTAAGTGGCCTCCATATGGAAAGCAAGTCAAGAGGATGAGTGTTGTTTTCGTCTCTCTGCGTGAGGGACCGGCGAGATATTTGTGTTTTCTCTCTCAGAGTGGGGACGACCGCAACTAAGAGGCCTCGTCTGAACTGCTGGATCAATCCAGACCCAGACCAATAGGGCTCCAGCCCTGTTAGGCAAGCTTGATGGGACATGGACCAGTCTATTTAAGGGGATCCATGGTGAGATGGATGTCCTGGTTGTTCAGAGGAGTAGGAGTCCCACAAGGACAGGCAGCGCCAGGAGGATGGGTCTGCTTCTTTCAGGTCATGGTAGAGAGCAAGCATGATGCTAGACAGACAGAAAGACAGACACACACAAACGTGCACACACACACACACACACACACACACACACACACACACACACACACACACACACACACACACACACTGTCCACAGTTCTGTTCAGCATCATAGTCCTCTTCTCTCCAATAGCCTCTCGGCCTTGTTCCCTGTCTGGCAGCCGGCTAGGGAAATGTAATAACCATAAGTAATGTTACAGCAGTTCATGATTACTTTATGAAGCTCTAATGTTTTAATGCAACCGTGTACTATATGAAATTCAATCTATATCTTTTATTTTGAATATTATGAGGAGGCCTATTGCATTCAATATTCACCTTAATCCAATAAGCTCTTGTCTCCCCATCACAGGATATTAAGTTGTCTGGTTTTATTAACAGAATATTATTCCATACTTCTGCTGTTTATGACATTTCAGTCATAGTTATATGAGGTGCAGGCTAAAGGTGTTTTCCAATAGCTGGCTTGTATTTTTTACTATTTTATGTAATTAGTATTTGGACTTGCAGAACAGTTCTCTTTGCACTAAACCCAAAGTCTTGCTGTATGTGCCATTGAATTTTACTGACCGTTCCCTCTCCCTTCAGGTGGACTTGGGTTTCCTCCGGTTCGTGTCGGCCATCGGAACACAGGGGGCCGTTTCCCAGGAGACCAAGAAGACCTACTGGGTCAAGTCCTACAAGGTAGATGTCAGCTCTAACGGAGAAGACTGGATCACACTGAAGGAGGGGTCAAAACAGAAGGTAAGACTGCCTACCTCTAACGTTGCATGGTATCATGAGCACATACACTTTTCCTATACTTCAGCACTGTATGTACTACTGCAGTAATACTAGCAGGCATCAACACTAGTTAAGACACATTTCTCAGGAGACCTACAGCGCTGTGTCACAATGGCCAACCAGACCCAGAAAGCCAGTCATTTAGCAGACACTCTTATCCAGAGAGACTTACGGTAGTGTGTATACATTTCCTTACTGTAGCCAGAGTTGAATTGTGCTCTCCTCCTTAGTAGTGGCTTGGAACTCTGCCTCAGCCACACCATATCTCAACAAAAGGGGAATGCCCCTGGTCTGGTCTGTGTTAAGTCTCTGTGGAACAACGTTTTCCCCACCATGCTATTATGTGCTTAGCGTGGTATGCTAATGCACAGAGCGTTGTGTGAGGGACTATTTACAGTGCAGTACTACTGTTTCTCTCATAAAGACACTACAGTAGTCATTTAGTTGGATGAAGTCATTGTTTACTGTGTGTCAGGCTCTGGTATTTGTCTGAACAAAGCATTTTACAAGGAGAGAGAGAGAGAGAGAGAGAGAGAGAGATTCCATCTGTAAACAAACCTCTCTTTGTGTGTGTTCACACTCCACACTGTCATCAAGGTTCATTTGACCAATCTAAGGATCTGTGTAACCTATAAATAGTAACCATTGTGTCAACGTGTGTCGGTGCTACTCACCAGGACAGCCACATTTTCCCTAGAGCGGCAAAAGCAGCTCTCTTTGTGGTTGGACTACACCCTTAGAAAAAAGAACTATTTTGGGTTCCATGTAGAACCCTCTGTGTAAAGGGTTCTACATCAAACTCAAAAAGGTTCTTCCTGGATCCAAAAAGGGTTCTTCAAGGGGTTCTCCTATGGGGACAGCCGAAGAACCCTTTTAGGTTCTAGATAGCACCTTTACTTCTAAGAGTGTATATAACCCCTCCCCCTGCCCCTCAGGCCCAATTATTTTACGACCTCTCCAAAGTACACAGTTCTCTTTTTAAAGCAAGGTGATGTGAAAAGCCTTGTCTCTCTGTTCCGGCCTCTAAAGTGCTTTTGTGAGTAGTGGGTCCCATTTACTAGGTGCTGAGCCTGCAGTTTGGATGGTGATGGTGCTCGCTAGCTAGAAAAAGCCATTTAATAGTTATTGGTGCGACAGAGACGCCAGAGAGAGAGGAGAGCCGACCGGCGTGACGTATAGGAGAGTGGATGACTCAGTTGACAACTATTATCCAAGAAATGGAGAGTAGGATGTAGGAACAGTGATAGAGGCTTTTGGGCAGACTAATGGCTCCATTGGCCCTGCCTGCTGGCGTTTTAGTGCTGCCACCGTCACGTTCACTTCAGCCCAGATTAGCTTTACTACCAAGCAACACACTGCTACTGCTTGGCTAGCGCTCTCTTCCCACGGGGTTAACACCAACGTACCACCAGATGCCTACAGAGTGCAGAGTCAGAAAGGTCACACCGTCACTGAGATGTGATGGACTGTAGGGTGTTGTCAGTGTGTGTGTGTCTCAGTTTGTGATAAACCTGTAAGGAGAAGATGTTTGAAGATGGTTGAAATTGCAGCAGGGTCACAAGTCACAATATCTGGTGCAAAAATATATGATATTTAAGTATGAAACACTAATATCCATACTGTACATGCTCAGGAAATGATACAGTATATAGCCTAAAGACAGTAGCCTAATACCAACATTGAAGGGAGGCTGACCTGAATATGACCTGTGCCCGTCTTTGCTCTCTTTTTCTGGGGTACTGTGTGAGGCGAGGCCAAGGCCTAAGTTGGCCCAGTATGCTTCTCTCCTGCTGGCTCTACTACTTCACTAAACCATCCCTGTGTATAGTTAACATCGCCTCTCTCCTTCCAGGTTTTCCAAGGGAACACCAACCCCACTGACGTCGCCAGGACGATGCTTCCCAAACCCACGCTCACCCGCTTCATGCGGATTCGTCCCGTCGCCTGGGAAACAGGCATCGCTCTGCGCTTCGAGGTGTACGGCTGTAAAATATCAGGTCAGTACCATGGAGATCCCAATGCTTCACACACTATATCTCTCTGTCTGGCAGCCAGATGCAACTTTGCGATGCTTGTTTACCATTCCATTGACCAAACAACATTCAAATGCATGCGAGTCACTGCTAGTGATGGTATGTTATTTACCCTAAGTGCTCCTTCTGGATTTGTTTCGGCCTCTCATCTCCCATGTACCTGGTTGATATTTTCCTCCTCATCTAGAATAGTAGCTGAAATGGTTTATTTAGGGACTGTACGTTATTTATAATGAGGGATACCTGGAGAATATCCGATCTCTTTGAAATGAACATTTCTACCGCAACTGCCTGCATAGACACAGACACACACACTCTGATTGAGATCAAATGATAGGCATGCAGTTTGGACATTTCACCGGTAAAAAGTGATTGACAGTGATAATGGCCTACTTTGAAATTAGGTATGCCTAACTTGGTGTTTGAGGTTATTAAAAATATAACATTTTCTTGAGACAAGATGTGTGGGCAATTAGGCAGACGTTGCAATTGGAGGATGCATTTTATGCACCTGTTCTATAATGATATTCAATCTGTCGGTACAAACTTTGATTGAGAAATTCTGATGTTATTTCATAATTTTTTTGCGCTCCCTAACCCCCCATAAAATAGCTGTACACCACTTCTCCTCGGCTATAGAAGGTTGTCGAACAGCCTCTGAAGGTCATAGAAAAGTTCAAGTATTATATCCCATATGCATTGGAGTCATTTTCCCGGCATTTTACAGCTTGTTTCTAGCATAAAGCATTGCGGACTAAAGCGTAATTATAGATCGTTTTATATAATCAGGTCCATTTAATTTGTATTAAAATCAATTATATCAGTAGCAAGCTTTGGACCCCAGGAAAAGTAGCTGCTGCCTTGGCAACAGCTAATGCGGATCCAGAATAAAATACAAAAGAAATACCTTCAGTCCTCCTTCGTATCTTCACGCTCTCCCTCTTAAACTGAACAGGACATCAGTAGGCCTTGTCCTTGTGCACATATATTGCATTTTTGGATGATTTGACTCGCCTCCTGAAATGCCACCATACACAGTACAGTCTTTGGTTAGACAGCACAATAGGGTTTACATCAATAAGAGCAGGGTAGGCCGCGGCTCATGATTGGGAACGCCTATCCATTGCAGTGTGTAATGCAGTGTAGCCCAGTTTTATATACACCATACCAGCAGTGTAAAAAGTAGATTTTCTTAGAAATATAACTTTGCCCTGTGCTGTTCCGATTATGCTCTTCGTATAGCCTAGGTCTATAGCCTATATTATAAACTGGGTGGTTAGAGCCCTTAATACTGATTGGCTGCGAGCCATGGTATATCAGACCATAAACCACGGGTACGACAACACATTTATTTTTACTGTTCTAATTACGTTATAATAGCAACGTAATTAGTTTATAATAGCAATAAGACACCTCGGGGGTTTGAGGTATATGGCCAATATATCACGGTTAAGGGCTGTGTCCAGGCACTCCTTGTTGCGTAGTGCCTAAGAACAGGCTTTAGCTGTGGTATACTGGCTATATACCACACCTCCTCGGTGCATTACTGTTTAATTATAAGCTATGGATCATTTTATTGAGACCACACTAGGCACACCTGATAATTGCGCTCCCAGCAGAGAATCAGAAGCAGGTATGAGGGGAAGCATCGGACACACACGAGATGATATAATAAGCAACTCATTCTCAAACCCTGAGCAATATGACATTTAATCGATACCAAATTACATTACCCTTCCCTGGACTAAATAAAACAAATACTTAACCCTCCCCCTGACTGAAATGGAAAAAACATGACCCTCCCCCTGACTGAAATGGAAAAAACATGACCCTCCCCCTGACTGAAATGGAAAAAACATGACCCTCCCCCATTTTCCTCCGGGTAACTATTGTGTCAATTCTGATTTCTCCCTAACGCGCAGTAGTGAGTGCGCAGTGAGAGAGGTTTTACTCTGAGGCAAGGGCTGCCTTCTACATTATGAAGGAGAGGCACATGAAGATGATTACGTATTTATGTTACCTGATGTTTAGATGTACCTCATTCAATATGGATGACATAAACAGCAGGCAGGCAGAGCTGTAGTTTAGAGGGCCAGGCGAGCGGCTTCCCATAGCTGAGGACTGCAACTGCCTGCAAAGACACGCACACACACACACACACACACACACACCATCTCCGTGGCTCTTGTCCTACCCTCTGTCCTTTCCCCAATTCCCCAAGCCCCCTGCTGGGTCCACAACGTCTGCAGTGATCCACATCAGTGTGATGCTGGCAACCTTCCACCCACTACAAGGCTGTGATTGTGGCTAAGTTCATAGCATCCCTGCCTCTTTGTCAACAGGCATTTATTTTATGGCATTGTGAAAGGCTTCATTTATGTGTGCGGGTTCTTTTTCATGTGTGTGCATTTGTTTGTCTGCAAGTCTGTCTGTGTACGCTTGCTTTTGTATGTATTAGTATTTGTGCTTGTTAGTGTGTGTGTGTGAGAGCCTGTGCCTTTATATGTGCGAGTCTGTGCGTTTGTGTGTTTGCGTGTTTGCGCGTGCGTGTGTGTGTGTGTGTGTGTGTGTGTGTGTGTGTGTGTGTGTGTGTGTGTGTGTGTGTGTGTGTGTGTGTGTGTGTGTGTGTGCATATGTAGAGGGCAGTGCGGTGCTGGCACACAGCTGGAGCGCGTCAATGTTTGGGCATGAGACCAGACCGCACTTTAGACACACGCACAGACATACACACACACACCACACTGCAGACACACACACACGCAGACATACACACACAGACATACACACACATACAGACTGCACTGCAGACACATCACAGGAGTAGGGAGTGCCACTGGGCCACTCTGTGACCACTCTGATCACACTGCCAGCTTGAGAGGTTTGAGAGGTTCTGCTTTAAGGCTGCTTTCAGCTTTCAGTCCTACGTTCAGAGAGATTACTGACAGTATACAAATGCTTTTCAAGCGATACCAAAGTGGTCAATTCTAAGCCCACAGAGAAACAGCCCACTGGGCTCAACATTGTTTCCATGTCATTTCAATGAAATTATGTGGAACCAACGTGAAATAGGCATTGAATTGAGGTCTGTGCCTAGTGGGAGGGCCTTCAGGTTGTGTCTAAAAACACACCTACTTATTAATAACTTAACCTCACACCTTATGACTGCTGACTCTCTGCTGTTCTATTGGTAAATAAGCCCATGTGTGTGTTTAGCCACAGAGTTCCCCAGCCAAACCTGGGTTACCCTGCTCAGCCGTGGCCCTTGCAGTGGTGTGCCACCACACGCACGCACGCGGCCGGTTCTGGGTGTGTCCAGTGTGCGTGCCGCCCAAAACAGTCCCAGCTGAGGTGCATTAAAAGCTCATGACCACAGCAGATGACCTGTGGTGCTCTGATCACCAAAACTTCCAAATCCCCCTGGAAACCCCCCTCTCTAACTCTCTCTTATCCATCCGCTTCAAAGAGCGAGAGCGTGAGCCACCGCAGTGAAGTGCCTTAGCCTCCCTCACGGCTCTATCAGAGATCACAGAGATCACCCTCACAGGGCTCTTGGCAGGCAACGAAAGAGAAATCCTCAGCCTCAAACGGATGACAAATCTCCCCGTGAGCGTTTGGTCCTCTCCTGAGGAACCATGGAATTCTCTCTGATTCGATTTGGACTGTTTTTGGTCTCCTGGGAGTCACGTAGAACTAGTTTATTCCTCTCTGATTTGAACAGGAACTGTGATAACTATGAAGAGGATTGAATGAAGCCTTGTTCTGTTGGTTTGGCAGAGTTACAATGAGTTTCATACAGTCACAGACGTTCCAAGAATATATCTGCTTTTATCCCTCTCCCTGGGAGCAGATTGTAAAGATGATATTGGTTGATTAAGTGGAAGGGAAAGAAAGAGAAGGCCAGTCAGGAGACAGACAAGACAGTCAGCCTGTGTGTGTGTGTGTGTGGGTTCATTGCCAGAACATTTTTGTGAGCCGCAAACGGCCAAAAGTGAAACCAGCACAAGCAGCAAGCAGTTAGGGCGTGTGAAAGGTAGAATGAAAGGTAGAATGAAAGGTAGAATGAAAGGTGGAATGAAAGTAGAATGAAAGGTGGAATGAAAGAAGAAGGAAAGGTAGAATGAAAGGTAGAATGAAAGGTAGAATGAAAGGTGGAATGAAAGTAGAATGAAAGGTGGAATGAAAGAAGAAGGAAAGGTAGAATGAAAGGTGGAATGAAAGTAGAAGAAAAGGTAGAATGAAAGGTAGAAGGAAAGGTAGAATGAAAGGTAGAATGAAAGAAGAAGGAAAGGTTGAATGAAAGAAGAGGAAAACGAACGAACGCAGATTCACGATGAAAGCTCGGGAGACAAACACTCCAGGAGGAGACATTAGTATGCAAGTGAGAGTGAGAGTGAGAGTCATTGAAAGACTTATGCTAACCTCTCTCTCTTTCTCTCTCTCTCTCTCTCTCCTCTCTCCTCTCTCCCACCCTCTCAGAGTACCCATGTTCGGGCATGCTTGGCATGGTATCGGGCCTGATCACTGACGCCCAGATCACAGCTTCGTCCCACACGGACCGGAGCTGGGTACCCGAGAACGCCCGCCTGCTGACCAGCCGCTCCGGGTGGACCTTGCTGCCCCAGCCCCAGCCCTTCACCTCAGAGTGGCTACAGGTTAAATCAACTATATTAATAGACTATTCTTGTGGGTTTTTTTGCTTTGCAATTGGAGAAAGGTTTGATGGTTATGAAATATTATTGGTTCATATAACATATCACAAGAAATGTTGGTATATCCTACCTTTACACACAAAGAACTTGAACAGTTCGGAAGAACTTTACAGGTATAATGCATTATGATGCTGTCATGAGTATCTATGAACTGCTTATAATGCATTTCCTCTCCATTCAACTGCAGGTGGACCTGGGGGAGGAGAAGCTGGTACGAGGGCTCATCATCCAGGGAGGGAAATACAGAGAGAACAAGGTGTTCATGAAGAAGTTCAGACTGGGATACAGTAACAACGGATCTGATTGGAAGATGGTCCAGGACGCCAACGGCAACAAGCCAAAGGTAACAGGAAGAATAGTTTTCATTGGATGTTTGTTTGTTTGTGGTCTTTACCACGTTGAGCAATTGACAGAAAGTATTGGTTTTTGGACTATCTAACAGGAAATGATCTACCTATTCCCAGCTGAAAACCATTCTCAGACAACAGTGACGTTGAGTCAGTTTTCACACATTCTCTGTGCTGTGACTGTTGAAACATTTATGAAGCCCATTTGGGTAGTACTTTATAGCACGTTAGGATAACCATCTGTAATGCTTCTCCTAGTCCTACTGCTGCCTAGCGTCTAGCCTCTTAGTATTCGGCTGATGTTGCTCAATCCTTTCAGTGGAATTGTACTCTACTCAAGAGAGAGGAGAGGTGAGAAGAGGCAGGAGAGCTGAGAGAGAGCGTGACACGCAGAAACGACTCTAGATGTATCTGTCGATGTCGGTATGCTTTGAGTGTGTCTCACACACACACACACACACACACACACACACACACACACAGCACGTTACACACACACACCATACACACAGACGCACACCTCCAGGAAGTACCTCTATAGCCCCGTCCCCAATTGCAACCTTCTCCGACAGGATGTACCGTAAATGTGTTCCAGATCGCCTGATGGTTGATTTATGAAGGAGTGAGAGGCTCGATATCCTCCTGTCCTACTTATCCCTCCATCTCTCCCTCTTTCCCTAAGAACCTCCGAGCATCAAAGACAGACGAGACGAATTCCGGTGTTAACGGTCATTCATCCACTGCACTCCATCACTGTCCTCTCCTTCACCTCTCCTCTACCTCTTCTCCTCTACTGTCCTCTCTGTCTCTCTCTCTCTCCACCTCTCCCCTCTGTCTCTCTCGCTCTCTCTCTCTCTCTGTCTCGCCCTACCTCTAATCCTCTAGTGTCCTGCCCTGTCATCTCCTCTCCTCTAAGTGTACAGTACCTCTGTTAATCCCAAAGAGAATCCCCCTCTCTTTTTCAGATGACAAGATCAGAAGCTGAGCAGAGAGAGAGAGCATGTCCACTCCTCTATCTTACCTCTTCTCTTTATTCCCAAAGAAAAGGCCCCTAGCCTCTCTGTTTCCTCTAGGTAGCGAACTTCAGAGGCTGAGCAGAGACAGAGTGAGCTGAGGCTGTCCTTGACCGCTGTGTCCTGCTGGGGCGGCTGGTGCTAGTTGTAGCCACCGGGCTCTCGTTTGCAGTCTCACTGACAATGCTTTTTAGATGTCAGCCGGAGAAATCTGGTCAATCTTCCATTGTTTTCTCCACTCTCAGCCCTGCTCGAGCCCTGCTCCTTTTCAAAAGGAAGGAATACGTCTGCCTTAGGGTCTCTATGATAGGAGAGAGACATCAGAGAGAGCAATGACATTATCAGACAGTAATATTGCGCTCTCTTTTATCTCTCTCTCCGTTTCTGTTTCTGTCTCTCTCAGCCTCTCTCTCTGCTGCAGTGTGTACGGCATAGGACTTCTCCTCTGCTGTTGTCTATGAACTAACACAGGTGGTCCTCTCCACAGATTCTCGAGGGGAATCAGAACTATGATACACCAGAGCTGAGGACCGTGGAGCCCTTGCTGACCCGATACATCAGGGTTTACCCAGAGAGGTCCACCCCTGCTGGGATGGGCCTGCGACTCGAGCTCCTGGGCTGTGAGATCGAAGGTAGGCCTCAAATGGAATCTTACACACACACACACGCATTTTAATTGTAGACACATGTAGACTACAAATACACACGGAAACACACATGGAATGGTATCAAACACATCAAACCCGTGGTTTCCAGGTGGCTGATACCATTCCATTGACTCCGTTCCAGCCATTATTATGAGCCGTCCTCCCCTCAGCAGTCTCCACTGACCCTCACATACACACACACATCTTCTATCATCCGAGTGATGACAGTACTATGACTGAATGCATGGTGTTTGTCGAGGTGGGGTATTTAAAGATGCTTCTAAGGATTCCCCCTGTGGAGTCAACAGCTGTCCTAGGCCCACTAGGCCCCACTATCTCTCCCTCAGAGGGACAGTTGTCTAGTCTCCATGCATGCTGCATCAAAGCCATTCCTGAAGCAAGGCAACTCATACATTTTACATGGGATCAAATTAAACCCCATATGCTCTGAGGATTACTGCAAACCCCTTCTAGTCCCTGTTCCATCCTTTCTCATGGGCCATTCTCCCTCTCCCCCCCCTCCCTCCCTCCCACCCTCTTTCTCTTTCTCCTCTCCCCTCTGTCTGTCTGCCTCTCTCTCTCTTTCTCCACCTCTCTCTCTCTCTCCCCTCTGCTATGAGAACATGCTCTGGCGGGCCAGGCCTAAGTGGATTTACATATTGGATTTCAGGGAGGCTGTAGCGAGCGCAGCCCTGTGTAAGCCATGGAGTCCCACCGGGGCTTTAGAAGGATGATAATGCTTGTTTTCACTGTTAATGCCACCACACACTCAAACACACACAGACAAACACAAACACACACACATTCACACACACAACCACACACATGTACCTGAGTGGTGGTGTGTAAGCTAAGCCCCAGGAGTACAGCTAAATCCATCTTTCTCCAGCTAGAGCACTGACCCTGTCAATGACCCCTCCACCCTGAATCTGACAGAGGTTGATCACTCATATTTCATATAGCAGAGGGCTTTATTAGATTACACATGCACTCTTTCCTCCCCTTTCTCTCTCAATCTCCCTTTCTCTCTCAATCTCCCTTTCTCTTTCAATCTCCCTTTCTCTTTCAATCTCCCTTTCTCTCTCAATCTCCCTTTCTCTCTCAATCTCCCTTTCTCTCTCAATCTCCATCTCCCTCTCTCTCATCTCCCTCTCTCTCATTCTCCCTCTCTCTCAATCTCCCTCTCTCTCATCTCCCTCTCTCTCATTCTCCCTCTCTCTCTATCTCCTTCTCTCTCAATCTCCTTCTCTCTCCATCTCCCTCAATCTCCCTCTCTATCCATCTCCTTCTCTCTCCATCTCTCTCAATCTCCCTCCCTCAGTCTCCCTCTCTCTGTCTCTCTCTCTCTCTCTCTCTCTCAATCTCCCACTCTCTGTCTCCTTCTCTATCTATCTCAATCTCCCTCTCTCAATCTCCCTCTCTCTCAATCTCCCTTTCTCTCTCTTTCTCTCTCAATCTCCCTTTCTCTCTCAATCTCCCTTTCTCTCTCAATCTCCCTTTCTCTCTCAATCTCCCTTTCTCTCTCAATCTCCATCTCCCTCAATCTCCATCTCCCTCTCTCTCATCTCCCTCTCTCTCATTCTCCCTCTCTCTCAATCTCCCTCTCTCTCATTCTCCCTCTCTCTCAATCTCCTTCTCTCTCAATCTCCTTCTCTCTCCATCTCCCTCAATCTCCCTCTCTATCCATCTCCTTCTCTCTCCATCTCTCTCAATCTCCCTCCCTCAGTCTCCCTCTCTCTGTCTCTCTCTCTCTCTCTCTCTCTCAATCTCTCTCTCTCTCAATCTCCCTTTCTCTCTCTTTCTCTCTCAATCTCCCTTTCTCTCTCAATCTCCCTTTCTCTCTCAATCTCCCTTTCTCTCTCAATCTCCCTTTCTCTCTCAATCTCCCTTTCTCTCTCAATCTCCATCTCCCTCAATCTCCATCTCCCTCTCTCTCATCTCCCTCTCTCTCATTCTCCCTCTCTCTCAATCTCCCTCTCTCTCATTCTCCCTCTCTCTCAATCTCCTTCTCTCTCAATCTCCTTCTCTCTCCATCTCCCTCAATCTCCCTCTCTATCCATCTCCTTCTCTCTCCATCTCTCTCAATCTCCCTCCCTCAGTCTCCCTCTCTCTCTCTCTCTCTCTCTCTCTCTCTCTCTCTCAATCTCTCTCTCTCTCAATCTCCCTCAATCTCAGTCTCCTTCTCTATCCATCTCCTTCTCTCTCCATCTCCCTCAATCACCCTCTCTCTGTCTCCTTCTCTATCTATCTCAATCTCCCTCTCTCTGTCTCCCTCTCTCTGTCTCCCTCTCTCTGTCTCCCTCTCTCTGTCTCCCTCTCTCTGTCTCCCTCTCTCTGTATATCCCTCTCTCTGTATATCCCTCTCTCTCAATCTCTCTCAATCTCCCTCTCTCTGTCTCCCTCTCTCTCATTCTCCCTCTCTCTCAATCTCCTTCTCTCTCAATCTCCTTCTCTCTCCATCTCCCTCAATCTCCCTCTCTATCCATCTCCTTCTCTCTCCATCTCTCTCCATCTCCCTCCCTCAGTCTCCCTCTCTCTGTCTCTCTCTCTCTCTCTCTCTCTCTCTCAATCTCTCTCTCTCTCTCTCAATCTCCCTCAATCTCAGTCTCCTTCTCTATCCATCTCCTTCTCTCTCCATCTCCCTCAATCACCCTCTCTGTCTCCTTCTCTATCTATCTCAATCTCCCTCTCTCTGTCTCCCTCTCTCTGTCTCCCTCTCTCTGTATATCCCTCTCTCTGTATATCCCTCTCTCTGTATATCCCTCTCTCTCAATCTCTCTCAATCTCCCTCTCTCTGTCTCCCTCTCTCTGTCTCCCTCTCTCTGTCTCCCTCTCTCTGTCTCCCTCTCTCTGTCTCCCTCTCTCTGTCTCCCTCTCTCTCAATCTGCCTCTCTCTCAATCTCCCTCAATCTCCCTCTCTCTGTCTCCCTCTCTCTGTCTCCCTCTCTCTCAATCTCCCTCTCTCTCAATCTCTCTCAATCTCTCTCAATCTCTCTCAATCTCTCTCAATCTCCCTCAATCTCCCTCTCTCTCAATCTCCCTCTCCCTCAATCTCCCTCTCCCTCAATCTCCCTCTCCCTCAATCTCCCTCTCCCTCAATCTCTCTCTCTCAATCTCCCTCTCTCTCAATCGCCTTCTCTTTCCACCTCCCTCAATCTCCCATTCTCTCTCAATCTCCCTCTCTCTCCATTTCCCTCTCTCTCCATTTCTTTCTTTCTCCATCTCCCTCAATCTCCCATTCTCTCTCCATCTCCCTTTCTCTCAATCTCCCTCCCCCTCAATCTCCCTCTCTCTCTCAATCTCCCTCTCTCTCAATCGCCTTCTCTTTCCATCTCCCTCAATCTCCCTCAATCTCCCTCTCTCTCCCTCTCTCTCCCTCTCTCTCCCTCTCTCTCCATCTTCCCTCTCTCTCCATTTCTCTCTCTCCATTTCTTTCTTTCTCCATCTCCCTCAATCTCTCTTTCTCTCAACCTCCCTCTCTCTCAATCTCCCTCTCTCTCAATCTCCCTCCCTCCATCCTGGGGAAGCCCGCTCATTACTCTGTCAGGGTAAACACATCCAGGCTGTGTGTTAGCGGAGCGTGGATCAGAGCTGGGGCCGTGCCCACATCCAACGAGGCCACTGGGCCATAATGATAGGCCAGGGTGGGGCCCAGTCTCCAGCCCAATTCTAGACCCATGCATCTGATCTCCAGCCTAAACCCAAAGCTAGTCTGTGTTCCAAATGGCAACCTATTCCCTAAGTAGTGCCCTGGTCAAAAGTAGTTGGGACACAAACCTAAAGCCTCACCATCCACCATGAACCATCCTCCATGCACCATCCACCTTCCACCGTCCACCATCCACCATCCACCATGCACCTTCCACCATCCACCATCCACCATGCACCTTCCACCATGCACGTTCCACCATGCACCTTTCATCATGCACCATGCACCTTTCACCATTCACCATTCACCATCCTCCATGCACAATGCACCATGCACCTTTCACCATTCACCATTCACCATCCCCCATGCACATTGCACAATGCACCATGCACCTTTCACCATCCACCATCCACCATCCACCATCCACCATCCACCGGCTCTATTTACACTAAACCTTCCTCTGCATCTTGATAAAAGGGGGGCTGTTAATAGCTCAGTGATTAAAACCACTGGCACGGCCTGTGTGGGGTATATGTGTGTGGTGTATGTATGTGTGATACCGCAAACCCTACAAAGGAGCAGCTGAATGCAAGTTTTATGTCCTTTCTCTCCCTCCCTCTCTCTCCCTCTCTCCCTCTCTCTCTCTCTCTCCCTCTCTCCTCCGCAGCTCCCACCCTCCCCCCCACCCCGCCTGCCACCACCACCCCATCAGACGACTGTGATGATGACCAGGCCAGCTGCCACAGTGGAACAGGTGATGACTACGATGTGACAGGTGCTAACATCACTCTCATGAGACTGCTACGTCCCCTACCCCTCTAGCCTTACTCTCACTTTATACTAAGCCCATCATACGTACATAAACACACACACCGGCAGAGACACACACCTATTCACCTGCACCTGCAACCCCATCCTCCTCCCACCTAATGAGAAACCTTATCTCATGCACCTGAGACCCTGTCTACCAGCCTCACCCCAATGTCCTCCCTCTAACACACACACCTGTCTGCCTCTCCCCCTCCTCCCATCCCCCACCCAGCTGTGTTTCCCTCTCAGCGGCCTTGTTCTCTTTCTAGCCTGGCCTCTTTCCCCGCTAAGCTGATTATCACCTGCCTTACACCTTTCTATACATTCCTGTTCCCTATGGGTAAGTCCCAACCGGCACCCTATTCCTTTTATAGTGTACTACTTTTTCCCAGGGCCCGTAGTGCTTTGGTCAATAGTAGTGCACTACATAGGGAATAGGGTGCCATTTGGGACACAGCCATGGAATTCTCTCTTTGACCATCCCTCTCTCCTAGCCCCATTTCAAAGCAGCAGTCTCCGGTGATCAGTGATGTGCATTGCACTCTGTCACTCTGGTTCTCTCCCGCCTGGCCCTACATATAGTGAAAGAGGGAGTGTGGAAGTGTTTGGCAGGAGTTAAGAGACATAGAAGGAGAGGGGGCATCCGTTTGGCACCAGAATAATGTGTTACGGCTAGGCCAACGATGCTATGTTTTATGTGTTACGGCTAGGCTAACTATGCTACACTCTTATGTTTTACGGCTGGGCTAGTCTCTCTAGACAGACGGGTTGACTCCCACAATGTAGCCAATGTTCCTAGTGCTGTTGATCTATGTCTGGAATTTACTAGACTATGGCTAGGATAACTGTGCTATGATGTTATGAGTTACAGCTAGGCTAACTGTGCTAACACTGTGTTGTTCTGACAGGTGGAACCACAATGCCAGAGGCTATGACAGAGGTGGACACCATCCCAGGTTAGGACCCATTGTATTATCAATGTACTGTATACGAGACTTGTGTTTGTGTGACTGTATGTGTGTGTGTGAGGGGCTTTGAATGCACGTGTGTGGGGTTAATTTGTGTGTGGTTGGACATCGTTTTTTCCAGTAGTAGACTACTGAAGAAAAATCTGTCCTCTAGTATTCATCAGATGTGAACAGTGGGGCTGCTCATCTTACAGAGAGATTGTCACTATCCCTGCTCCAATCCTCCTTAGAATGGAAAAACCAAAACCCTCTTAATTGGGAACAGGATTTCTTCAGAAATATGTGTCTGTGTGCCTGAAATGTGGTTCCACGTGGGAATTCTATCCTTTGTGTTTAATGGGTAAATATATTCTGGTGCCTGCAGAAACTAGTTAAAACCCAGAGATTATTAAAGGGAATATTGGCTCACATTTCTTATCCATTGGAGAGCTGGGTTCTTAGCGCTGGCACAGACACAATCTTTCTTGTGCTGACATCCTAAACATATCTCCCTTGTGCTGCATCTTAGGAAGTCTCTTTCTTTATCCAATTTGATAACAAAACAAAGCTCCCCATCGCCCCACTCTTTCACACATACTGTACGCTCATTATAAAGCCATCTCTCTCAGTAGGCTGCTGTGAACACGCAGACATACTCACTTTCTCCCTCTCTCTCTCTCTCTCCTGCTATCTATTCCTTTATTCTCATTGTACACCTTTTTTATGAGCCCGTATCCCGTGTGTGTTCTGTTTATTAAAAGAGAACATTAACTGGATGTATTCAACATCTCCCTCCGTGCAAAGTCTGCATTGAACCCTCCTCTCCACCCTATTCTGGAAGGATTTACCCTCCTCTCATTGTCTTTCAATTCAATTCAAGGGGCTTTATTGGCATGGGAAACATACTGTATGTTAACATTGCCAAAGCAAGTGAAGTTGATTAAGTAAACGATACACTAACAGAAGTTCCAAAAGAATAAAGACATTTTAAAATGTCATATTACTGTGTCTCGTAGGTTTTTTATTACGCTGAAACACCCTTTCCTCTGATATTTGAGTTTCACAGTTCTCTGCTTCCCTCTAGTGATTTAACTAAATAAACCATCCCCACAACTGTATCTAATCTAGTGGGCCCTCAGGCCATCACAATTCCTCTCTGAGTCATGTTTATACAATGGTCTATTTCAACCAGTTTGTGGTCTGGCCCTGACCCCTGACACACTACAGAATCTAGAGTATGTATCTCAATGTGACACACTGACCTGTGATCTGTCCCCCTGCTCTGCAGCGTTCCTGTGGTTTGCGTGTGACTTTGGTTGGGCCAACGACCCCTCGTTCTGCGGTTGGACCTCAGAGGACAGCGGCTTCAGATGGCAGATACAGTCCAGCGGGACACCCACGCTCAACACTGGACCCAACATGGACCACACAGGTACAGACACACAGACACATCAACAACAACAACATAAGCTAATGATAACTGTATAAGTCATTTATATCCAGTACGTACTCTTCTGGCACCTTGTATCACACACTATCTATTTTTCTACGTGCTTCATGACACAGCTGGTCATACGTATTCTAACTGTCAAAACCAAGATTTTCCCACGTCTACCTTTTAGCTGAAGAGTGATGACATCACATTCCTTTTCTAATTGGCCCTTCCCCCTTTTCATGTCCCATCCAGGTGGATCTGGTAATTTCATCTACACCCTAGCGACGGGCGCCCAGGAAACTGAGGTTGCTAGGCTGGTCAGTCCGGTGGTGACAGTCGGTCAGTCTGACCTGTGCGTGTCGTTCTGGTACCACATGTTTGGCTCGCACATCGGCACGCTACGCATTAAACAGAGGAAGGAGACGGTGGACGGCATGGCCGACATACTTCTGTGGACCGTCAGTGGTCACCAGGGCAACCGCTGGAGAGAGGGACGTGTGCTGGTGCCGCACTCCAGTAAACCCTATCAGGTATGGAGAGTCTCTGATCTATAGGATTGGACAGATCAATGTAGTATGTGTCATAAACATTACAACTACACTATATATACAAAAGTATGTGGACACCCCTTCAAATTAGTGGATTTGGCTGTTTAAGCCACACCCGTTGCTGACAGATGTATAAAATCGAGCACAGAGCCATGCAATCTCCATAGACAAACATTGGCAGTAGAATGTCCTTGCTCAGTGACTTTCAACGTGGCACCGTCATAGGATGCCACCTTTACAACAAGTCAGTTCGTAACATTTCTGCCCTGCTAGAGCTGCCTCAGTCAACTGTAAGTGCTGTTATTGTCAAGTAGAAACGTCCAGGAGCAACAACGAATCAACCGCAAAGTGTTAGGCCACAGAAGCTCACAGAGCGGGAGCGTGTAGGGTGTAAAAATCATCTGTCCTCGGTTGCAACACTCACTACCTAGTTCCAAACTGCCTCTGGAAGCAATGTCAGCACTTGATCGGGAGTTTGATGAAATGGGTTTCCATGGCCAAGCAGCCGCACACAAGCCTAAGATCACCATGCACAATGCCAAGCGTCGGCTGGAGTGTTGTAAAGCTTGCCGCGTTCTCTGGAGTGATAAATCACGCTTCACCATCTAGCAGTTCGATGAACAAATCTGGGTTTGGTGGCTGCCAGGAGAACGCTACCTGCCCCAATGCATAGTACCAACTGTAAAGTTTGATGGAGGAGGAATAATGGTCTGGGACTGTTTGTCATGGTTCGGGCTAGGCTCCATAGTTCCAGTGAAGGGAAATCTTAATGCTGCAGCATGCAATGACATTCTAGATGATTCTCTGCTTTCAAGTTTGTGGCAACAGTTTGGGGAAGACGCTTTCCTGTTTCAGCATGACAATGCCCCCGTGCACAAAGCGAGGTCCATACAGAAATGGTTTGTCGAGATCGGTGTGGAAGAACTTGACTGGTCTGCATAGAGCCCTGACCTCAAACTATCGAACACCTTTGGGATGAATTGGAACGCTGACTGCAAACCAGGCCTAATTGCCCAACATCAGTGCCCGACCTCACTAATGCTATTGTGGCTAAATGGAAGTAAGTCCCGGCAGCCCATGTTCCAACATCTAGTGGAAAGCCTTTCCAGAAGAGTGGAGGCTGTTATAGCAGCAAAGGGGGACCAACTCCATATTAATGCCCATGATTTTGGAATGAGATGTTCGACGAGCAGGTGTCCACATACTCTTGGTCATGCATTGTATGTTTGATATGTATAAATTCGACACTTTTTTAATTGCAGGACCCGTTTCGTTTGATTAGTGCTACTTAGTGATTAGCGAGGTGATCAAATTTGAATTGGGAAATTAGTTGTTGAGAGGTTGTTCTAAGGTTATTAAAAGGTTGTTCTCCATTTCTTACAGTTGGTGATTGAAGGGTTTGTGGAGAGGAAGAGTTGGGGTGATATCGCTGTGGACGATATCAAGATCCTGGACAATCTGAACATGGCTGACTGCAAGGGTGAGTGTTACTTCGCACCATTGATCCTTCAAGCCGGATTTGAACAACTGACCTAAGAACACCAGTCTGTACAGGCCTAACATTTAGGGATGGTTTCCCAGACACAGATTAAGCATAGTCCTGGACTAAAAAGCAAACTTAATACAGACTCTCCATTGAAAGTGCTTTTTTGTCCAGGACTAGGTTTAATCTGTGTCCCGGAAACCGGCCCTCTATGTCATGTTCAGTTTAAAGGGTGAGATGATGTTTCTACTATTGTGCTGGAGGGAAGGACTTGTATAACTAACTATCTCTCTGTCTTCCTCAACAGATCCTGATGTTCCTACAGAGCCCATGCTGCCTGAAGACAGATTCAATGAAATCAGTAAGTCACCAAATTACATATTGATATCAAATGTTTACGAGATTACTGTAAATTTCACTAATACGTCCTTCTGCTACACCTCTTCCTCGCTCTCTCTTCACTGTAACATACATCTTAGGGATTTAGTGTTGAAAAATAAGCCAAAAAAAAGCATTGTCCAAAACATATGCAACAGCTATCTACAAAACTGTAGATTTTCCTGAATGGTTGAATATAAGATACATTTTGTTATTATAGGTTACAGTATGCCCATCTACTCTCCTTTCCCCTCTTCTAGTTGTGGACATCACAGACTACCCTGAGATCGTGGATAATAATGAGATCCTCAACGGTGTCAGTGGTGGGGCTGGTAACATGCTGAAGACACTGGACCCTATCCTCATCACTATCATCGCTATGAGCGCCCTAGGGGTCTTCCTGGGGGCCATCTGTGGGGTCGTCCTCTACTGTGCCTGCTCACATGGCCACATGTCCGACAGGAACTTATCTGCTCTGGAGAACTATAACTTTGAGCTGGTCGATGGAGTCAAGCTAAAGAAGGACAAACTCAACTCACAGAACTCATACACAGAGGCATGAATGGGAAGGGGGAAGTGAGGTGTGTGTGGGGAGTGCAGCATGCCATGAGCGTGTCCAAGACTCAATACGTGGCCGGGCCTAAAGGGACCGTCGGAGGCCTCTTATTGGAGGAGGCCCAGGTTCAGGAACCAATGGGAGGTTGTGACTGATCCATTGCTTTTCTCAGGAGCTGCAGTAAGGCGAACCTACCAGTAGGGGACACTGTGTACAAAATGAAATACAGGAGAAAAAATCTGTACAGAAGATTAGATTATTATTTTAATTTTTCTATTTGATTTTCATTAATTTTTACAATCGGATGCTGGTGTTGAGACCAATTTAATTATTATAATGTTTAAAGTATTTATCATTTTCTGGGAGGAAGAAACCATTTTGTTATTATTATTTTAAATCAAAGTTGGGTTTTCTTTGTTGAAAGAGAAGTATCAAAACCGAAAATGAACCATAACTGACAGGGTGTGCCCCCTCCCCTCTTGACCCCTGCCCTCTGCCTCTGTCTACAGGTGTGGATCAGAGTTTAAGGGTAAAAGTTTCGCCCCTTGGCAGTAGATGGTTCTGACAGTGCCTTTAACACATCTTAGTTGGCGTTTTTACCTCCCTTACGTTCTGACAAAGTTATGACAACATTATGACAATGATCTGACAACTAAAGCAGGGGCTTTAAATTAGCTAATAATCAAGTCTGCAAAACATGATCCAATCCAATCCCTCCATGGCGCTTTTCTCTCTCTGTCCCAGACACACATAATATTGTATATAAGTTTTAATATATTTTAATGCCCTTTTTTAAGAAAGTAAAAGGTAAAAAAAAAAAAAATCCTGCAGTATCCCTTTTTCAATGGGTTGTGTGTTGTAAATCCAATCGTTTGACTGTTGTTGTGAAGAGTGTTTTACTGTTTATTTTCACTGCTTTCCAGAAGAGAGAGCAGACTGTGTGCTGTGTGAAGATAGACCGCTGTTATGACAATTAAGTGCACATTCTAAGAAGACTTGCTTGTTCAAACTTACTGAGCAGTCAATGTCATCTACGTTTTCTAGATGCAATCCACTTCATGACACCATGGAGGGGACAACGAAGAAGTTATCATAAACACAAATGAAAAAAGACAAACGGTTGTATTCATGTTATTAACTTCTATACACTAACTAACATATGGTAGCCACACACCCATTATCCTCCTGTCCTCACACAGGGTCTGTCATCTTTTCTCATATCAACAGCAGCAGTAGAAGATGATATGTGGAATGTCTTGTCTGCCAGCATACCAAAAAACAACCATTGCTTTTGCTTTGCTTTAGCTATATGGAGTTGACCAGTGGAGTTGGCCACCTCCAGCTCGATGGGTATGGGGTGGCATGTAGCCTAGCGGGTTAGAGCATTGGGACAGTAACCGAAAGGTTTCTTGTTCGAATTCCTAAGCTGCCAAGGTGGCAAAATCTGCTGTTCTGCCCTTGAGCGAGGCAGCTGTGCGCCGTGGATGTCGATTAAGGTAGCCCCCTTCAGAGGGGTTTAATGTGCAAGACACATTTTGGTTGAATGCATTTAGTTGTGCAACTGACTAGGTATCCCCATTCCCAGGCATCTGAATGCACTTTGTCATTCAACATCTAAACCCTCACTAGAGTGAGGGGGGCTTACTGAAGAATGGTGCTTTCACATTCACACAGCAGGCTAGATTCTCATAATCATGATCACAGGTTTGTATTGTGTTGTCACTAATTAGAGACACTCTACGGCCTAGGTTTACGTCTATAAAACGTGTAGCAGCCAAACGTTGTGATGTCAGGGATGCTGGTACAGAGCTAAGCGGTCGAGTGATGTCATCATGCACGGCGAATCAGGTCACTCGCCCTGTTGTCTTTACCAAAGGATGATTGGATACCTCTTCTACTTGGGGAGGGGTTTGTTATCAGCACACTACTACTGGACGGTCCGCAGCATTTCAGCCACAACCACACCTTTTTCAATGAACGTTCACAGTAAATGGAACTCTTGCGTTGCACTGACTGGAATGGACTTCTGGCAATTTCAAAAAGGGGAAGGTGGGTTGACTATACAAACCACAATGTTTGATGGTTCATTTTTATACATGTTTTTCAGCTGAAGTTACATATATAGCGTCAATGTGAACTCTTTGAAATCTCTTGAGACTCTTGGATTTCTGATCTACCGATGGATCTAGCAATGCTCCAAAAGAGTTTTGGACAGGGAAGTAAGGGGTGTGGTAGAAAGGACTTAGTAACAGACTCACAGTATCAGGTCTGAGGAGGACTTGACCATTGGAAAGGCCCATTGGATTTTCTACACCACAACAATCAAGAGACATAATGATGTTGAGCAGGAGGACATCTGCTATATCTGTGTGCTATGTCGTGTGCTGTGGTGAACACATTCTCAGCTTGGCTGTTGTTCATTTCAGGTTTGATGTCCCACTTTGCAATGCTTACTGTTTTGTGCATTCAGCTTTGAGGACAGTATCCTCAGTCTGGTAACTAGAGAAAATGATACTGTAGGGTGGAAACTAAAAAGAAACAATGTTGCACTGATAAATATATTTAAGAGGTTTGTGTTCATAGCATTCATTTGTAAAGAAAATCTAAAACTGAAAAAAAAAACAGTGTTCATGTTAATTTTTTTTTTTTTTATAGTTTCAGATTGTGATATAATTCAGAAATGTACAAATTGAGATGTTTTCATTTTTGAAAAAGGTATACAAATTGCCTATAGTAATGGCCCCATTTACCTGGATTATTATTGCTTCGTTTTGTACTGTCATTCAAATTTTGTGCACATTTTTTTTACAAAAAAAAAAAAAACTTTTATTTTCAATACTGCTTCTGTAATTTGCTGTTGTAGAAAAATATTAATAAAACAGCAAGGCCTTAAAAAAACAGGATGGAACATTTGTATTGTTAGTGTTGTGGTTGATAGGACTGTATTTTGAGCTGAACATGCTGGTGGTGTGGGCTACTCTGGTGGTGTGTTGATAACACAGGAAGATATTGTGTTGATCTATAAACAAGGTAACGAACATACATGGTCGTCAAGCTATTAGAATACAAATAAACCCAAATGTATACTCTCAGTATAGCAGAATAATAACAACCGTATATACTGTATGAAACAGTATGTAAGTTAATTAATATATACAACATACCTAGTAAGATAAAGGAGATACAAAAATCACATGTCAACAATCAATTAGGCAAACATTCATAATAAATGTGATCAAATCAAAGATACAAGATTAAGCTCAGTAACCAAAGGGCGTGGCTTGCCATCTGCTGGTCGATTAGGAGGGGCTAGTGGTCTACCAGACATAGGTAAATGGATCTGTTTGTCAGCCAGGAAATGGGGCAGGTTGATCAACCACAGGATCAGGAACTGGCCCACCAGTTGGTGGTACTCCAAACCTTGCTTCCAATAGGAGTACATCCTCACCTAGCTAGTGGTGGGCAGTTTCAGCTAGATCTGGAACACAGGAGGTGGTAGAGTCTATTGGAGGAGCTTCTGGGGTTGCCAGCACACAAGCATTGGTCAGGTGGCCCACTTCTTTATCATAGTCTCATGAGGCTTGGAACACCAAATAGTTGAAAGGCACACTGTCAGGTCTGGATCAAATTACACCCTGAACTGCAAACCGCAAACCCTCTGAATAAGTACCAACCACCCAGACAACTGGCAGAGTCATTTTATTCAACATTCTTGCTTTGCAGGGACTGTTGTTTTCTGGGACCTATTAGTCAACGATGCTATTGTTATGGCAATGGACCAGTGTGGCTAGTAGCGGCATTTGGAAGCACTATAATTCCATAGAAATGCAAAATCCAGAAGAGGGTAAACCCAGTTTCACAAAAAGCCTTTATGATGAGACCACTTAACCTTTACAGAAAGCCAGCAAAAGTCTCAATAAAGAAGCCCCATTGCAGAAATAACCAGTACTGCACAGGCCAGAGGTTTTCCAATATGGCCACCACTCAGCTCCATGTGACCAAATAAGGCCTAGGTTTAATAAGAGGGGTTTTACATGTGAAAATTATTGACACCATAGCTTGAGATGGTGTCTAGGAACAGTCTAATACCGAATTCATTCTTTAGACAACTGAAGCAAGCACACACATTTTCTTAAACAGTTTTACTTTACCAAACAAGCACACAGTTGCAAACGGCTATTGCAGCCCTCTAACGTTGTTACAACAGAACATGCCTTATTACCATTCTAAATCACTTGACATAAGGCCTATTTGCAAAATTACAGATTGAAAACCTTGGAAACAGTCCTATTGGTCTATGCAACACAACCACATATGCCTAACGAAATTGGATTGTCAGATTGATGTTTAATTAGCAGACATTTGATTTCAATTAGCTCTGGAATAATTTGCCCAAAAATATAATGATATGTTGTTTCTCCACTGCTCAGACCTTGCATGCATCAACCAATGGTTGTGTGCCACATCATTGACTGTGTCATCAACTGACAGATTGGTATAACATATGATGTGATTAGCTGATACGTTAAATACCTATCCAGGCATTGTTAGATCTGGCAGGAGTCAGCAACGCCTGGGCAGAGGAATGCGCCCCACATGTTATAGCGATCTGGTGCCTGAGGGCACATTCAATGACGTGTCACCCAACCATTGGTTGATGCATGCAATGTCTGAGCAGGGGAACAGGACCGAAGTTAACCCGGTACCTCGGTTGAACCGGGACACAGACAAAATAAGGTCATCCAATTACAGAGCTGCAGCAGCCAATCGGACGAATTTATTTAAAAATCAAACGGGAAACCAGAGACACGTCTAGACAATTCAAACTCTCAAATCCAATGTAGGTTGGCTAGAGAAACAGCACCGACCTTTGGTCGTGTTCCTCTGCTCAGACATTGCTGACGCATGTCAGATCTTACAACGCCTGGATAGGTATTTTACATATCAGCTAACATCATTACGTTGACTGCACAGTCGATGACGTGGCACACAACCATTGGTTGCGCAACCTTCATCTGTTTTCGGTCCTTCAGTGTGTGTCCGTCTGCGATTTGCCGCTTTGCCTTGTCTTGCAGTCGGCAAAAAGCAGGCGTAAGGAAATCAAATTTAACCTATGTTTCCAAAACATGAGCCCCAAATGTTTGAGAAGGGTGAAATTGCATCTTGCATTTCGAGGCGTTCCTGCCTGTGGGCATTCCTGCATCTGCAGGAACCCCTCTTTATACTTCTATTGGTCTAGGACCCCGGTACACAAGTAGTAGGTGGGTGTAATGCCCCATATCGTTGGATGCCAACCGGCAATAAACCCCACAGAAGAAGAGGCGGGGGCGACACGGTAGCTAGATAGCTAAGACAACAGTATACAGAGGGAGACTCTCCTCTGCCTCCTTCTCCAAATTCATTGAAGGAGAAGGTCAGAGGGGAGGAACCTCTGGCTTTCTCATCCAATGGGCCAGGAGCCCACCTGTTGTGGCACTGTTTTCCTGAAGTTCTGTTAACGACGGCGAGGGCAGGTGTTTGGCAGACAGTGAGTCAGGTGGCATGGCTTGCTATATAAAGCAGGCATCGAGGCATTTAGTTAATGTTCGATTAAACTTTAGAATGGGCAAAAAACCTAAGCGACTTTGAGCATGGTATGATCTTCGGTGCCAGGCACGCCGGATCCAGTATCTCAGAAATGGTCGCCCTCCTGGGCTTTTCGCGCATGACAATGTCTAGGGTTTACCGAGAATGGTGCGACAAACAAAAAACATCCAGTCAGCGGCGGTCCTTGTAGGCAAAAAAAGCTTGTTGATGAGGTCGAAGGAGAATGGCAAGAATGGAGCAAACTAACAGGCCGGCCACAAACAGCACAGTACAACAGTGGTCTATAGAACAACATCTCGAAAGGCACAACTCGTCGATCCTTGTCACGGATGGGCTATTGCAGCAGACGACCACACCGGGTTCCACAACTATCAGCTAAAAACAAGAATAAGCAACTCCATTGCATGGAACATGACAGCGAGTTCAGTTTACTTGAGTCGCCTGCACAGTCACCAGACCTCAACCCAATAGAGGATCTTTGGGATGAGATGGTATGGGCTGTTCGTAGCGTGAATGTACCGCCGTACAATCTGCAGCAACTGCGTGATGCCATCGCGTCGGCATGGACCAACATCCCTGTGGAACATTTTCGACACCTTGTACAATCCCCCGAAGACTTCAGGCTGTTCTGGAGCCAAAGGTGGTCCGACCCACTTAGGAGCCAGGCCGACCCACTGGGGAGCCAGACCAGCCAATCAGAATGAGCTTTTCCACACAAAAGGGCTTTATTACAGACAGAAATACTCTGGGGTCTGTGGTTGTGAGGCCGGTTGGATGTACTGCCAAATTCTCTAAAACGACATTGGAGATGGCTTATGGTAGAGAAAGTAACATTAAATTCTCTGGCAACAGCTCTGGTGGACATTCCTTAAGTCAGCATGTCAAATGGAGACCTCTGTGGCATTGTGTTGTGTGACAAAACTGCACATTTTAGAGTGGCCTTTTATTGTCCCCAGCACAAGGTGCACCTGTGTAATGACCATGCTGTTTCATCAGCTTCTTGATATTCCACACCTGTCAGGTGGATGGATTATCTTGAAATGCTCACTAACAGGGTTTTAAACAAATTTGTGCATACAATTTGAGAGAAATACATTTTTGTGCATATAGAAAATGTCTGGGATCTTTTATTTCAGCTCATGAAACATGGGACCAGCACTTTACACTATATTTTTTGTTCAGTATAGATAGGTGTACCTAATAAACTGGATAAACCCTTTAAGCATAAATCATAGTCCACAGACGCTGAGACACGACGAGTCTGGTGTCCCATTGTACCAGCTCTGAGACCACCATCTGTGGAACATGCACCTCCCCACAATTAGCCTACCAACCAACCAACGAGTCTACCGTGTGGGTGGATGACAAGCTGAGCTTCACTGTTCATGTGGAGATCTTGATAAGGAAGCTCAAGCTGAGAATAGGTTTTTATTACCGGCATAAGGCTTGTTTTTCTCTGGAGGCCAGGAAGGAGTTGGTAGGATGTACATTACTGGTGTAGATTTTAGTGATGTTATATACAGTATATGCAGGCCTCAACCACTACCCTGAGAGCACTTGATGCAGTATATAATGCGCCCCTCAGGTTCGGTGGCTGGTCGTCGTCGACCTTGGGTAGGCTTTAACGCTGGTATTCACTGATTTATAAGGCCATACTGGGGAAAATGCCACTTTATCTCTGTTCTTTTTTAATCAGGTCTGTAAATAAATATAAATGACGGTCCTATTCTCACTTGCTTTTAACAGTACCAAGAATTAGAGCAGGTCATGGTAGAAATGGTTTTAGTTACTCAGCTCCGTGGTCCTGGAATTCTCTCGTGAACATTTTTACATTTGATGATCTAGTCACGTTGGTGGAGTTTAAACACTTGGGCGATGTAAATATCATAGAAGAGTATAACAGCTGTTTTTTAGATATGACATTCGTGTTTCTTTACGTAATATGTAATTGTTGTACTGTATGTGTGTATAGTTTTGTTCAATGTTGTGCTGGCGTATGTAAGATGTTTTGTCTGAAACTTTGTTCCGCCTGCTGCTGTTGGACAAGGTCTCTCTTGAAAAATAGATTTTATCTCAATGAGAAAAACCTGTATAAATAAAGGTTCAATAAATAAAAAATATATTCATTTTAATAGTTGAAAAAATGGATTGAGCTGCACTGAGAATTCGGGAAAGTATGAATGCCAACGGTCCAATATTCTAGAACACTGCTGTGCGTACAAACCTTTGGTACTCTGATAGACCCTTAAGGCTGATCCAGACTGCCAAAGGCAACACGTACGTCACTGCTACTGAATGTTTTTCTGAATATGTTTCTCATGATTTCCATGTGGTTGTGACCTGGGTCTTTATCTATTGCCTCTGTAGTAGTTTGTCTTCAAAATCCAGACAAGAAGGCAGGTATTCATTTGTTGTTTTACTATGCAAAAAGTAAGAGTGAACAATATGGAAAGAATAGACCAAATAAATCAGGACTTATACAAATGTGTTGTTGTTCCCCTGTGCAATGACTAAAATGGCCACAAGGTGTCTCAAGGGAGTAGAAACATGAGGGTGTAAACTCGAGAGGAAAAAACGAATAAACAACTGTATCCTCTGTGTTGTTTTTGTCGCACTGCTTTGCTTTGTCTTGGCCAGGTCGCAGTTGCAAATGAGAACTTGTTCTCAACTGACCTACCTGGTTAAATAAAGGTGAAATAAAAAATAAAATAAAAAAAGTATCCCTGGCCAGCAAACTGACCAGTGGCCACAGGTGCTAAACACCTGGCAGAGCTTATGGCTGAGCTTGCTTGGCTTTAGCTGATAACAGATACGGACTGGGGTTCATTTTCAATTTATTTATCCTGTTTTCGTTTAGAAGTTAGTTCCACAGACATATAAATACAATCAAGACCTAATAAGCTTCTTGATTAAAGGAAATCTAATGACAAACACTTGATTATGAAACATACACAATACAATCCATCCCCTAGTTTTATAAAGAGTTGTATAAATTATTCTGTAATGTGACAAAAATGCTGAAACTGTCTTACTGGAGAAAGCATCCGAGTGAGCGAAACAGTTCCCTTCTGTCTTACTAGGACTATATGTAACCCATGTATACTTACTGTGGCGTACCGCGGACAAGCCACCAGGGGGAGACTCGTCGAGTGGTGGCTCCCTCTGCTGGACGTGCCAGGTCTCGATGGGTCCTCCGGCCAGGACTAATTGGGGCTGATTAAGGCTGGCGAGTAATCAAGGGGCTGGTTGCTCACCAGCTGAACAGGGCCCATAAAGCTGTCATGAGGGCAGCACACCGGAGGGTTGGAGGTAGTGAGAGGTTGCTATCGGACAGATAGCCTCACGGTCTACTATAACCTAGGGGCTCTGTGTTCACACCAGAGGAGTCAGCATTTCCCGGAGCCCAGAAGGCGGTAACCCGGAAGAGGTCTCCTGGAGGAAACCGGTTTCTTTTCTTCTTTATTGTTTTAAATAAACACCCTTGAAATTGAGGTATCACACTTGTGTCTGATTTGTGTAAACTTCTTGATCAAACACCCTGGTCTGCCACAAGTGGTGGAGAATGCGGGAAAGTCTGACAACGTGGTTAGACCAGGGTTGAACTTTACGCAGTATCAGCATGTACCCTGTCTGGCCTGCCAGAAGTTCGAGAGGGCGAAGACTGTAGCACTGGAGTTGAAGCCCATCAAAGTTGTTTCACCATGGCACATGATCGGTAAGTGTCCCAATTCAAATTTTGTCCTGATAAGTTTTGTAATGGTTGCATTATTTGACCACTGCAATATTATAGCGAAAGAGGATAAAGAGAAAGTATAGAGAGAGAGGATAGAGAGAGAGGATAAAGATAGGATAAAGATAGGATAGAGAGAGAGAGGATAAAGAGAAAGGATAGAGAGAGGATAGAGAGAGAGGATAAAGAGAGGATAGGGAGAGGGAGAGAGAGGATAAAGAGATTAGAGAGAGAGAGAGGATAAAGAGATAGGATAGAGAGTTGAGAGAGAGAGAGAGAGAGGCTGCTGAGGGGAGAAAGCAAGAAATGGTAGTTATGCTGAGCTTGTAAAAATGTACCTCTTCAATTTACCTCTCCAAATGACTGTCCGATCCCTCCAGAGGGTATCCCATCCACCAGAACCAGTGAGTTCGGATCAATCTGATTCTCTGTGCTCTGAGTCGGAGGGGGACCAGCTTGAGGTAGGCTATACCTTCCAAAAGTGTTGAAAAGTACATATCTCCAATTTTTAACACTACACTAATCCATCAAATTTTAAGTATAACATGTGGGTTTGCTTGTTTACATCTGTCTCCTATCCTGTTCCCTTTCACTCTGCTCATGTTCTGCAGGACCTAGGGGGTTCTGCCCAACACCCAGATGTGGATCCACCTGATGTCTTCCATTACCAACCACCCTTCAACTTTTCATTACATCATCTACAGCTACTGTTATTGTTGTGTTATTATCTGCTAAGAAAGTTCTTTCTCTATCATACTGGGCACATAATATGTGAGATACACAGATTAACTAAAAACACTAGCACTGCAAACGCTCAGAACAAAGCAGGCAGCAGTGCCTGGATTTTGCAGTCTCCCTCTTCAAGTCCCCCTTCCGAGACTGCTTGCCTGTTGAGAACAAGTGACAGGCAGAACCTCCAACCCACACAGCAACCACCTCCTCAATATCCTCAACACATCAGAATTCTGAATTTTTGTCTGATTGCCATGTGAGTGTACAAAAAATCTGAAAATATATTAATGACACAACTGTACCAAAAAATATCAATGTTTATGTACAATTTTTTACGTTATTAGCTCAGGAATTGTCTTGTATCATTACATACAGCCGGGAACTATTGGATATTAGAGTGGCGGTAACTCACCTGAAATACCAGCATTATGACTAGGATTATGACTTCCCTGGAGCAGAACCTTTGTTTGCTCTCCCCAGAGCAGTTGAACCTATTCCAGAGGCTGACCCAAAACAACGTCGGCGGAGGAGAGGTACTCGGGCAGTCTTCTGGTCTGACTCAGGAAGCGTGCACACCACCCACCGCTCCCAAGTATTTTACTCGCCAATGTCCAATCTCTGGATAATAAAGTTGACGAGCTCAAGGCGAGAGTTGTTTTTCAGAGAGACACCAGGGATTGTAACATACTCTGCATCACGGAAACATGGCTCTCTCAAAATATTCTGTCGGACATCGTAAAGCCAGTTGGGTTCTCAATGCATCGCGCCGACAGGAATAAACATCTCTCCTGGAAGCAGAAGGGTGGAGGTATATGTTTTATGATTAACGACTTATGATGTAACTGTGATAACATACAGGAACTCAAGTCCTTCTGTTCACACAAGGGAGAATATCTCACAATCAAATGTGACCGTACTATCTTCTGAGAGAATTTACATAAATAATAGCCACAGCCATCTATATCCCCCCTCAAGCCAATACCACGACGACCCTCAAAGAACTTCAATGGACTTTATGAAAACTGGAAACCACATATCCTGAGGCTGCATTTATTGTAGCTGGGGATTTGAACAAAGCAAATTTGAAGAAAATTCTAGCAACATATTGACTGTTGTACTCAAAAACCCTAGACCATTATTACACTACCTTCCGGAATGCAAATGTTGTGAAGTGCACCAGTCCTTCCTGCAGCAAAACACCCCCACAACATGATGCTGCCACCCCCGTGCTTCAGACTCCCCCTTTTTCCTCCAATAATAACATTGGTCATTATGGCCAAACAGCTCTATTTTTGTTTCATCCGACCAGAGGACATTTCTCTAAAATGTACAATCTTTGTCCCCATGTGCAGTTGCAAACCGTAGTCTGGGTTTTTTATGGCGGTTTAGGAGCAGTGGCTTCTTCCTTGCTGAGCGGCCTTTCAGGTTATGTTGATATATGACACATTTTACTGTGGATATAGATACTTTTGTAATTGTTTCCTCCAGCATCTTCACAAGGTCCTTTGCTGTTGTTCTGGGATTGATATGCACTTTTCGCATTAAAAGTATGTTCATCTCTAGGAGACAGAACGTGTTTATACTTGCATACTATTGTTTGTACAGATGAACATGGTACTTTCAGGCGTTTGGAAATTGCTCACAAGAATGAACCATACTTGTGGAGGTCTAAAATTGTTTTTCTGAGGTCTTGGCTGATTTCTTTAGATTTTCCCATGATGTCGAGTTTGAAGGTAGGCCTTGAAAATACAGCCACAGGTACACCTCTGATTGACTCAAATTATGTCAATTAGCCCATCAGAAGCTTCTAAAGCCATGACATAATTTTCTGTAATTTTCCAAGCTGTTTAAAGGCACAGTCAACTTAGTGTATGTAAACTTCTGACCCACTGGAATTGTGATATAGTGAATTATAAGTGAAATAATCTGTCTGTAAACAAGTAGACGTCCTATCCGACTTGCCAAAACTATAGTTTGTTAACATGAAATCTGTGGAGTGGTTGAAAAAGGAGTTTTAATGACTTCAACCTAAGTGTATGTAAACTTTCGACTTCAACTATATCTATCTATCTATCTATCTATCTATCTATCTATCTATCTATCTATCTATCTATCTATCTATCTATCTATCTATCTATCTATCTATCTATCTATCTATCTATCTATCTATCTATCAATCAAACAGGCAAAATCTGAGCAAAGTTTTGCATCAGCAGAAAACCTCCTATGAATACTGTCTATCACAGTGTCTAGATAGATAGATAGATAGATAGATAGATAGATAGATAGATAGATAGATACTTTATTGAATGACGTTGTGTACTTTGACCTTGAAGTCAGTATCAGGTGATGCTAGTGGCTCATCTTCTGCAAGCTCTCCTGGCATTTATTTTTATTTTTCCTGACCCTTTTCTCAGTAAGGGCAGTCTGCACTACCAGCTCACAGTCTTCCTTCTCTTGCAGCTTTCCATTGGCCCACTTCAAACTCACCAGCTGCTCTCTTAACTCCTTCAAAGTCCCTAACACACTTCCTAAGGCCGTCCTCTGTCCCCTCAACCAGACGTTGAGCTGTGAGAATATCCATTCCCCTTGTCTGTAAGTATTTTGAAAGAGGAGATTGTATAATGTATAATGCGAAGGGAGATGCGAAGGGAGATTTGAGCAGTGAGCACTCTCATACTTCAAAAGGGCTTCTATGAATCCCTTTGCTTTGGCCCTCACAGTTGGCTTTAGTCTACTGTCTTCTAGAATGGTGTCTAAAGTCATAAGCACATCAAAAAACAAGGCTTCCTGAAGCACCCAAACACTTTACATAGAGCCTAATCCTTAGCCCACCACCTAGTTTCCCCTGTTGGGCACAGTCGTCTGTGATGCTTGTCCTGACTCATCTCTTCTCACTTCTGCATACGCTTGTATGACTATCTTATGTAAACTGCTTTATCATTAAGCAGTAAAAACAGTGATGCACTTTCCACAACACTGCCAGTTGTGTCTACCAGTACAATATTCAGAAGATGGGCATAACACCATATATAAATCTGGGTAGAAGACTGCTCAGAGAGAACCCCCGATACTGTCCCTGCATATTAGCTGCATCCGTTGAGTTGCCCACACATGTGCCAATGTCTATATTGACATTTAGTAATACTTTTTCCAGTTGCTCTGCAAAATACTGCCCTGTAGATGATTCACAGTCCACCATAGCAATCAATCTTTCATGACTGACATCTGTGACAAATCTTAGTATGATAGAACACTGGTCCTTTGAGCTGATATCTTGGGTCGTATCTACTTGGACTGAAAATATGCCTTCCTGCTTAACTTCCTCTGCAATAGTGGTCTTTATCAGTTGGCTGATGACATCCACAACTTTATTGATTGTGTCTTTTGACAGCAGGGTAACAAGAGATCCTCTGCACTTTGAGCCAGTTTCATGGTGCTTCTTACTATTCTCTATGTTTACACGCAAATGTCATATTTGCCCAAGAGTAGAATCAATTCTAGGACGTTGCCATGATTAACAGCAATGTTTTCCACACTATAAGCAGCCTCTGCTTTATCTCCCCTGTAGCTAAGGCCACATTTGCCTATAACTTTAATGACATCCACTATGCGCTCCATCACCTGACGTTTCTTCTTCCTTTCTTGCTCGCTATGTAATGACATTCGGTTGCCAGTCAACAGGCTTTTCACATCTGGCTTTTTTACATTTAGAAAGTAAGCATCTGCACTTTATAAAAGGGCTATCACTAACCAAAGGTGCGATGCCAAATGGACAGTACAGCATAGAGATTGTATTTAAGTAAGTCAACCACTTGCGATTGGTTCCATCTTTGTTATTAAAAACTTTTGGTGTAGGAAGTTTTGGTGTTTGTTGAGGATAATAACAAAAAAACATATCTATATCATGTGACTGAGGACGAGCAAAGTAATGAAAACAATCAACAGCCTTATCTTCATGTGTCTGCTGAGCTGTTGTTGCCTCGGTGATCAGTCCCTGAGTAGACTCTGCTCTCTAACACTTCCTTCAGGAGGCCCATGAGACTCATCTGTACCTGCTTTAAATACAATAAAAAGCAATCTGTAAGGCTTTAGCTAATTTAGCTAGTTTAACATGGAAACATGTTTTGACTGATACAACGTAGACTTTTTTTCCATGCCAAAACATGCAGTCATATTTCTTTTCATCCCATTCCCTTTCAATTGTGGTATTTGTTTGTTTACTATTCTTATTCTACTATTAATGATAAAAAGCATAATAGGTCACTAGTAATATGTTGGTATAAATAGTGGTGATATTGAACTAATATATCTGGTCATGTTAGATTGTTCACACAATGTGGTACAACAGTTCTACCTGTGCCTTCCACAGCAGGGATCCTTCTGGGCACATTACTGGGTCCTGGCACTGCCTCAGACAAACAAATGTTTTAATTGTTTTAATTGTTAGTACAAGTCCCCCCTCCCTACAAAACAAAAGTGTTCTGATCATCTATAACATTGAGCAATCCTACCTGCCCCCTCTGGCGTTATGGGCTCATGGCTGGCGCCTGGTACTGCCTCTTCTTTACTGCCAGCAGCAAACTGGCCTACTGTTACTGGCTGCTGCTTAGAGACTACAATAGACAACAAAGTGTCTCACACTTAGGTGGCATCGCGACATAACATTTTGCTTTTTTTTTTTATTATGTATTTTTCAGCTCCCCTTTTTCTCTTTCTATTATCCATATTTTGGTATTTTTCAGCTCGCTATTTCGGGTGGTTGGACGGTTAGTACAAGGTCCACAAAACTTTTACCACCTTGTGGTGCATGCGTGGTCGCAGCTCGCACTTGTTTGTGTCTGAATCGCATCATCTACCAAGTGTATCAGTAGCAGGATGTACGAGCATGCGACGGAGAGCAGCCCACGCGTCTGCAATTGTAACGTACACGTAGCCCACGGTTCTGCAAGAGTAGCCTACAATAATCTATTTAAAAATATATTGTGTTTACCGACCCTGTCACCGGCCCTTTCGGCACAACAACCAGACCAGCCCACCGGGAATGTTCCCATTTCTCCCGATTAGCCACTCCGGGCCTGCCAGGGGGTTTGATCAAGACGTTTGCAAAGATCAGACACGGACACAAGTGTGATACCCCATTTTCAAGTGGGTTTACTTAAAACAATCAAGAAAAAGAAAAGAAACCGGTTTCCTCCAGGAGACCTCTTCCGGGTCACTGCCTTCTGGGCTCCGGGGAATGCTGTCTCCTCTGGGGTCGAACACAGAGCCCCTCGGTTCTAGTAGACCGTGAGGACGTCTGTCCGGTAGCAACCTCTCACTACCTCCAACACTCCCGTGTGCTGCCTTCATGGCAGCTTTATGGGCCCCATACGGCTAGTGAGCAATCAGCCCCTTGATTACTCACCAGCCTCAATTAGACCTGGCCGGAGGAGCCGTCGAGACCTGGCACAGCAGCGGGAGCAACCGCCGCGGGATGTAGACTCCGTCTGTCACCAGCCCTCGACGAGTCTCACCTTGGTGGCTTGTCCGTGGTACGCCGTGTCATATTGCCAGGAACTAACTTTCTGCGGTGGGGAAAGTCACCCACATGGAACTCTCGGGTACTCCGATTGTAGACCTTGGCTTTGGGTGCGCTGGGCCTTCTACATATGTTCCTTTATAGCTGTCATCCACTCGCTCAAATCAAATCAAATTGTATTGGTCACATACACGTATATACAGTCGTGGCCAAACGTTTTGAGAATGACACAAGTATTGGTCTCCACAAAGTTTGCTGCCTCAGTGTTGATGATGGCAATTTGCATATACTCCAGAATGTCATGAAGAGTGATCAGATGAATTGCAATTAATTGCAAAGTCCCTCTTTGCCATGAAAATGAACTTAATCCCCCAAAAACATTTCCACTGTATTTCAGCCCTGCCACAAAAGGACAAGCTGCCATCATGTCAGTGATTGTCTCGTTAACACAGGTGAGAGTGATGACGAGGACAAGGCTGGAGATGACAGAGTGATCTCCAGCCTTGTCCTCGTCAACACTCTCACCTGTGTTAACGAGACAATCACTGCCATCATGTCAGTGATTGTCTCGTTAACACAGGTGAGAGTGTTGACGAGGACAAGGCTGGAGATCACTCTGTCATGCTGATTGAGTCAGAATAACAGACTGGAAGCTTTAAAAGGAGGGTGGTGCTTGAAATCATTGTTCTTCCTCTGTCAACCATGGTTACCTGCAAGGAAACACATGCCGTCATCATTGCTTTGCACAAAAAGGGCTTCACAGGCAAGGATATTTCTGCTGGTAAGATTGCACCTAACCGTCTCCTAAAGTTGATTCAGCTGCGGAATCGGGGCACCACCAGTGCAAAGCTTGCTCAGGAATGGCAGCAGGCAGGTGTGAGTGCATCTGCATGCACAGTGAGGCGAAAACTTTTGGAGGATGGTCTGGTGTCAAGAAGGGCGGCAAGGAAGCCACTTCTCTCCAGGAAAAACATCAGGGACAGACTGATATTCTGCAAAAGGTACAGGGATTGGACTGCTGAGGACTGGGGTAGAGTCATTTTCAGAGATCTTGAAAAAGAAGGGTCAACACTGCAAATATTGACTCCTTGCAAAAACTAAATGTCATTGTCAATGAAAGCCTTTGACACTTATGGAATACTTGTAATTCTACTTCAGTGTACCATAGTAACTACTGACTTAAAGATCTAATAACGCTGATGCAGCAAACTTTGTGGAGACCAATACTTGTGTCATTCTCAAAACGTTTGGCCACGGCTGTACATATGAGATGGGGGATGCAATATGTAAACACAATAAAGTGGCTAAGATATCGTAGAATAGTGTAGAGTGCAGTTTATGCCTATGAGACGAGTAATGCAAGATACGTAATCATTATTAAAGTGGCTAGTGTTCCATTTCTAAAAGTGGACAGTAATTTCTAATCTATGTCTACAGGCAGCCACCACTGCTGTTTAACAGTCTGATGGCCTTGAGAGATAAGATGTTTTTCAGTCTCTCGATCCCAGCTTTAATGCACCTGAACTGACCTCGTTTTCTGGTAGCGGGGTGAACAGGCAGTGGCTCGGATGGTTGATGTCCTTGATCTTTTTGGCCTTCCTATGGCATCGGAGTGCTTTGTGATTGTGGGCGGTGCAGTTGCCGTACCAGGTGGTGATACAGCCCGACAGGATGCTCTCAATCTGTAGAAGTTTGAGGGTTTTAGGTGTTAAGACACATTTCTTTAGCATCCTGAGTTTGAAGAGGCGCTGTTGCGCCTTCTTCACCACACTGTCTGTGTGGGTGGACCATTTCAGTTTGTCAGTGATGTGTATGCCGAGCAACTTGAAGCTTTCCACCTTCTTCACAGCGGTCCCATCGACGTGGATCGGTGGGTGCGCCCTCTGCTGTTTCCTGAAGTCCACAATCATCTCCTTAGTTTTGGTGACGTTGAGTGAGAGGTTATTTCCCTGGCACCAGACTCCCAGAGCCCTCACATCCTCCCTTTAGGCTCGTCATTGTTGGTAATCAAGCCTACCACTGTTCTGTTGTCATCAAACTTGATGATTGAGTTGGAGGTGTGATTGGCCACGCAGTCATGGGTAAACAGGGAGTACAGGAGTGGGCTGAACACGCACCCTTGTTGGGCCCCAGTGTTGAGGATCAGCGATGAGGAGGTGTTGTTTCCTACCTTCACTACCTGGGGGCGACCAGTCAGGAAGTCCAGGACCCAGTTGCACAGGGCAGGGTTCAGACCCAGGGCCTCAAGCTTGATGATGAGCTTAGAGGGTACTATGGTGTTGAATGCTGAGCTATAGTCAGTGAACAGCATTCTTACATACAGTTGAAGTCAGACGTTTACGTACACCTTAGCCAAATACACAATTCCTGACATTTAATCCTAGTAAAAATTCCCTGTTTTAGGTCAGTTAGGATCACCACTTTATTTTAAGAATGTGAAATGTCAGAATAGTAGTAGAGAGAATGATTTATTTCAGATTTTATTTATTTCATCACATTCCCAGTGGGTCAGAAGTTTACATACACTCAATTAGTATTTGGTAGCATTGCCTTTAAATTGTCAAACGTTTCGGGTAGCCTTCCACAAGTTTCCCACAATAATTTGGGTGAATTTTGGCCCATTCCTCCTGACAGAACTGGTGTAACTGAGTCAGGTTTGTAGGCCTCCTTGCTCGCACACGCTTTTTCAGTTCTACCAACAAATTTTCTATAGGAATGAGGTCAAGGCTTTGTGATGGTCACTCCAATACCTTGACTTTGTTGTCTTTAAGCCATTTTGCCACAACTTTGGAAGTATGCTTGGAGTCATTGTACATTTGGAAGACCCATTTGCGACCAAGCTTTAACTTCCTGACTGATGTCTTGAGATGTTGCTTCAATATATCCACATAATTTTCCTTCCTCATGAGGCCATCTATTTTGTGAAGTGTACCAGTCCCTCCTGCAGCAAAGCACCCCCACAACATGATGCTGCCACCCCTGTGCTTCACGGTTGGGATGGTGTTCTTCAGCTTTCAAGCATCCCCCTTTTTCCTCCAAACATAACGATGGTCATTATGGCCAAACAGTTATATTTTTATTTCATCAGACAAGAGGACAATTCTCCAAAAAGTATGATCTTTGTCCCGATGTGCAGTTGCAAACCATAGACTGGCTTTTTTATGGTGGTTTTGGAGCAGTGGCTTATGTCGATTTAAGAGGCACTGAGTTTGAAGGTAGGCCTTGAAATACATCCACAGGTACACCTCCAATTGACTAAAATTATGTAAATTAGCCTATCAGAAGCTTCTAAAGCTTCTAAATCATTTTCTGGAATTTTCCAAGCTGTTTAAAGGCACGGTCAATTTAGTGTACTGTATGTAAACTTCTGACACACTGGAATTGTGATATAGTGAATTATAAGTGAAATAAACTGTCTGTAAACAATTGTTGGAATAATTACTTTTGTCATGCACAAAGTAGATGTCCTATCCGACTTGTCAAGACTATAGTTTGTTAACATGAAATCTGTGGAGTGGTTAAAAAATGAGTTTTAACAACCTAAGTGTATGTAAACGTCCGACTTCAACTGTAGACTGAACATGACCCTAAAAGCCAACACATCACAAATTCATGACAAATTGATTTGATAAGAAGAGGCTATTCCAGAGTTAATTTTGAGAGAGCTTTCATTATTCTCCTACATCTCTAAATCAGAGTGGATTTAGGGGGGGACGAGGAACGATGGACCCAGTAGTATGCTTGGAGTCAGATATTAGAAAGGCATTGATTAATAAAGAGATTGTGATAGCAGTGTTTTTTGACATTGAAAAGGCATACGATATGGTATGGAGAGAAGGGTTGCTACTGAAATTGGAAAGTATGGGGGTAGGAGGGAGAATGTATAATTGGATCAAAGAATTTCTGGAAGATAGATCAATTAAGGTAAGAGTGGGAGAGTGCATATCATCAAAAGGTATGATAGAGAATGGCACTCCTCAGGGGAGTGTCATTAGTCCATTGCTTTTTATAATCATGATAAATGATGTATTTAAGAGGGTGGATAAAAATATTTGTAGATCTTTGTTTGCAGATGATGGAGCTCTGTGGTTCAGAGGGGGGAATATAAAGTATGTTGTGAGGAGAATGCAAAATGCTTTAAAACAAGTTGAGGAATAGTCATTTAAGTGGGGATTTAAATTCTCAGTGGAAAAAACACAGGTAATCTTTTTCACTAATAAAAGAATTGATGATGAAATGAAATTAAAGTTGTATAATCTCAATCTAGAATGGGTATCCAAAATAAGGTTTCTTGGAATATGGTTAGACAGCATACTCACATGGAAAGGGCATATTGAGAAGATGGAAGATAAGTGTAAAAGAGTGTTGAATATAATGAGATGTGTGTCTGGGCAAGTCTGGGCGGCAGATAGGCTGGCACTGAAAACTATTTATATAACGTTAATTAGATCAGTAATAGATTATGGAAGCATAGTATATGGAACAGCGGCAAAGACTCACTTGGACAAACTAGAGCGAATTCAAGCAAAGGCATTAAGGATTTGTTGTGGAGCTTACCCTTCGTCACCTGTTTCAGCGTTGCAGGTAGAGGTAGGAGATATGCCTCTCAAATTAAGAAGACAACAGTTAAATGCAGTATATTGGGCAAATCTTATGGGACAGGACAAATCTCATCCTACATTAAGGGTATTAGAGCAGTGTTGGGAGTATGGAAAAAGGAAATGTAATAGTTTTGGATGGGTGATTGGTGATTTAGTAAAAGAGTTGGATATTAAAGAGTTAAGAATTACTCCAAGAGTGGTGTTACAAGCCGTCAGATGATTTAAGGATGTTAGAAAGAAGGTCAAGGTGAAATAGAGGAAATCCAGGTAAGGGAATACTTATGGTTAAATTATGGGCATAAAATACAAGTATTTACAGATGCATCAAAAAATCCAGATAATGAACATGTAGGGGTAGCGTTTGTTGTTCCAAAACTACAGATATCCAGAAAAATAAGGATATCAGATAAATTATCCGTTTTTTCAGGGGAGTTAATTGCAATAATGATGGCATTGAGATGGATAAATGAGGCAGGATTAAAGGATGTGGTAATATGTTCAGACTCCAGTTCAGCTCTTAAGTGCATTGAAGCACAACAGTCAGACACTAGACAGGACTTAGTAGTGGAGATATTACAAGAATTATATATGTTACAGCAGGAAAGAGTGAGGGTAATATTCATGTGGGTACCAGCTCATGTTGGGGTAAAAGGGAATGAGGCAGCAGATAAAATGGCGAAACAAGCATTGCAGGAGGATAGAATAGAAATGGAAATAACACATAGTAGAGATTAAATTAAAGCTATAATTTAAAAACAAATAAATCGAAGATGGCAACAAATGTGGGAAACAGGAAGTAAGGGTAGACATATGTATGCAATCCAACCAAAAGTGGGGAAAAAGAGAACTCTCAGTACTCAGGTGGAAGTAGAAGGGAGGAAAACATTTTTTATCAAGACTTAGAATAGGACATACAGGACTTAATAAAACATTGAAATGAATGTCCAAGCATCCGACAGGACTCTGTGAATGGTGTGGAGAAAATGAAACAGTAGGACATGTTATCATGTATTGTGAAAGATATAAAGAGGATAGAGATAAATTATTTGAAGAGATTCTGAGGAAAGAGGAGACTGATATAACTTTGAGAAACATATTAAAACAAGAACAGGAAAATGATAATAGAGAAGCTTTCTTTAAATATTTAGAGAATACAGGTTTAATTAATAGGATTTGAAAGGGTGTTTGTTTTTATTTAGGAAATATTTATTGTATTTTATTTTATTATTATTTTTTGAGCCAGAGGAGCTGAACACGCAGCGCTGGCTGTAGCACATAATGTTTTAATATAGTGGGTAAGGATGAGGAGTGGGTAGATGTTGGAGTCTCTGGATCAGGTTCACAGTAGGTGACGGTAATGCGCGAAATCGATGCGAATCGCCTTAAAAAAAGGAAGAAGAAGAAGAAGACCCGCGGGGGAGTGAATTGACCGTGACTTTTCGGAGGAGGAAAAAGTAGTCAAAAGACGGTTGTCAGCGAGGCAATTGTTGCTGTATCTACGATTGGTAGCGGATCAAGACGGGGATTTTTAAAGAGGATACATTTACGTATGTTGCATTGGAAATAAATCACGCCGATAAGGTAAATATCTATATTTTGATAATTGTATGAATCCTGAATCCGTTCTTGACTACTCTCTAATAAGTCTATGCAGTACTTGGACGATGAATATCATAAGGACAGTTCGACATTTACTGGGGGGGTAACGTAGGAACCGAATCATTGGTGAAAGAGACTTTCATTTGGCTCACTGATTTGCATACTGCTATTACTGATTATTAAGCTCAAAACAAAATAATTATCTAAAGAGGGTGAATCATCACTGAAGAAACAATAAACAGTGGGGAGAGTGTGTCAATCTGGTCCACAGTGATTTTTTTTCATTGCATAAAAATAATTTCCATGCCATCTAAATATTTGGCCAGGTAAAAATGTATTTGAGCTCGCATTTCACGATCTGACAATTGTAGCCTGAATTTTGGGCTTTACATTGGAGATTAAAATTGTTTTCGTGGTTTTAAGTCTTTGGGAGCCAAATAAGACAACTCTTTTACGTGAAAGAAGCCAAATGAGCCGGATTACCGAAAATACTCTGAATGCCCATTGCTGAGAGAAATTGTATCAGTTTTGTTGCTGCTCTTGTTTTTCAGCAGAGTGGGTGTGTAGCTTCTTGTTGGCCAATCATAAGTCATCAAAGCGGCAGTAGGCTACAGTCATAGAGCCTGCGTGTGTGGCAAATGTTAGTAGCTATCTAATCAATGGAAGATGGAATTAAAATTAAGGAATTAAAAATTAAAGGAGAAGGAAAGGCTACAACGACCAAGAGCCAACAGGTAGGCAGGCTGCTCCTTAATATTCTGAATGGAGTTGTTTGTAACTGTGTAGGGACGAGAAAGCGCATGTAGCCTCAATTAGCCTAGCTAGCTAACTCAACGTAAAGTAAAACAATTAAATTAAATCAAAAAGTAACACAATTACATAACAAAAGATAGATATATATACTGTTGAAGTCGGAAGTTTACATACATGTAGGTTGAAGTCATTAAAACTCATTTTTCAACCACTCCACAGATTTCATGTTAACAAACTATAGATTTGGCAAGTCGGTTAGGACATCTACTTTGTGCATGACACAAGTCAATCTTACAATTGTTTACAGACAGATTATTTCACTTATAATTCACTATATCACAATTCTAGTGGGTCAGAAGTTGACATACACTGTGCCTTTAAACAGCTTGGAAAATTCCAGAAAATTATGTCATGGCTTTAGAAGCTTCTGATAGGCTAATTGACATAATTTGAGTCAATTGGAGGTGTACCTGTGGATGTATTTCAAGGCCTACCTTCAAACTCAGTGCCTCTTTGCTCGACATAATGGGAAAATCAAAAGAAATCAGCCAAGACCTCAGAAAAACATTGTAGACCTCCACAAGTCTGGTTCATCCTTGGGAGAAGTCCAAATGCCTGAAGGTACCATGTTCATCTGTACAAACAATAGTACGCAAGTATAAACACCATGGGACCATGCAGCAGTCATACCGCTCAGAAAGGAGACGCGTTCTGTCTCCTAGAGATGAACGTACTTTGGTGCGAAAAGTGCAAATCAATCCCAGAACAACAGCAAAGGACCTTGTGAAGATGCTGGAGGAAACCGGTACAAAAGTATCTATATCCACAGTAAAACAAGTCCTATATCGACATAACCTGAAAGGCCGCTCAGCAAGGAAGAAGCCACTGCTCCAAAACCGCCATAAAAAAGCCAGACTACGGTTTGCAACTGCACCTAGGGACAAAGATCGTACTTTTTGGAGAAATGTCCTCTGGTCTGATGAAACAAAAATAGAACTGTTTGGCATAATGACCATCGTTATGTTTGGAGGAAAAAGGGGGAGGCTTGCAAGCCGAAGAACACCATCCCACCCGTGAAGCACGGGGGTGGCAGCATCATGTTGTGGGGGTGCTTTGCTGGCATCATGAGGAAGGAAAATTATGTAGATTTTATTGAAGCAACATCTCAAGACATCAGTCAGGAAGTTAAAGCTTGGTCGCAAATGGGTCTTCCAAATGGACAATGACCCCAAGAATACTTCCAAAGTTGTGTCAAAATGGCTTAAGGACAACAAAGTCAAGGTTTTGGAGTGGCCATCACAAGACCTCAATCCTATAGAACATTTGTGGGCTGAACTGAAAAAGCGTGTGCGAGCAAGGAGGCCTAAAAACCTGACTAAGTTACACCAGTTCTGTCAGGAGGAATGGGACAAAATTCACCCAACTTATTGTGTGAAGCTTGTGGATGGCTACCTGAAACGTTTGACCCAAGTTAAACAATTTAAAGGCAATTCTACCAAATACTAATTGAGTGCATGTAAACTTCTGACCCACTGGGAATGTGATGAAATAAATAAAAGCTGAAATAAATAATTCTCTCTACAATTATTCTGACATTTCACATTCTTCAAATAAAGTGGTGATCCTAACTGACCTAAGACAGGGAATTCTTACTAGGATTAAATGTGAGGAATTGTGAAAAACTGAGTTTAAATGTATTTGGCTAAGGTGTATGTAAACTTCCGACTTCAACTGTATAGATAGATAGATAGAGACACTTTATTATTCCCCGAGGGGAATTTCTTTGTCAAGCAGCTACGAAAAACACAGGGCAGGTGCAAAATGCCAGAACGAAATACACAAAAGACTGATACACAATACGTGATACATAGTGCAGTATAAAAAAACATGACATAGTATGAGTGAATGGCTGAATAGGTACACTATACATTGTTACAAAAAAAGGCAAAAAAATGATACAAATATTGCAAGTTGATATAAATAAAATATTTGCATTGTTAACTATACTATACAGGTTGATGGCAGAGAAAGATACTTAAATAGCTAAAAGTCATTGATTGTGCTCCTGTACTCCTCCTCCTGCCCACCCCTAATGCTCCCTACAATTGCGGAGTCATCCGAGAACTTCTGCAGGTGGCATGTTTCAGAGTTATATCTGAAGTCTGATGTGTAGAGGATGAACAGGAAGGGGTACAGGACCGTTCCCTGGAGGGCCTCTGTGTTGCTCACTGCCTGTTCTGAAACACAGCTCTGTAGCCGCACAAATTGTGGCCTACCGGTCAGGTAGTCCGTAACCAGGAGACTAAGGGTGCTTCCACTTTCATCCTCCTCATCTTCTCACCCAGTAGCAGGGGCTGAATGGTGTTGAAAGCACTGGAGAAGTCAAAAAAACATAACCCTCAGTGTTGTCCAGGTGAGAGTAGGCCCTCTGCAGAAGGTAGATGATTGCATCATCCATCCCGATGTTGCGCTGGTATGCGATCTGCAGGGGGTCCAGTGATGTACACACCAGGGGTCTGAGGTGAGTGAGGACTAACCTTTCCAGGGTCTTCATGATGTGGGATTTTAGCACTACAGGTCTGAAGTCATTCAGGTCAGCGGGGTGCGCCGCCTTGGGCACTGGGACCAGGCAGGATGTTTTTCACAGCACAGGGACCCTTTCCAGGCTCAGGCTAAGGCTAAGGCTAAGGTTGAAGAGGCGCTGGAGTATTCCACACAGCTGGTCAGCACAGACCCTACGCATCCTTGGGCTGACGCCATCAGGGTCCGCCGCTTTCCACTGATGTAGTCTCTCCAGCTCTCTCTTCACTTGGTTGGTGGTGAAAGCCAGCCCTGGTGGGGAGTTGGGGGAAAGGGGGGTGTTGAGGATGGGGGGGGGGGGGGGGGGGGGGGGTTGGAGGTGTTGCAGATCAGTCCAGAGGGAGCGGGGGTGGGGAGGGGGTCGCTGATTGTCTCAACGGAGGTGTCCTGTGCAAAGGGGGGGGGGGGGGGTGGGACAGCCGGGTGTGGGGCCTGGAGAGCTGGAGGGGAGGTGGACAGGGCTAATATCGAACCTGTTAAAAAATTAGTTCAGCTCATTGGCTCTGTCTACTGTTTGACTTTTTGAAGCCAGTGATATTTCTTATACCATTCCACACCTCTCACCTGGCTCTGCCTCAGCTTGTCCTCCATCTTCTCCTTATACACTCTCTTTCCCTCAGCAATCCACAACTTCAGCTCTCTCTGGACGCATTTCAATGTGTCCCTGTCCCCCTCCTTGAAGGCCCTCTTCTTCTTATTCAGCAGGGCCTTCAGGTCGCTGGTGAACCAGGGTTTATTATTTGGGAAAAAGCGTACCTTCCTGGTGGGTACGGTGTTCTCTACACAAAAATGTATATAGTCCGTTATGCAGTCTGTAAGTCCATCAATGTCCTGGACTAACGAGGCTATATACAGGGGGTACCGGTACTGAGTCAATGTACGGGGGTACAGGTTAGTAATGAGGCTATATACAGGGGGTACCGGTACTGAGTCAATGTACGGGGGTACAGGTTAGTCAAGATAATTTGTAAAGTGACTGCATAGATAAGAAACAGTGAGTAGCAGCAGTGTAAAAACAAAACATAGGCAGGAGGAAGGGGCGCTCCAGTACAGTAGATGGCAGTAATGCACCATAACATTGGATGCCATCCACCAATAAACCCCACAGAAGAAGAAGAGGCAAGGTCGACAACTGTAGCTAGCAGGGTTGGGTAGGTTACTTTCTAAATGTAATCCGTTACATTTACAAGTTACCTGTCCAAAATTGTAATAAGTAATGTAACTTTTGAACTACACAAACTCGGTAATGTAATCTGATTACATTCCATTACTTTTAGATTACTTTCCCCTTAAGAGGCATTAGAAGAAGACAAAAATGTATGTTACCAATTGAATAATATCTATTGCAGGAAAAATTAATGTTAAAGTTTACATAGCTGGCCATATATGGATGTTGAATTTTACTTTATGCGTTGGTTATGTAGGCTTCTTCTAACCCTTCGCTTTCTACTCCATATAATAATACGTTTAAATTATATCTTTACATTAAAAATCAAAGTCTATCAGAATTCCAGTCATTACAATAAATGTTATACCCCTTGATCTTCAAGAATAGGACTTGGAAATATGGAAGTATAGATTAGCCTAATTGTTTTACCTGAGCATGATGTGTGTGTGTGTGTGTGTGTGTGTGTGTGTCCCATCATGTTCTATATAGAGCCTAGCAGGACAGACCCCCAGATAAGCTGGACTAGGGCCTCTGACTGGCTGGCTGGCTGGCTGACTATAATTCAATTACTGATGAGTTGTTGACAAAACAAATGTCTTAGAGAAAGAGATTAAGGCAGCGTTTTGGTTTAGCTAAAAGCTTCGGCAAAGTAGTTGAACTTCACACAACAACGATTTGTACAAACGGCCCTGCAAACCCCAGATAGAATAAACATCTACGATCTCTGGACAGAACCAATACCACAGCCTCTGTTAGTCAACCACAGAGTTCCAGGGAACCATTACATGTGAAACTACTTACTGCCTGTAAAATGCCTGCGAGGTGTCAAGGTAAAAAAAAACAACAGGGCTGCTTTTATTCTATGAAGCTTAGCAGCTGGAGACAGGAATGCTCTTTAAGTCCTCCACTGTCAGAGGGAAAGGGACTAGTGGACAGAACGAAACAAAACATACATGTAAAAATGACAACATACAGACGCGCACAGCACAGCACCCTGTATGCAGTAGCTGTGTAGTGTTAGCTGTCATTGACAGGCCAGGCGTATATATGTTGGTCCTATGACAGGTTCCCACCACAGTAAATTGGGGGAGAATTCCTCTTGAGCTTCCTCATAACTAGCACTTCTAGCCTTAATGTAAACCATGTGCATTGATGTTAGGACAGCATGCTGGTGATTAGCAGTTTTGTGTTGGATGGAGGACCTCAGTAGAGAGACATTGCAGAGGATTGTCCTGTAGGCTACCAGCTCAAGTCTGCATCCCAAAAGGAATAGTATGCCATTTGGGACGCATCCCTACTCAACTCCCTAGGTGTGTTGTACTGAGACAGGAAGTTAGATTCTGGTAAATTCTCCACATTGGTGCACTCTCACCCCCCTTCTCCACCTTAGGGGATTGTATCGTGGAGGCTGAGCTTATCTCTTCTCCATTAGCATAGTAGCATTGTCCATTCACCCATTTCTTCTGTTAAAGCTGTAGTAGAAACGTTAAGGCTGATTTCTCTCTAGGCGATCTGTAAAAAGCCTGGTTATAATGGGAGGTAATAAACTATCTGCTGGCAGGGAGGCAGAGGTCTGCTATTCTCAGTGTGTCACAGGATAACAGTCAAGAGCTAATTCAATAAAACAACCTTCTCTCACACGTCTTACGTCACTAGCCTGCAGTCTCCCCTCCCTGTCCCTCCCTCCCTCTCTCTCTCATTCCCTCCTTCTCCATCCATCCCTCCCTCCCTCCCTCCCTCCCTCCCTCCTGTAAATAGCCCAGCTAGGCTCCATAGGGTCAAAAGTCTGCCTGCCATGTATATTGATCCTCAACCAGAACACACACACACACACACACACCCTTTGACGACTCAGGTCAATGAATCATTCCTCGTTTTACACTCAGTCCCCAGCTCAACCCTCCTTAACGGCAGGGAGACTAAATGCACTTTCTGTTTCCCTGGCTAAATGGACCGTTAGAGAACCACAGCTTACATGGGACAAGAAGCAGAGTAATGGCCCATTTCATGAGTTAATACATTTACTGATTACATCTACAATAAAAATGGTTGTCCAGACTGTGTGACCACCTGACCAGGAAGCACTCTGGGCCCTAAGGCTATATCAGTTAATTGGTCCTTTTTGTCAAGTGAAGGAACAATGTATGCATTATGGTACTAGAAATGTAAACAAAAAAATAGTATTCACCGCCATATGAGACCACCTATATATAAAGTATGTATATATTATTATTATTTGACCTTTATTTACTAGGTAAGTCAGTTAAGAACAAATTCTTATTTACAATGACGGCCTACACCAGCCAAACTCGGACGACGCTGGGCCAATTGTGCGCCGCCCTATGGGACTCCTAATCATGGCCGGTTGTGATACAGTCTGGATTCAAACCAGGTTGTCTGTAGTGACGCCTCTAGCACTGAGATGCAGTGTCTTAGACCACTGCGCCACTTGGGAGGCCCAAGATAAGTGGTCTTTTTTGTCAAGGGAAGGAAGATTGTATGCATTAGGTCACCAAGTCTAAAGCATCTATGGTACTAGAAATGTAAATACATTCACAAAGTCTAATTCATTCTATGGGTGTCACGATGCGAGGTAAGGGAACGAGGCGCAGAGTGAGAGGTCCGTGCAGACATGGTTTATTTGACTCCAAATACAAAACAACAAACACGGTAAACAGGAACAGTACCGTAAGCTGGTGTGGTATGGTGTAGCGTAACAAGAACACAGACACAGACAATGATCCACACGCAGGTGGACGCAAAGTGAACATAAATGGAATCCCCAATTAGAGACAACTCAAGACAGCTGCCTCTAATTGGGGATTGACCAACACCAACCAAGACTCCCTGAACTATTGTCAGGTCCTGACTGTGGCCATACTACTCCCACTAGAGGGAGTCAGTGACCTGGCCTCAGTCAGGCCCTGACAATGGGACTATATATGTAAATACATTCATAAAGTCTGATGTCTTCTATGGTACTACAAATGTAAACAAAAACACAGTATTCACCGCCACCTTTATTACTGTATCCTCACACATTTTCTATTTTTTCAGATGGACCTGAAGTTACTTCTGATATCAACGTTGTTAGGTGTCATTTGTTACAGCAGTGCTCAGCAAGGTAAGGTGATTCTCCTCCATCTTATCTCAAGTTTCTGCCTTACTTACTGTAACTTCCACCTTGTTAGACAAAATCAATCCTCAACAGTAACATCATCATTCTGTTTCTGTACACTGAGTACACAGTACATCATCGAATCATAATATATTTATCCTAAACCGCATCATATATATATACAGTATAGAATAGTGATTAACGGCCTGATGTCCCGTAAGGGTGAGCCAACCCCAACCGAGCATGCTGCTGAAATGTAATGATGTCATTAGCCAGCAGCTCCACCTACACAGTAAACCCCAAGACATTTGTAACTCAAATACTTCAAGTAAGTTGAACTCAAAGTCAATGAAAAGTAATTATTACTTAAACTGTTTAAGTTGTACTGACTCAAAACTAAACATGGCAACAGTAAACATGTCATCCTCCAGAAAAGATGAGCAAATTAAGATTTTGTGTGACTAACAAATTTCAGTTAATTACTATAGCTCCTGCCTTGGGCCAATCAGTGTAATGTTGTAAATTCCGTATCTCTATGGCAAGACACATCATTCACCCAAGTTTCGTCAAAATCGGGCCTGTGCTGTCTGAGATATCGCGTGTGACTCACGTACAAATGAACGGACGGAGACGGATCCACAGTTCCCTTCCCGATTTCATCGTGGGGGACAATGAGGAGTCACATTAACTTTTTTTAAGTTATGATAACAAATTAACTTTTTCCCCAGCATGCTCTACTGCAGGTAGATGTATATAATTTATTTTTGTAATATCTGTGTTTTTGCATGTACAGTGCATTCGGAAAGTATTCAGACCCCTTGACCTTTTCCACATTTTGTTACATTACATCCTTATATTAAATAGATTAAGTTGTTTTTTTCCCCCTCATTAATCTACATAGAATACCCCATAATGACAAAGCAAAAACAGGTTGAGACGTTTTTGCTAATTTCTTACAAATAAAAACTGAAATATCATATTTAAATAAGTATTCAGACCCTTTACTCAGTACTTTATTCAAGCACCTTTGGCAGTCATTACAGCCTTGAGTCTTCTTGGGTATGACGCTACAAGCCTGGCACACCTGTATTTGGAGAGTTTCTCCCATTCCTCTCTGCAGATCCTCTCAAGCTCTGTCAGGTTGGATGGGGAGCGTTGCTGTAGAGCTATTTTCAGGTCTCTCCTGAGATGTTAGATCGGATCCAAGTCCAGGGCTATAGCTGGGCCACTCAAGGACATTCAGAGACTTGTCCCGACGTCACTCCTGCGTTGTCTTGGCTGTGTGCTTAGGGTCGTTGTCCTGTTGGAAGGTGACCCTTCACCCCAGTCTGAGGTCCTGAGCGCTCTGGAGCAGGTTTTCATCAAGGATCTCTCTGTACTTTGCTCCGTTCATCTTTCCCTCGATCCTGACTAGTCTCCCAGTCCCTGCCGCTGAAAAACATGCATGATGCTGCCACCACCATGCTTCACCGTAGGGATGGTGCCAGGTTTCTTCCAGACGTGAAGCTTGTCATTCAGGCCAAAGAGTTCAATCTTGGTTTCATCAGACCAGAGAATCTTGTTTCTCATGGTCTGAGAGACTTTAAGTGCTTTTAGAGAAACTCCAAGCGGGCTGTCATGTGTTTTTTACTGAGGAGTGGCTTCTGTCTGGCCACTCTACCATAAAGGCCTCATTGGTGGAGTGCTACAGAGATGGTTGTCCTGGAAGGTTCTCCCATCACCACAGAGGAACTCTAGAGCTCTATCAGAGTGACCTTCGGGTTCTTGGTCACCTCCCTGACAAAGGCCCTTCTCCCCCGATTAATCAGTTTGGCCAGGCGGCCAGCTCTAGGAATAGTCTTGGTGGTTCCAAACTTCCATTTAAGAATGATGGAGGCCACTGTGTTCTTGGGGACCTTCAATGCTTTGACACAATCCTGTCTCTGAGCTTTATGGACAATTCCTTCGACCTCATGGCTTGGTTTTTGCTCTGACATGCACCGTCAACTGTGGGACCTTATATAGACAGGTGTGTGCCTTTTCTGAATCATGTCCAATCAATTGAATTTACCACAGGTGGACTCCAATCAAGTTGTAGAAACATCTCAAGGATGATCAATGGAAAGAGGATGCATCTGAGCTCAATTTCGAGTCTCATAGCAAAGGGTCTGAATACTGTCCACTATATTTCTTTTTATTTAAAATGTTCAAAATATTCTAAAAACCTGTTTTCAGTTTGTCATTATGGGGTATAGTTTGTAGTTTGCTGAGATGTTTAAAAAAAATATATATTTTAGAATAAGATTAAGTTTAAGTTATAGTTTTGAGTATTGACAGCACATTGGGGTTTACAGGGTAGGTTTCTTTGAGCATAGTAGTGAAGACATCATAGAACTATGGAACAGCGGAATATTCCATTCTGGCTCCATTTACTATTCTCTCTGAGCCACACAGTTTTCCAAATTACACAATGTGTACACTCAGGCTTATTTCCTGGTTAGTTTTTAGGAATCTATGATGAGTTTGCTTCTCTTTAACCTTTGTTTTTCCATTCCATTCCAGAAGGGAACGAGTGCATCAAGGCTAATGCCAAATCTTGTGGGGAATGTATTCAAGTGGGAGCGAAATGTGGCTGGTGCATGGACCCAGTACGTGGATATGAATTTGCTAATAACATTGTTACTGCATTGATGCTACACAACCTTAATATCAACTGACTCAGCGTTACAACTTGCAGGTGTATGCAAATCAAATAAATAATAATGTAATCTAAACTGTTCCTTGGAATTACAACACTAGTGTGTCATGCAATATTGTTTCTAGCCTCTCTTCCCTCTCCCCCAGAAGTTCCTGAAGCAGGTTGAGGCCACATCGACCCGCTGTGACGAGCTGGAGTCCCTGAGGAAGAGAGGTTGCAGCGCCGCCAACGTAGAGAACCCCAGAGGCAGCCAGCTTGTCGATAAGAACAAGGCTGTGACCAACCGCAACAAGGGATCAGAGAATCTCCGACCAGAGGACATCACACAGATCCAGCCACAGAAACTCACCCTCAGCCTCAGATCTGGTAAGAACTTAGCTGGAACTGTTACGTTTGATTAGGTTGCATCCCAAATGGCACCCTTTTCCCTATTTACAGTAGTGCACTACTTTTGTCTCTAGTCAAAAGTAGCGCCTTATGTTAGGAATAGGGTGCCATTTGTGATGCGGTCTTAGTTAACTTTGCTTCAGCCAAAACATCTTGCTTGACAACCATTGTTGAAGCAGTGTTGCTGAGGTTTCTTGTTTATTTCTCCTATGGTTTCCTCCGTGGTCTTTCACTGTTATGTTGATTAGTTACTGTAGCCTCCATTTTCTTTGAGCGTTTTAGCTATTAAATGTACAGCTGTAATTATGATGTGGAAAGAGTGTTCCCTGTACTCTTTCATGTGAAGGCCAGCACCTTATTTGACAGAGACCGTGCACATGAATCAAGATTTCAGTGTTCACATCAATTGTAAATATGCCAGAGTTGGCAAGGCTGTAGTCCCTGGCTTAACCTTGCCCATTTGTCTGTGTACTGCAGGTGAACCCCAGTCTTTTAACCTGAAGTTCAAACGGGTTGAGGATTACCCCATCGACCTCTACTACCTGATGGACCTGTCCTACTCCATGAAGGACGATCTGGAAAACGTCAAGAACCTGGGAACACAGCTGATGCTGGAGATGTCAAAGATCACATCTGATTTCAGAATCGGTGAGATTGAGAATCCGCCCGGTTGTATGAGGATTGAGGATGCCCATATTTCTTTAAACTTCTTCTCCACTTCAGGAGTCGGGAAGAGACAGACAGGCAGCGTTTCTCAGCCAGCCGAAATGATGAATCAGCTGGCATAATTTTTATGGATATATACAAAGAAATGTCAATTGAAAAAAGGTAAAATGAAAGGAAGTGCAGCTAGTTTGCAGTCTTTCCAGCTTCAGTTTGAAGTGATTGTGTTAGCTGTGTTGTTGGCTAGCTCCTCTTAAGAACAGTGTCCTGACGAGTGAGCACATTTTCTATGCCAGGAGAAATTGCGCCATAGCTCATTGTTATGGTTGTAACCAAATAAATGTCACTGGAAAACAGCTTATGCAAATGCAGCAACTTTGCTGTTATTCTGGCTACTTTTTGACGTGACTGTAAATTAGCCATAGTTGGCTAGCTAGCAAGCAAGGAATAAGAACGTTGCCAGCCAGTATGATAATGGTAAATTTAGAACGAACGTCTGGGTAGCGTCCATAGATGCAGATCAAAAAGACTGAACAAATGGTTTGCGTCTCTAGCAACCGAACCGACAACGACCAGATGGCTTAGGTAGCAACCCTAGATTTGTGTCGGGACTATATCTTGTGGAAGGATGAAATATTATTTTTACAGTTTTCATGAAAATATGTCAATCATTATTTGAAAATGTTTCAATATATACTCCAAACACCGGCTTCTCATTATCGCTAAATTATACTGTACTACAATACCCAAAATTCCATGTGTAACATAACCGGTTTGATCTAACAAATTGGTGTCACGTCTCCTTAACAATACAGTTGTCAGGCTCTGGCCATAGAGAGGCCTATTTGCTTCTCTATGTAGCTATGGTCTGACAGTGTCTTTCTTTTCTGTTTCTGTGTGGGTTTTGGGTTGGATCCCTAATTAGAGGCAGCTGCACTGCATTGTCTCTAATTAGGGATCCTATATATGTTTGTCTGTCCTTCACTCTGGTGTGGGTCGTTATTTATCTCCAGTCACGGTGAAAGTAAGTGTGATTCAGTTTTGTCTTTTGCCTCGTGTTTTTGGCTTGTTTAGTTCGTACAGTTAAGTTTTAGTATTAAAACTATGTCGAACTATTACTGTGCTGCGCCTTGGTCTCTCCTTGCACCCACTTGTGACAACAGTTTATATATGGGATGGATATCTTCTCTTCTTCTTCTTCTAGGTTTTGGTTCCTTTGTAGAGAAGAAGCTGCTGAACCCCTGTACTGGGGACCAGAACTGCACCAGTCCCTTCAGCTATAAGAACGTCCTGAAGCTGACCAGAAATGGACAAGAGTTCAACACGCTGGTGGGACAACAGCAGATCGATGGAAACCTGGACTCTCCAGAGGGAGGCTTCGATGCCATCATGCAAGTGGCTGTGTGTGGTGTAAGTAATATGTTTTTAATTATCATATTTAGGGGCAATTTCCTAGACACAAATCAAGCCTAGTCGTGGACTAAAGAACTTTCTCCATATTCCAAGACTAGGATTAATATCTGTCCATGAAACCAGCCCTTGAAGTTCCAATAATAATTTTATCAGGGTTTTATATTGACTGTGAATTAGTCTCATGGTACCAGACCTGAACACCCTATTATCATTTGAGAATGGCTGGAGTCGAGGATTACTGTGTACATGCTTTGAGAAGGCCGTTTTATAAAACGTTTGAGAGTTAATTCACTCTTGGGTGCTAAACTGATATTTTAAGAGGGTAACCTCTCACATAGCTGTTCATAGGTTTTTGCTATATACTTCCTGAATCTTCTGTGAGTCTTTTAATTTATTAAATGTTGTTCTCTGGTATTTCTGAAGGCTGTGTCTGTTTTCTGCATGTGGTTTAATAGGCCTCTCTCCCTCCCTCAGGAGCACATTGGCTGGAGGAACGTCACCCGTCTGCTGGTGTTCTCCACCGATGCTGGCTTCCACTTTGCTGGAGACGGGAAACTGGGAGGGATCGTTCTCCCCAACGATGGAAAATGCCACCTGGAGAACAACATGTACACAATGAGCCACTACTATGTATGTATAATAATACTCTATGTAGTATACTAATACACTATGTAGTACAATAATGCACTATGTAGTATAATAATGCACTATGTAGTTTATTAATAAACAATGTAGTATAATAATGCACTATGTAGTTTAATAATACACTATGTAGTATAATAATGCACTGTGGTGAACTAATACACTATGTAGTATAATAATGCACTATGTACTATAATAATACCCTATGTAGTATAATAATGCACTATGTAGTTTAATAATAAACAATGTTGTATAATAATGCACTATGTAGAATAATAAGGCACTATGTAGTATAATAATACCCTATGTAGTATAATAATGCACTCCTATATAATGTATGTATTGTGACTTTGTCCTTCTAGTCCTCTGTGTGGTCTGTGTTTTGAATTTGACAAGATTTGAAGGGTATGGGCTACTTGCCCTTAGTGATGTCATCAAAGGGCTAACCTGGTACCTGTACTTCATCAATGTCTCCCTGTAACAGGACTACCCCTCCATCGCTCACCTGGTTCAGAAACTGAGCGACAACAACATCCAGACGATCTTTGCCATCACAGAGGAGTTCCAGCCTGTTTACATGGTCAGCCAGTTGTTCTATTACACCGTGTGCGTGTGTGTGTGCGTGGAAAACTTAGAAGAAGCCCAACACTTTGAAGAGCAGTATCTTTTCTTTGTTAGCAGTAGCATCTCTTTGGATCTCTGGCTGTTTCCCAAATGGCACCTTGTTACCTAAAAAGTGAACAACTTTTGACGAGAGTCCTATGGGCCCAGGACAAAAGTACTGCACTTTGTAGGGAATAGGGTGCCATTTCCATATTGACCTTTTATCATATCCCCATCAGTCCAATGTTTGCAATCTGTCAACCTCGGTAGAATGCCATTCTCATTTTGTTGATTACACTGTTCGTCCAAAATGGCACCCTATTCACGATTTTAGTAGTGGACTATGTAGGGGATTGAGTGCCATTTGGGACGCAGCCTTGGATCTCTGAATTTAGAACCTCACAATACTGCAAAAAGTTGTAACTTTAGATTCAGACCTTACCACTATGTGATGCAGACCACAATCAAACTACTCAACAATCTAAATGAGTTTTGCTCTAGACTTTTCTGGTGAGTATTTAGAGATTGACAGGATTCCTATTGACATGCTAGTACATGATCATTTACTCTACTGTGTTCTCTGTCTCAGGAGTTAAAGAATCTCATTCCTAAGTCTGCGGTGGGAACACTCTCCGCTAACTCCAGCAATGTTATCAACCTCATTATTGATGCCTACAATGTAAGTATAGATTGGATTTGTTTAGTTACTGGAGAACATACACTTCTGCACACTATCTAACTTTCATCCTTAAAGTAGCTGACAAAAACCATGCTGCTGCTACTGTTAAGTCATCACATTTCTCTGTCTGAACTGTTCTTTCTATGGGAATTGTAAAAAAAAAAAAAAAGCATTTTTAAAACTGAAGCCTACTAAATATTGAGTATATTTTATATACTATACTGAGGGCTAATTGTTGTTCTGTGTGTGCTAGTCTATTTCCTCAGAGGTGATTCTGGAGAACAGCAAGCTACCAGAGGGAGTGACCATAATATACCAGTCACACTGCAAGAACGGAGTGACTGGTGAGGGAGAGATGGGAAGAAAATGCTCCAATATCTCCATCGGGGACGAGGTGAGAAACCAAAACAACACGCCATTGAATGTTTTCTAAATACGTATTTTTTTCTTCATCTTTCTGGTTCAGTTATTTTAGCTTTCTGATCAAGTAAATTCATTTTTTTCCTGATCTCTAGGTTTCATTCACAATAAGCATCACAGCTAAGCAGTGTCCTAAGATGGGCAAACCAGAGACCATCAAGATCAAGCCCCTAGGGTTCACTGAGGAGGTGGAGATCACTCTGAACTTCATCTGCGAGTGTGACTGTCACAAATATGGCGTTGAGAACAGTGAGATCTGCCACAATGGCAACGGGACATATGAATGTGGAGCCTGCAGGTAAGGCACTTATGTTTCACTAGCAGAAGATCTTAACCCTTATTCACCTTCCATATTGTAATAATGTCCATGGCATAGAGATACTGTAGATAGATTAAATGTGATACTGTATATACAGTGCATTCGGAAAGTATTCAGACCCCTTCCCTTTTTCCAAATTGTTTTACGTTAGACTTATTCTAAAAAAAAAATTTTAAAAAATCATCAATCTGCACACAATATCCCATAATGACAAAGCAAAAACAAGTTTTTAGAAATGTTTGTAAATGTATAAAAAATTTAAAACAGAAATACCTTATTTACATTAGTATTTAGACCCATTGCTATGAGACTCGAAATTGAGCTCTGGTGCATCCTGTTGCCATTGATCATCCTTGAGATGTTTCTACAACTTGATTAGAGTCCACCTGTGGTAAATTCAATTGATTGGACATGATTTGGAAAGGCACACCTGTCTATATAAGGTCCCACAGCAAAACCAAACCAGGAGGTCGAAGGAATTGTCCGTAGTGCTCCGAGACAGGATTGTGTCGAGGCACAGATCTGGGGAAGGGTACCAAAAATTGTCTGCAGCAATGAAGGTTCCCAAGAACACAATGTTTGTAAGAAGTTTGCCTATTCATAGTTACATGTTCTTGATTGTGGGGGATGGGCGAGTTCAGTTATCTGAAGTGAGTCACACTGAACGTGAAACATGATAAATTAGCATCAGCAGCCTACCTCAAACGATGTCAAAAAGACCAAAGTCCTCTGGTGCCCCGGGAAGAAGAGAAGAGGAGGAAAAAAGGGATAAGGACAGAGGTAATGTGATGTGATGAATAGTTTTTCTAATTGCATAGTAGTTACCGTTGGACCAGTGTTACTACTATTAGGCTGGACAATAGAACGAGTCAAAATTCACCCAAGGCTGAAAAACAGCAAAAGAACGTTGGCTACGCTGGAACACTAGCGCGAACCCTTAGCATATGAATGGAATCAAACGTTCGCAGAGGCTGTTTTGACTGGAGTGATGCTTAGAATTCCATTTCTCCTAAATGGCACAAAAAAATGTATCCATTTTTATTTGACCACTACAATCGAAACTGTAAAAAAAATAAACTTGTGTAGAAAATAAACATCCGCAACTCGATGGTGTCAACTGTGCTTATGTCTGCGTAATGAGAAAGTAGGGAAGAAATTAAAACTTCAAGTCGGGAACAACTGAGCTCGCTGCCCACTTGAAAAAAATAGAAATATACACATTGTGAGATATATTTGGCGAAATAGACAGACATAGCTAAATTTCCCTATAGGAAACAATGGGACAACCTCAGAGTTCCATGAGTAATTTTTTGTTGTTGTTTACATTTTAACTACAAACAACGTGGACAGGACTCATGACAGCATTGCCAACAATAGCGAAGCAGGCATTGTGATGTAGAACAATAAACTGGGAATAGAATGTTTGGAAGGCGAGTTGGTGCCAAGGTGCTCAATAAAACTAATAGGACCTGGCAGGGTGAAAAATGCCCTCAAATAAGGCCTGTTTTTTTATGATTACTTCAAAACTACAGCAAGCAGCTGGGAAATATGGTCATATTATGAAACTGGGCTCCATGGCAGATTCAATTAACTAGTTTTTATCAGAAAAAAAAAAGCAAAAATGTAATGTGTCCAGCCTACTACTAGCTAGTTTACTTTGGATGATACTAGTAACGTTCACTAATTTAAATAGCTAGCTAGCTAGAGTTAATGTCAGTTACTTTTACCTTAAATTCATTAGGGAATGTTGGAAAGACTATTCAGGTGTTTGGGGAATAACCTAACCTATAACATCATTTTGAGAAATACACTTTTTCTTTCAAGTGTGCTGCACGAACCATCCACTGTCTGCCTCAAGAAACCAGGCATAGGCCTACATTTTATTGACATCTTAGCTAGTCTAGTTAGCCAACGTTAGCCCTGCTTGTAAAAGTCAATTAAAATGCTTTTACTTTCCCATCCCCTTTTGTAATTAATAGTTGTAAGTCTTTGCATTTTCATTGTTCTTATATGTATTATAGCAAACAGCATGCTAGAGAAGTGCTCATTGAATACATGTTTCGTGCATGAATGCTAGGTGTAATAATAACGCTATTTGTGTTTAGGCTATAATGTGGCTTAGGTGCTATTATTGTATAGTTTCACCATCAGCAGCTTTTTTATTAATATAATGTAACACCCAATGGTCACATATACTCCTCTTAAGAACAGTTTGTTCTCAGAGGACCGTATCAAATAAAAACAGTTTCACGTTTCCGAAACAAAAAGACGGGAGAAGGTGTCAGAATGACTATTTCAATAGAGTCTTAATCAATGGAGAAAAAAATCAAAAGAAGCTGGCTAATGTACTCAAAAAATAATTATAGTTTATACTGCTTCTGCTGCGAAATGTTTTCTCAGAGAGATTTCAAATTGAATAGAGAAGGACTAAGAGATTGGAAAAATGCAAGCCACTTGCTCAAGGCCCATGTGGATAGCCAGGAGCACAATACACACATGGCAACATGGAATGTATTGGAGGTCCGTCTTGCAAAGGGGATAACAATAGATAAGCAAGAGATGACATTCGCTGAGGCTGAGAGAAACAGGTGGCGTGAAGTTCTTACCAGATTGGTGGCAATAATTCAGTCCTTAGCTGAAAGAAACATGGCTTTAAGGGGATCCACAGACACATTAAACAAACCCATTACATGGGCAAAATTAACTGATAGACTCCATCAGCGCAAAAATACTGGAATAAATAGTGAGAGATCAAAGTATTTCTCCATTATTTTAGATTGCACCCCTGATCCGAGTCATAAGGAACAGCTCTCTGTCATTGTCAGGATTGTGTTACTAGAAGACAAACCACAAATTAAAGAACATTTCATGGACTTTCTTCTGGCAGAGGAGTCAACAGGGGAACGTTTGTCATCTCTCATCCTCAAAAGGCTGGAGGAGCTGAACATCCCCTTGTCATAGGACTGCAGAGGACAGTCCTATGACAACGGCGCCAACATGAAGGGAAAGAATAAAGGTGTTCACGCTAGGCTGCTTCAACAGAACTCAAGAGCCTTTTTTGTCCCATGTGGTGCCCAATCTTCAAATCTGGTGGTAGCATCAGCTAGAATTATTCAAAGGTTAGCAAAATTATTCAAACTCTTCTCAGCCTCCACCCATAGATGGGATATCCTCCTGTAACTTGTCAAAACCACCCTGAAATCATGGTCAGAGACCAGATGGGAAAACAGGATAAACAGCATTCAGGCAGTAAGGTACCAGGCTGGGCAAGTCAGAGAGGCTCTTCTGGAGGTGAGGGAAACTACTGCAGACCCAGTGGTGAAAGTTGAAGCCCAGTCTTTGGCTGAGGAGATTGGATCCTACCGCTTTTCTATTTGCACAGTCATATGGTATGACATCCTCAACAAGATTCAGAATGTGAGTAAGCTGATGCAGTCACCCTCTATGCAGCTATATGTGGCTGTCAACTTGCTGAAGAAAACCAGAGCTTCCATTACCTCCTACAGAAACACTGGATTTTCTGATGCACAGACAACTGCAAAGGAAATTTGCGAGGAGATGAACGTGAACGTCTGTACTCAAACAAAAGCGGTTGAGAACCACAAAAAGGCACTTTGGTTATGAGGCTCCAGATGAGCCTATTTGTGATGCTTCGAAAAATGGAAACCACAGGTTTTGATGTGGTAGTGGTCCTCAACTGCTCCTCAACTTCCCCAACATGTCAAATGAAGAGTTGCTAGAGCACTGTCAAACCCTGAGCACTGCTCTAAGCCATGACGGACAGCCAGATATTGATGGCAGGGAACTTGCTGTGGAAATGCAAAACTTTCCACATTTGCCATCAAAAAACATGACAAACATGGAACTCTTGACCTTCCTATGGAGGACACATCGGCGAGCGAAGGTGTCGGATGGAGCACAGCCACTGGTGCTAGGGCTCTCGACCCATGATTGGGAAGAGGAGCCCGTGGCTGGACCAGTGTGGGACAGAGCCCCTACCATCGGAGTTCAAGGGGAGGAAGGACCGGCCATGGACAGCCCCGAAGGTCCCATATAGACGGGGGGGGTTGTGGGGACAAGGAGGAGGAGGAGCGGCTGAGTAGGTATTTCGGGTGGGCCGAGGAGGACGACGAGATGAGCAACCTTCAGTCAGCCACTCCAGGTTGGTAGATCAGTGCCCACCACTTCTGCCTCTGACGGCCGATAACCGGAAGACACTGGAGGGGTTTTCGATCGATCGATGGAGGAACAAGCGAAGTGGTGGAGAGCCTGGGTGGCCCTTCCTCCCGTGACCGAGCCCAACCCCCACGTTCGGGAGATAGAGGGGGCGGAGAGTTTTGAAGCCAGACTGGCGATCTGGGAGGGCCTGACTGAGGCCAGGTCGGATGGCCACAGTCAGGTCCTGACATTCAGGGAGTTTTGTGTTGGTTTTGGTTGATCCCCAATTAGAGGCAGCTGTCTTGAGTTGTCTCTAATTGGGGATTCTATTTATGTTCACATTTCGTCCACCTGTGTCGTGAATCATTGCTAGACACCAGCTCACGGTTCTTATTATTACGTTTGTTATTTTGTATTCTGAGTTAAATAAACGTATGTTTTCACGGACCTCATGCTCTGCGCCTCGTTCCCTTACCACTGACTGTGACACTTCTCTAAGCTCAAACTGATTAAAACTTACCTGAGATCTACTACGGTGCAAGAATGTCTGAGTGGACTTTCCATCATTAGCATAAATCATGGGGTCTCACAACAGCTGTCTTATGATGATATCACAAGAAAGGCAAGGCGAGTAAGGCTGTAGAACAATGCTGCATTATGCATATTGCACTGAGATTTCTGTAATGAATGAAATTGAAAATGTGATGAAATTTCAATAAAGTATCTATCTATATCTATCTATCTATCTATCTATCTATCTATCTATCTATCTATCTATCTATCTAATAAAGTTAGTTTTTTGTGCAATACTCTTATTTATATTTTATTTATAATTCGTCACTTGTTTCATTAATACTATTTTTATTTTTTATTTTATTTTTTTTGTTTCTAAAATAAAGAAAATCTCAAAGACATAAAGCTATGCAGTTTCTGTGTGAGTGTAAGAACACAATGATTGGTGAAGAAATTGGCTGCGATGCAAGGGGCACCAGTTAAAATCTTGCCTAGGACACCAAATTGGTCAGGGCCGGCCCTGGAGAAGTTGACCAAGAATCTGATGGTCACTCTGATAGAGCTCCAGAGTTCCACTGTGGAGATGGGAGCACCTTTCAGAAGGACAACCATCTCTGCAGCACTCCACCAATCAGGCCTTTATTGTAGAGTGGCCAGACGGAAGCCTCTACTCAGTAAAAGGCAATTGACAGCCCGCTTGGAGTTTGCCAAAAGGCACCCAAAGGACTCTCAGACCATGAGGAACAAGATTCTCTGGTCTGATGAAACCAAGATTGAACTCTTTGGCCTGAATGCCAAGCGCCATGTCTGGAGGAAACCTGGCACCATCCCTACTGTTACGTATAACATATTATTTTTTCCCCTTTTGTGTATGTTGGGATTTTCTGTTGGCTGGTTTCTCTTCTCTGGCTCTTAACAGGTGCTGTGAGTTGCCGGTAACGAGGGTGGGCGTGTCACCTGTCCTGGGAGACCAATCAACAGCGTTCTCCCATCAAGCTCAACTGAATATTTTGGTTTGCTGGAGAGAGAGAGAGATTTTGGGGGTATGCTGTTGTGAGATAGTGTTTTGCTCTGCTCCCAACTTTAATTTGTTTTGGAGATACCTTTTGGCAGTTTGTTTTGCAACCTGTGGGTTCCACCCACTTACCTTGTTCTGGGAGAAGGGATAGGTAAGATACTCCGGGGTATACACTTGCACGTAGCTGACCCTCTGTTATATACACTAGGTTAGATGCGAGCGGTGTCACCCATGTAGCAGGTAAACAGTTGTAAGTATCAGATGGTGTAGGCAGGGATAGAGGTAGGCAAGCGTAGGGCTATTTGTGTTTTCGGGCCCCGCTCGTCCCGCCCTTCTCCCCCCTTTGTGCTTTGTCCTGTTATGAGCTGTGGTTTTGTAAACTTGTTGATTAGTAAATGTCCCATTAAGGGTTAAATTTCAGTTTGTTGTCGGGTCCCTTTTTATTCTTTAGTCTTATTGCACCACACCTACAGCATTCCAGTTTTGCCGCCGAGTGCGGGCAGAGACAGGTAGTTGCGTTTCCAGCTCCCACGAGCCATTTCCCTCTTATAGGAGTTGGAACGTAACAAATGGGGGCTCGTCCGGGAATTTTTCTTGAACAGCCTGTGCCCGTTACACACGGTTTGAGCCGTTTGAAAAGGTTATACTGGACTGTGTTGGTCCATTACCTAGGACTAAGTCTGGTAATCAGTTTTTATTAACAATAATGTGCGCTGCTACCAGGTACCCAGAGGCTATTCCCTTGCGTAACATCACCACTAAAGCGGTTGTGAAAGCCCTGGTTAAGTATTTCTCAATTTTTGGTTTTCCGAAGTACGTTCAAACTGATCAAGGAACAAATTTTATGTCATCGTTGTTTGAGAAATGTGTTAAAATCATTGTCAGTGTCCCACCAGATTTCAAGTGCTTATCATCCGGAAAGCCAAGGTGCCCTGGAGCGCTGGCACCAAACCTTGAAGTCTATGTTACACAAATACTGCCTAGATACGGAGAAAGATTGGGATGAAGGTGTCCCGTTGGTCTTGTTTGCGGTACGTGAAACTGTGCAAGAGTCGCTAGGCTTTAGTCCGGCTGAATTAGTTTTTGGACACACTGTTCGAGGCCCTTTAAAGATTTTAAAAGACCATATAATGGATACTCCGCCTGCTTCCAGAAGTGTGGTGGAATATGTGAGTGTGTTTAAGGAGAGGTTACATGGAGCGTGCGCTCTAGCTAAAGAAGTCCTCTCTTCCTCACAAGGGAAAATGAAAAGCCACTTTGACAAAAAGGCTGTTAGTTGTAATTTTCAGCCTGGGGATAAAGTTTTAGTCTTGTTGCCCGTTCCTGGATCCTCATTGTCCGCCAGATTTGCTGGTCCCTACTTAATTGAAAAGCAACTGAGCAATACTGACTACGTTGTGCAGACTCCCAATAGGAGACGTCAGTCTCGAGTCTGCCACATTAACAGGCTGAAATTGTACCAAGACCGTGACGTTCCGCTCACGGAGTCCTCACCAAGGACTGAGACGCTTGTAGTTCCTTTGGTGTCCTCTGTTATGCTGAGTCCTAGTTCTGAAACGTACATGGAGCTAGATGAAGATGGGTTAGTGCTGCGTAACACGCCCCAACAATGTGCCCATTTGTGTAATACGGAGATGTTGAGAATTCTTCCGACCCATTTGCACCATTTAGAAACCGAACAAATGAATGATATTTTGAATCTTGTGGATACTTTCCCTTGTCTCTTCAGTGATGTTCCCAGCCGTACCAATGTGTTGGAGCATGATGTGAATGTAGGTGATGCCGTTCCAATTAAGCAGCATCCATATAGAATGAATGCCACAAAAATATCAATCATGAAAGAAGAAGTCGGGTATTTGTTGGAGAATGACCTGGCTAAGCCAAGCCATAGCCCTTGGAGTTCTCCCTGTTTGTTAATTCCCAAACCTGAGGGTACATTCAGATTTTGTACTGACTATAGGAAAGTGAATGCGGTAACCGTACCAGACTCTTTTCCTCTGCCCCGTTTAGATGACTGTGTAGACACTATTGGTGGTGCTAAGTTTGTCACTAAATTGGACTTGCTTAAAGGATATTGGCAAGTACCCCTCACACATAGGGCTTCAGAGATATCTGCATTCGTTACCCCAGATCGATTCCTGCAGTACTCCGTAATGGCGTTTGGAATGCGGAATGCTCCGGCAACGTTCCAGCGCTTAGTAAACGTTGTGCTGGCCGACATTCCAGATTGTACTGCCTACTTAGATGATCTGGTAGTGTACTCCAACACCTGGACTGACCATTTGTGTTCGTTAAGAACTGTGTTTGAACGCTTGACGAATGCATCCTTGACTTTGAACCTTGCCAAGTGTGAGTTTGGGAAAGCGAAGGTTACGTATCTTGGCAAAAAGGTGGGGGGAGGTGAAGTGCGCCCTATTGATGCCAAGATAGAGGCTATTACTGTTTTTCCTCCGCCGACAACCAGACGTGAGCTGCGTAGGTTTTTAGGCATGGCTGGATACTACCGAAGCTTTTGCCGAAACTTTTCAACTGTAGTTTCCCCACTAACTAATCTGCTCAGCCCGTCTGTTTTGTTTGTTTGGTCCCCAGAATGTCAAACTACTTTCGTTGCTGTAAAAGCGTTGCTATGTAGTTCCCCTGTTCTGTCTGCCCCAAACTTCGATAAACCGTTTAAGTTAGAGGTGGACGCGAGTATGGTGGGGGCTGGTGCTGTACTACTGCAAGAAGACGCAGAAGGGCTTGATCACCCCGTCTGTTATTTTTCCCGCAAATTTAATAGCTGTCAGTCCCGTTACTCGACTATTGAACAGGAGACTCTAGCACTGTTGCTTGCCTTACAGTATTTTGAGGTTTATGTTGGATCTAGTGTTTTCCCCGTAGTTGTGTTCACAGATCACAACCCTTTAGTTTTTTTGAACAGAATGTACAATCACAATCAGCGCCTTATGCGTTGGTCCTTGAGGGTGCAAGGTTGTAATCTGGTGATCCAGCACAAGAAAGGAACAGAGAATGTGTTAGCCGATGCTCTGTCTCGTGTGTGAAATGTTTATTGCAGATGTTTTCTCATTTATGTTTTCTTTACCATTGGGTATACCTGTCTAGGTTTGGTGACCGGTCCCCAAAGATGGAAGGTAATATTTAGTGGGAAGGTAATTAAAATGTGCTATAAAAAAGAAAGTGGCCCTTGGGGTTTGCTTTTTAAGGGTGGGAGTGTGGGGGCTCGTCCGGGATTTGAACCCGGGACCTCTCGCCTGTGCCCATTACACACGGTTTGTAGAGTTGGTATGCGTAGTGGTGTAGTGGGGTACTTTGCAAGCTTGATTGTCTAGTTGTGTGTTCTGCAAACTCGAGTTATCGTGATGCAGCATGGCTACTTTTGATTTCAACTCGTTTTTGGACAATCCCACATGGGAATCATTTGAGGCATGTAGGAAGAAGGATTTACAATTCTTAGCAGCCCATTTTGAGATATCCGCACCAAAGGGTTTGGTTAAAGCGGAGTATAAAAAGGTGGTATTGGAGGCTTTACTTGATCAACAGGTGTTGGTGTTGCCAAAGCCTGTTGTGGATCCCGTCGATCCGCCTGTAAGCCCGTCTAAATCTGAGCAGGGGAGCGATGGAAAAAGAGAGTTTAAATGTTACGATTCCCGAGGTTAGGGCTCCGGCCACTTTGCCCCGTTATGACCCACACTCTGCACTTACTTACAGTGAGGCCAGCCCGGATGTCAGGCTTACAAGGCTCCAGTTAGAGGCAGAAGAGCGGGCACAGATACGGAGGGATAACATGGAAATGCAGAGAATCGAATTGGAGATGCGTATTAATGCTGATATGGAAGCGAAAATTAGGATTAGGCAGCTCGAGTTGGACGCAGAGACCGCGAGACTGGCCTTTGTTCCTACTGGCGTGCCATCCTTAGCAGCTTCCCCGTCCTACCCATTCGACATAAGCAAACATATTGCCTTAGTACCCCCATTCCGTGAAGCGGAGGTGGATTCATATTTCAGCGCATTCGAGCGCATTGCAACGGCTTTGCACTGGCCCAAAGATGTGTGGCCTCTTTTACTGCAATGTCGACTGTCAGGAAAGGCTCAGGAAGTCATCGCCACTCTCTCCCTAGCTGACAGTTTGAAGTATGACCTGGTGAAGGCTGCTGTACTTCGAGGCTATGAGCTAGTGCCTGAAGCCTACAGACAGAAATTTCGGAAACATACAAAGTCCGCAACCAGAACTTTTGTTGAATTTGCTAGAGAGAAGGAGTCTCTTTTTGATAGATGGTGTACAGCCAGTAACGTTTCTGATTTTGTAAGTTTACGTGAATTAATTTTACTGGAAGAATTTAAAAACAGCCTCCCAGATCGGTTGGTTGTATACATAAATGAGCAGAAGGTGTCCACTCTGTCTGAAGCCGCCGTTCTGGCAGACGAATTCGTCTTAACTCATAAAACAGTCTTCCCGGCGGTGGTGAAAATAAGACCATGGGATCCTCTCCTGTCCCCCAACCTGGTCGTTTCACCAGCTATACGCGCTCAAAGGAAGAACGTGCCTGTTTCTACTGCCATAAAGTTGGGCACGTCATTTCAGACTGCCTGACTTTAAAACGCAAACAGTCACCCCCTTCAACCCCGAAACACAAAAGTATGGGTTTGATTAAGACTCTTGGTAAAAAGGAGTGTCCGACAGTTGTTCCAGATCGTCCAGACCTGACGTATGACCCGTTCCTATTTAAAGGACTAATTTCTCTGACAGGTAATCTGAAAGACCAGCAGCCCATCTTGATTTTGAGAGACACTGGCGCTGCGCAGTCTCTAATTCTTTCTAATGTGTTGCCTTGGTCAGATGAGTCTTACTGTGGGTCTAGTGTGTTACTGAAAGGAATCGAAATGGGTTGTGTACCTGTTCCTCTGCATAATGTCCATGTGGTCTCTGACTTAGTAAGCGGTTACGCCAGAGTCGGGGTACTGCACAAGCTTCCTGTGAACGGAGTCGCTATGATCTTAGGTAATGACCTTGCTGGAGGCAAGGTAATGCCTGTGTTAGAAGTTTTAGACAAGCCTGATGCTCAGTCCTGTGCTGAAGTGTTGTCCACAGAGTTTCCAGATGCGTTTCCAGCGTGTGTCGTTACGCGCTCGCAGTCACGTCGTCTGGGTGAGGACATTGGCTTGGCTGACTCCGTGCTTGCGCATGTGTTCGGTGAGAATACTCAATGTTCATCTCCTCACTCCCCAGTGAGTGCTGATAGAAAAAGGGATGAAACAGTAACTGTATCTCCAGACGACTTGTTGAAGTTACCAATTACCCGTAAGAAGCTAATAGCTGCCCAAAAGGAGGATGCAACTTTGACAATGCTTTTCCTCTCTGGTGGAGTCGATTCAAGTAAAAAGGAATAACGTTGCTTATTTTCTTGATAATGGTCTTTTGATGAGAAGGTGGACTCCTCCAGTTAATCTAGAGAATGATTGGAGTTCCTTTCTACAGATTGTTGTTCCTAAAACATTTCGAATAAACGTATTATCTCTGGCCCATGACATTCCCTGGTCTGGTCATCTAGGTATTACCAAAACCTATGACCGGATTCTTCGTCATTTCTTCTGGCCTGGGATGAAAAGTGATGTGGTAAGGTACTGTCGTACATGTCATACCTGTCAGGTGGTGGGGAAACCTAACCAAGTCATTCCCCCGGCTCCTCTTCGGCCGATACCGGTCATGGGAGAGCCGTTTGAAAAGGTTATACTGGACTGTGTTGGTCCATTACCTAGGACTAAGTCTGGTAATCAGTTTTTATTAACAATAATGTGCGCTGCTACCAGGTACCCAGAGGCTATTCCCTTGCGTAACATCACCACTAAAGCGGTTGTGAAAGCCCTGGTTAAGTATTTCTCAATTTTTGGTTTTCCGAAGTACGTTCAAACTGATCAAGGAACAAATTTTATGTCATCGTTGTTTGAGAAATGTGTTAAAATCATTGTCAGTGTCCCACCAGATTTCAAGTGCTTATCATCCGGAAAGCCAAGGTGCCCTGGAGCGCTGGCACCAAACCTTGAAGTCTATGTTACACAAATACTGCCTAGATACGGAGAAAGATTGGGATGAAGGTGTCCCGTTGGTCTTGTTTGCGGTACGTGAAACTGTGCAAGAGTCGCTAGGCTTTAGTCCGGCTGAATTAGTTTTTGGACACACTGTTCGAGGCCCTTTAAAGATTTTAAAAGACCATATAATGGATACTCCGCCTGCTTCCAGAAGTGTGGTGGAATATGTGAGTGTGTTTAAGGAGAGGTTACATGGAGCGTGCGCTCTAGCTAAAGAAGTCCTCTCTTCCTCACAAGGGAAAATGAAAAGCCACTTTGACAAAAAGGCTGTTAGTTGTAATTTTCAGCCTGGGGATAAAGTTTTAGTCTTGTTGCCCGTTCCTGGATCCTCATTGTCCGCCAGATTTGCTGGTCCCTACTTAATTGAAAAGCAACTGAGCAATACTGACTACGTTGTGCAGACTCCCAATAGGAGACGTCAGTCTCGAGTCTGCCACATTAACAGGCTGAAATTGTACCAAGACCGTGACGTTCCGCTCACGGAGTCCTCACCAAGGACTGAGACGCTTGTAGTTCCTTTGGTGTCCTCTGTTATGCTGAGTCCTAGTTCTGAAACGTACATGGAGCTAGATGAAGATGGGTTAGTGCTGCGTAACACGCCCCAACAATGTGCCCATTTGTGTAATACGGAGATGTTGAGAATTCTTCCGACCCATTTGCACCATTTAGAAACCGAACAAATGAATGATATTTTGAATCTTGTGGATACTTTCCCTTGTCTCTTCAGTGATGTTCCCAGCCGTACCAATGTGTTGGAGCATGATGTGAATGTAGGTGATGCCGTTCCAATTAAGCAGCATCCATATAGAATGAATGCCACAAAAATATCAATCATGAAAGAAGAAGTCGGGTATTTGTTGGAGAATGACCTGGCTAAGCCAAGCCATAGCCCTTGGAGTTCTCCCTGTTTGTTAATTCCCAAACCTGAGGGTACATTCAGATTTTGTACTGACTATAGGAAAGTGAATGCGGTAACCGTACCAGACTCTTTTCCTCTGCCCCGTTTAGATGACTGTGTAGACACTATTGGTGGTGCTAAGTTTGTCACTAAATTGGACTTGCTTAAAGGATATTGGCAAGTACCCCTCACACATAGGGCTTCAGAGATATCTGCATTCGTTACCCCAGATCGATTCCTGCAGTACTCCGTAATGGCGTTTGGAATGCGGAATGCTCCGGCAACGTTCCAGCGCTTAGTAAACGTTGTGCTGGCCGACATTCCAGATTGTACTGCCTACTTAGATGATCTGGTAGTGTACTCCAACACCTGGACTGACCATTTGTGTTCGTTAAGAACTGTGTTTGAACGCTTGACGAATGCATCCTTGACTTTGAACCTTGCCAAGTGTGAGTTTGGGAAAGCGAAGGTTACGTATCTTGGCAAAAAGGTGGGGGGAGGTGAAGTGCGCCCTATTGATGCCAAGATAGAGGCTATTACTGTTTTTCCTCCGCCGACAACCAGACGTGAGCTGCGTAGGTTTTTAGGCATGGCTGGATACTACCGAAGCTTTTGCCGAAACTTTTCAACTGTAGTTTCCCCACTAACTAATCTGCTCAGCCCGTCTGTTTTGTTTGTTTGGTCCCCAGAATGTCAAACTACTTTCGTTGCTGTAAAAGCGTTGCTATGTAGTTCCCCTGTTCTGTCTGCCCCAAACTTCGATAAACCGTTTAAGTTAGAGGTGGACGCGAGTATGGTGGGGGCTGGTGCTGTACTACTGCAAGAAGACGCAGAAGGGCTTGATCACCCCGTCTGTTATTTTTCCCGCAAATTTAATAGCTGTCAGTCCCGTTACTCGACTATTGAACAGGAGACTCTAGCACTGTTGCTTGCCTTACAGTATTTTGAGGTTTATGTTGGATCTAGTGTTTTCCCCGTAGTTGTGTTCACAGATCACAACCCTTTAGTTTTTTTGAACAGAATGTACAATCACAATCAGCGCCTTATGCGTTGGTCCTTGAGGGTGCAAGGTTGTAATCTGGTGATCCAGCACAAGAAAGGAACAGAGAATGTGTTAGCCGATGCTCTGTCTCGTGTGTGAAATGTTTATTGCAGATGTTTTCTCATTTATGTTTTCTTTACCATTGGGTATACCTGTCTAGGTTTGGTGACCGGTCCCCAAAGATGGAAGGTAATATTTAGTGGGAAGGTAATTAAAATGTGCTATAAAAAAGAAAGTGGCCCTTGGGGTTTGCTTTTTAAGGGTGGGAGTGTGGGGGCTCGTCCGGGATTTGAACCCGGGACCTCTCGCCTGTGCCCATTACACACGGTTTGTAGAGTTGGTATGCGTAGTGGTGTAGTGGGGTACTTTGCAAGCTTGATTGTCTAGTTGTGTGTTCTGCAAACTCGAGTTATCGTGATGCAGCATGGCTACTTTTGATTTCAACTCGTTTTTGGACAATCCCACATGGGAATCATTTGAGGCATGTAGGATGGTGGTGGCAGCATCATGCTGTGGAGATGTTTTTCAGCTGCAGGGACTGGGAAATTAGTCAGGATCAAAGGAAAGATGAACGGAGAAAAGTACAGAGAGATCTTTGATGAAAACCTGATATAACCTTTTTAAAATAAAATTTCTAAAATAAAAAAAAACATACGTTTTTGCTTTGTAATTATGGGGTATTGTGTGTAGATTGATCAGGGGAAAACACTTTATCTAATTCATTTTAGAATAAGACTAATGTAACAAAATGTGGAAACTCAAGGGGTCTGAATACTTTCCGAATGTACTGTATAATGTGTTGTAAATCTATGGTCCATTGGCATGTGAATGTTTTCAAGTGTATTGCATCTGTTTGCATGTGAATATTCTACATAGGCAGTCTTTTATGCAGTCCTCCCTTGTAGTTGTTAATAACATTAGATTTTTCTTTATTATCTCTCAGCTGCAATGAGGGCCGTATTGGTAGACAGTGTGAGTGCAGCACCAACGAGGTGACCAGCGAAGACCTGGATAAGAACTGCCGTAAAGGCAACGGTACAGACATCTGCAGTAACAACGGAGACTGTGTGTGTGGAACCTGTGAGTGTAAGAAGAGATATAACCCAGAGGAACGCTACAGCGGGATGTTCTGCGACTGTGACAACTTCAACTGTGAACGTTCAAACAACAAACTCTGTGGAGGTACGCGAGTTCAGTTTATTGGATGATCAATAAAGATTTTGTTTGCTGTGAAATGATGGGCAAGACCTGTGTTACATCTGAATACTCTGTGTTTTGTCGAGTAATGGGTAATTTCCCAATTAAATTAGAGATCAGTTGATCAGTTCAGACATTGCCTTTTACAAAATTAGATTTACCGTGTTCAGTTTACTTTCATTTCATCTCTAATCTAGAATAATATCTATAATACGAAATTATGTTTGAACTTTGGACGATAATCTCTGACCCTGTGTGTTGTGTTGTGGCAGGACATGGTCGCTGTGAGTGCAGGGTGTGTATCTGTGATGCCAACTGGACAGGCAGTGACTGTGACTGTTCTCTGGACACCACGACCTGCCTGGCCTCCAACAAGAAGATCTGTAACGGACGAGGCACCTGTGAGTGTGGCACCTGCAAGTGTACTGACCCAAAGTTCCAGGGCCCCACCTGTGAAATCTGTCCTACCTGTCCAGGGGTATGCACAAAAAACAAGTGAGTTGAATAAAGGAATTAATTAATTGTATTTGTTCATTTTATGCTGTTTTAACTATGCAGAAAAACAATATATAAAGTTATTTTCCAAAACACATATTATAATTTTTTAATCACATTTCTGTGATAAAGGAAATAATTCCTCATTGGTACCTTCATGTGTGTGAAAAATATTAATATTCTCAGATTTTTTTTTTAGATGTGTATGAAAAACGTTATTTTTTGTAAACAACAATGCAAAAGGTATGCTTTAATCTCAGGTCAAGTCTGTCCATTGTTTAGCTCGAATGGAATGTTCGTATCCTGTATATTGTTATTATTTTTCAGACCCCTTGACTTTTTCCACATTTTGTTACGTTACAGACTTATTTTAAAATTGATTAAATCGTTTTTTCCCCTCATCAGTCTACACACAATACCCCATAGTAACAAAGCAAACTGGCTTTTAAGTGTTTTTGCAAATTTATAAAAAAATGACAACTGAAATATGAAATTTACATAAGTATTCAGACCCTTCACTCAGTACTTCGCTGAAGCACCTTTGTCAGCGATTACAGCCTCGAGTCTTCTTGGGTATGAGGCTACAAGCTTGGCACACCTGTATTTGGGGAAATTCTGCAGATCCTCTCAAGCTCTGTCAGGTTCGATGGGGAGGTTTGACCGGCACTCAACGACATTCAGAGACTTGTCCTGAAGCTGAGTCTGAGGTCCTGAGCGTTCTGGACTAGGTTTTCATCAAAGATCTCTCTGTACTTTGCTCCGTTCATCTTTCCCTCGATCCTGACTATTCTCCCAGTCCCTACCTCTCAAAAACATCCACACAGCATGAGAATGCCACCACCATGCTTCACCATAGGGATGGTGCCAGGTTTCCTCCAGACATGAAGCATGGCATTCAGGCCAAAGAGTTTACTCTTGGTTTCATCAGACCAGAGAATCTTGTTTATCATGGTCTGAGAGTCCTTTAGGTGCCTTTGTCAAACTCCAAGCGAGCTTTCGTGTGCCTTTTACTGAGGAGTGGCTTCTGTCTGGCCACTCTACCATAAAGGCCTGATTTGGTGGAGTGCTGCAGAGATGGTTGTCCTTCTAGATAGTTGTCCATCTCCACAGAGGAACTCTGGAGCTCTGTCAGAGTGACCATCGGGTTCTTGATCGCCTCCCTGACCAAGGCCCTTCTCCCCCAATTGCTCAGTTTGGCTGGGTGGACAGCTCTAGGAAAGGTATTGGTGGTTCTAAACTTCTTCCATTTAAGAATGATGGAGGCCACTAAGTTCACACTTTTTTGTCAAATTCCATGTGACCGTTTAGTCACTGTAATTAGGCTTCTCCAAGCTCTGATGCTGCTGATGGTCATTAGTAGCCTACCAAACTTGCTAACTGCCTGGTACTCAGCACTCTATAGTCCATCTAATCACTCTGACATCAATGCAAATGTAATTGAAAATCTAATCAAACACTTAATGAGAGCCCATGAGCTCATGTTATGCAACATTTCTATAGGCTATGCAATTACATGAGAAAACGGAGCGATGGCCTCTATTAAAAAGAGGATTCCATCAGCTTTCTATAGGCTAGGCCTACTATATTTATTTCTCATCCTTCCTAATATTAAGCACATTGTTTCTCTTTACAACAGTAGTATACCTACTTGGCTGGCATGAAAATGAACCACTGGAAAGGGTCCTCCATTCGCTATTTAAGTGCTATAGACAATGTATTTTTTTCCGCTGATAATGGTTAAACAAATTTTGCACATATTATTTAGTATATGTACAGACAAGATTACATCACAAAGTCTGATGGGTGACAATATTAACCTATCACTTGTGAATTATATATTATCACTTGAGAATGGTGCCCAGCATAAGGCAAGAAACAATGCTTTTTTTTGCGACTTTTTCTAATCATATTCGCACACCTCATGTAGCCTAGCCCATAGGCCTATATGTTTTAATAAGGTTTGTATCACAACTAAAGTGGCCAAATTGAATCCGCTTTACAAAGAGTGTAGAGCCTAACTAGCATACATACGCAGCGCGTGAGTTTCAAGTTTGGGGAAGATAATTTCCACCATACAAATGCACCTTTTATAATAAAACATTACACGCATAATCGCATTTGCGGTTACTTTTGATAATGGTGTTTTCCCACTAATGGAACATTCGTGCTTATAGCCTACTACCATGTGCGCATTGCTGCGCTTATAATATGAAGAAATAGCCTAATAGTTTATCAACATTTTAAAGCCACATTGCGGGAATTTTTTTTTTATGCTAGTGGTCGTATTAATTTGAGATCTATCGGATCCCACAACTGTCCCAGACTTTGTTTGAAACATTTATTTCTCGCACCAAATAGAATAGGTCAGCTTTTGTACTATGGGGGATGGAAGATTGGCACAGAATACGCACTCCCTCAAATCATTTGGATAAAATATCCTTTCTATTCTATTCAGCTTTGTTCAATTGTATTCTTCATACTATAAAATAATTCTACAGAATTCTAAGCAAATCTTGTCTGCTAAATGAACTAGTGTAGCCCACAGCCATTTGGCATAGCCAGATCAGGACCTAACATAAGGACAGTTTTTCTGAAATAGAATACATTTTTCTTTAGACCTGTCAAAAACAAATAATGGATTTAGATTCGTTAAGCAGCTACGAAAAAACACAGGGCAGGTGCAAAATGCCAGAACGAAAATACACAAAAGACAGAAACACGATACATGATACATAGAGCGGCAGTATGAAAAAGTAGGAGTTAGGAGTGCAAAAAGCTATAAAAATCCATTGCATAGTATGGGTGGATGGCTGAATATGTACACTATACATTGTTACAGAGTGTTAGGTGAAAAACATTTTTTATAAAAATATTGCAAGTTGATATAGCTAAATAAGGAGTATTTGCATGGTTAACTATACTATACAGGTCAATGGCAGAGAAATACTTAAATAGCTAAATGTGTGTATGATATAAGTGAGGGTAATAATAGTTTGGTTAAATTAACTGTACAGGTAAATATACAGTTAAATGTACAGGCAAGTGAATATTTGTACGGTTACATTAACTGTACAGGTAAATTACAGGAAGAGATAGATAGATAGATAGGTACTTTATTGATCCCTCGGGGGGGGGAAATTTCATTGTCAAGCAGCTACAACAAAACACAGGGCAGGTGCAAAATGCCACAACGAAAGTACACAAAAGACAGATACACGGTACATGATACATAGAGCGGCAGTATGAAAAAGTATAGAAATACAAGATATCTGGAGTGCAAAAAAATAAAAGCTATAAAAAAGACATTGCATAGTATGGGTGGTTGGCTGAATATGTACACTATACATTGGTGGATGTGTACACTATACATTGGTGGATGTTGGATGGTTAACTATACTATACAGGTTGATGGCAGAGAAATACTTCAGTAGCTAAAAATGCGTATGATATGAGCGAGGGTAATAATAGTTTACTTAATAGACAGACTGGGTAAGTGAACAGGTAAGTGAACATTTTGCATGGTTAAATTAGCTGTACAGTTAGGTATACAGTTATATTTACAGATAAGTGAATACTTGCATGGTTACACAAACTGTACAGGTAAATGACAGGAAGAGATACTTTAATAGCTAAATGTGTGTATGATATCATTTGGGGTAATAATAGTAATTCCCTTAAAATACAGTCCTTAGTGGGCAGGGTTTAATTACAGACAACTGCACGTATTGCACATTCGATATACTAAAAGCAATGAGAAAAGGTGCAACTGGCAGGATACTAATAATATGCATTCCTGAGTGAATGCCTACGTAAGTTAAGTCCAATAATTACTTACAATATTGCATGTGATATGATATAACAACTGTACATGAGTATGTATATACAGACCTGTATGAATAAATAGGTCCTGAGTGGATGAGTGCTGACGGACCAGGGTTACTCACGGATGGATGCATAATTGTTAAACTAGGTCCTAGCACCCCAATAGTTCCAGATCTATGTTGCCGACGGCGCGGCACCCCGGTGAGGCATTATATAGTCTAATAGACGCCGGCAGGAAGGACCTCCTGTAGCGCTCTCTGTCACACCGTGGTGGGATCAGTCTGTGACTGAAAGTGCTCCTCTGCGTCATAACCATAGCGTGCAGAGGGTGGGTGACGTTGTCCATGATGGCCAGCAGTTTGGCCAGGATCCGTCTCTCCGCCACCTCCTCTAGAGTGTCAAGGCTCATCCCCAGGACAGAGCTAGCCTTCCTGATCAGCTTATTTACCCGAGAAGCATCACCGGCTTTGATGTTTGCTCCCCAGCACACCAAAAAAAGATGGCACTGGCCACCACAGACTGGTAGAAGGTATGCAGTAGTTTACTGCACACGTTGAAGGACCTGAGCATCCTCAGAAAGTAGAGTCGGCTCTGGCCCTTTTTGTACAGGGCCCCGGTGTTACCGGCCCATTCCAGCCTGTTGTCCATATGGACTCCCAGGAACTTGTATGACCCAACCATTTCCACATCCATCCCCTGTATAGGGACTGCAGTCAGTTGTGCCTTGGTTCTCCTGAAGTCCACCACCATCTCCTTTGTTTTGCTGATGTTGAGCTGAAGGTGTTCTGCTCACACCACAACACAAAGTCACTGATTGTGCTCCTGTACTCCTCCTCCTGCCCACCCCTGATGCACCCTACAATAGCAGAGTCATCCGAGAACTTCTGTAGGTGGCATGTTTCAGAGTTATATCTGAAGTCTGAGGTGTAGAGGGTGAACAGGAAGGGGGACAGGACCGTTCCCTGGGGGGCCCCTGTGTTGCTAACTGCCCGTTCTGACACAGCTCTGTAGTCGCACAAATTGTGGCCTACCGGTCAGGTAGTCCGTGACCCAGGAAACTAAGGGTGCTTCCACTTTCATCCTCCTCATCTTCTCACCCAGTAGCAGGGGCTGAATGGTATTGAAGGCACTGGAGAAGTCAAAAAACATAACCCTCACAGTGCAACCTGCGTTGTCCAGGTGAGAGTAGGCCCTCTGCAGAAGGTAGATGATTGCATCATCCACCCCGATGTTGCGCTGGTATGCAAACTGCAGGGGGTCCATTGATGAACACACCAGGGGTCTGAGGTGAGCGAGGACTAACCTTTCCAGGGTCTTCATGATGTGGGATGTTAGCGCTACAGGTCTGAAGTCATTCAGGACAGTGGGGTGTGCCTTCTTGGGCACTGTTTTCCACAGCACAGGGACCCTTTCTAGGATCAGGCTAAGGTTGAAAAGACGCTGGAGTATTCCACACAGTTGGTCAGCACAGACCCTCAGCACCCTTGGGCTGATGCCATCAGGGCCCGCCGCTTTCCACTGATGTAGTCTCTCCAGCTCTCTCTTCACTTGGTTGGTGGTGAAAGCCAGCCCTGGTGGGGAGGTGGGGGGAAGGGGGGTGTTGAGGATCAGTCCAGGGGGAGCAGGGGCGGAGGTGGGGTCACTGATTGTCTCAGCAGAGGTGCTGTGAGCAAAGTGGGGGTGGGACAGCCGTGAGGGTGTGTGGTCTAGCTAAATCTGCTAAATCTGTGTATGATATAATTTAGGGTAATAATATTAATTCCCTTAAAATACAGTCCTTAGTGCAGGGTTTAATTACGTATTGCACATTCGATATACTAAAAGCAATGAAAAACTGACAGGATACTAATATGCATAACAACTGTACATGAATATGTATATACAGACCTATAAATAGACAGTTATTTGCTTGACAATCACCAGCTGACAATTGTGTGACCACCACAGCCCTACTAGTGAATGTCACAAGTCTAGCAAGCATCGCGATGTGAGACTACCTGCGTGTGTTACTCCGTCTGTACAGAGTTACATGTCAATGTCCTGTCTTCCACAGGGAGTGTGTTCAGTGCAGGGCCTTTGGGACGGGGGAGAAGAAGGACATGTGTGAGAGAGACTGTAGCTACTTCAACCTGATCACGGTGAACGACAGGGACAAGCTGCCTCAGCCAGGACAGGCCTTCCCCATGATGCACTGTAAGGAGAGGGACGCCAACGACTGCTGGTTCTACTACACCTACGCTGTCAACAACAAGACAGAGAAGGAGGTCCATGTGGTGGAAACACTAGGTGAGAGCATATTACATAAAGCCTACTATGTCATTGTGATTGCTGATATAACAGAGTGAAAAAGGAGGTTATTTGTTTGTCTATTGAGTCATTTTGTGATTAGAGCCACTGGTACTAGGGCCTAGTACTCAGGCCTAAAGTTATTCCTGGTCAGCTTACATGGTCAGGTAAGGTTCCTGGCTCTAGATATAATGCAAATCAGGAAGGACGTCATTGTAAATAAGCATTTGCTCTTACAGTAACTGACTTGCCAGGTTAAATAAATAAAAGTTGAGATGAATGTTCCTGGCTGTGTGTTTCCTGCCTGTGTTCCAGACTGCCCTGCGGGCCCTGACATAATCCCCATCATGGGTTGGCGTGGTGGCAGGCATCGTGCTGATCGGCCTGGCCTTGCTTCTCATCTGGAAGCTGCTCATGATCATCCATGACAGGAGAGAGTTCGCCAAGTTTGAGAAGGAGAAGATGAATGCTAAATGGGACACGGTAAGAGAGTGGAGATGGTAGACACAGGACCAGGAAGCCATCTTGGGGAACTGTTTATTATGGCCCATAATGGTGATGATGATGCTGATGTACTTTTACAGGTCCTAGTTAGTATTCTCCCTGACTGTACTTTCAGTAGGTTGACGGAGATGTGAAAAACGGGTGTTATAGATATGGCCACTGTGTGAATCTCTTACACAGAGAACAGACTCCTAAAGGAACCCTGTAGTTTTAAGTAATCTCTATGCAAAATACAGCTATAAAAAAAGGAAACTTTTGTCTTTTCCTGGGAGTGGCTACAGTAGTTTAGTTTGGTCGGTGTTATGCTTCCACCTAGTGGAAGGCAGAGGTCAAATTCCGGACAGCGGGCAGGGTTTGAAATCCTTAATGATTCAGCTCATTCTGATTATTCCCAGTTAGACCAGCCACATGTGAGAGCCTCTCTGGTCTGGTGAAATGGGCAGGGAACTGAGACTTCTAGACCCTCTCATTATGGTACATGGAGAAGACACCAGACCTAAATGACTGTATGAGAGCAGACTGACCCGACTATACATATAAAATGGGAAATATATCTGTAAGATGTAAGATGATTCTCAAAGGGAGATGAACAACCTCTGGTCTTGCACCCTGATGTAGAAATACCCCTTTCTCAAGGGATTCCTTTTTTTGTCCCACTCTCTCAATCCAAAGCAAGAGAATCCCATTTACAAGAGTCCTATTAATAAAGTTCCTGAATCCGAACTAAGGTAAAGCTGTGGTTTTATAAGTTTATATTTACTTTCCCTTTCCTCTGTTTTCCTGCATGGCTTTCCTGTTTGTGTGTACAGTGGGGAGAACAAGTATTTGATACACTGCCGATTTTGCAGGTTTTCCTACTTACAAAGCATGTAGAGGTCTGTAATGTTTATCATAGGTACACTTCAACTGTGAGAGACGGAATCTAAAACAAAAATCCAGAAAATCACATTGTATGATTTTTAAATAATTAATTAGCATTTTATTGCATGACATAAGTATTTGATCACCTACCAACCAGTAAGAATTCCGGCTCTTACAGACCTGTTTTTCTTTAAGAAGCCCTCCTGTTCTCCACTCATTACCTGTATTAACTGCACCTGTTTGAACTCGTTACCTGTATAAAAGACACCTCTCCACACACTCAATCAAACAGACTCCAACCTCTCCACAATGGCCAAGGCCAGAGAGCTGTGTAAGGACATCAGGGATAAAATTGTAGACCTGCACAAGGCTGGGATGGGCTACAGGACAATAGGCAAGCAGCTTGGTGAGAAGGCAACAACTGTTGGCGCAATTATTAGAAAATGGAAGAAGTTCAAGATGACAGTCAATCTTCCTCGGTCTGGGGCACCATGCAAGATCTCACCTCGTGGGGCATCAATGATCATGAGGAAGGTGAGGGATCATCCCAGAACTACACGGCAGGACCTGGTCAATGACCTGAAGAGAGCTGGGACCACAGTCTCAAAGAAAACCATTAGTAACACACTACGCCGTCATGGATTAAAATCCTGCAGCGCACGCAAGGTCCCCCTGCTCAAGCCAGCGCATGTCCAGGCCCGTCTGAAGTTTGCCAATGACCATCTGGATAATCCAGAGGAGGAATGGGAGAAGGTCATGTGGTCTGATGAGACAAAAATAGAGCTTTTTGGTCTAAACTCCACTCGCCGTGTTTGGAGGAAAATGAAGGATGAGTACAACCCCAAGAACACCATCCCAACCGTGAAGCATGGAGGTGGAAACATCATTCTTTGGGGATGCTTTTCTGCAAAGGGGACAGGACGACTGCACCGTATTGAGGGGAGGATGGATGGGGCCATGTATCGCGAGATCTTGGCCAACAACCTCCTTCCCTCAGTAAGAGCATTGAAGATGGGTCATTGCTGGGTCTTCCAGCATGACAACGACCCGAAACACACAGCCAGGTCAACTAAGGAGTGGCTCCGTAAGAAGCATCTCAAGGTCCTGGAGTGGCCTAGCCAGTCTCCAGACCTGAACCCAATAAAAAATTCTTGGAGGGAGCTGAAAGTCCGTATTGCCCAGCGACAGCCCCGAAACCTGAAGGATCTGTATGGAGGAGTGGGCCAAAATCCCTGCTGCAGTGTGTGCAAACCTGGTCAAGAACTACAGGAAACGTATGATCTCTGTAATTGCAAACAAAGGCTTCTGTACCAAATATTAAGTTCTGCTTTTCTGATGTATCAAATACTTATGTCATGCAATAAAATGCAAATTAATTACTTAAAAATCATACAATGTGATTTTCTGGATTTTTGTTTTAGATTCCGTCACTCACAGTTGAAGATTACCTATGATAAAAATTACAGACTTCTACATGCTTTGTAAGTGGGAAAACCTGCAAAATCGGCAGTGTATCAAATACTTGTTCTCCCCACTGTATATGTGTCTTTATTTGTGTTTGTCAACTTACTGTAAACTGTCACTATTTCAATAATCTCAATATTTCTGGCTTTCATTTGGTCTTTTTGGACAGTTGATGAAACCAACAACAATATCTATTGCTTTGTTGGTCAACATAAACTGTCCCCTCTGTTAGTAGTTTAAATAGAGGTAAGTATTAACAGGTGATCACATGTAAGCCTAGTACACTACAGTTTTAAGTATAGTATTTATATTGTATGAAGGAAATGGCATGTTGTGATTGTGATGTTTGTTGATATTTCTTCTAGAAGTGTTACCTGGAAGACAACACAAATACTCACTCACAATGACACCAAAATATCCACATGATAGCACGATCAGTTGTAAAGATCTGTCCAAAGAATGCTTAATAATAATAGGATATTCTAGATGGATGGCTCTGATTTTGCTGTGGTCTCATGCTGCAGCTGTTGTTATACGACTGACATGTTATGGGACAGATATAATATGACTGACTGTACATTACAATTCTAACGTTTTCTCCTTGTCTCTTGTGCCTTCCAGGGAGAAAACCCTATCTACAAGTGCTGTTACCACAGCAGTGGCGACCCGTCATTCAGGGCAGGCAGTGCCCCACCTGTTTACCTGTTTTGCATGTTATTTTGGCATTAATACGTGTCACATATCAGTTTGCAAACAATGTAAAAAATATATAATTGAGTTAATAAAACTGCATACAAACATGGTATCTTTGTTTGCTCTCTTGAGTAAGGCAGCGCTGAAATTACAGATGTTTCAGCCTAGCGCAGTGCTTTATACGGAGCGTAGGGGTTGGTAATGTTCTCTAGTTGCACCGTGATTGGCTCAGTGTTCTGTCACTCATGGGGACACTACGTCACCTCAAAATCTACGGTTAGAGGTCTGAAATGTAATGACTGTTGCCGCACTCAAAATAACTGGGAACTGGGAAATCTCAGACTTCAATGAGTTCAAGACAAATGGGAACTCTGGAAAAAACAAACAAGCTCCGACTGGGAAAATACGCTTTGAACGGTCATTCAACTCGGAATTATCTTTCTAGAGCTTCGACTTGAAGATCACTGACATCATCATGATTCAACTTTTCTTTTTTTTTTTTTTTTCCCAGAGTTCCCAGTTGTCTTGAAAGCACCATAAATAGAATGCCAGACTTTGATGACAAAAGTTCTCCACAAAGGACCGCCGCGCCACCTTCCTGTTCAAGTGAGCACAGCACAACAAGGTGAGTCCAAAAATGTCTTGCATGCTGCTGCATAAATTATATAATATGCCAGGGAGATATGTATACTGTAGCTAAGAAAGTAATACAAAGTGTATGTTGTGTAGGAAGCTGTTAGTAGCCCATGTGCCTCACCTACTGTTCTGACTTGGTGGTGCACATGTAGCCTATAACCTGTTTTAGAGAAATGTAATCATCAAATATTTGAAGAGCGTTCATTGTCCGCTTATATGCCCCCTTTATTTATCATACAGTTCTGACTTGGTGTACAGGGAGAACACTAAGAACGACCCATGTTCTGGATTCTGTGCTAAACAAATAGTTATATTGACTACGTCCGTCCTAACTCGCTCGTTAATGTCTTAATCAAAATTACGTATTGCCTCTTATACGCTTGTCGTCCCCTTATGCCATTGTTTGTACATCTCAATTGTTATTAGAAACCACATTTGTTTAAACAAGTCAGCCTTATCAGCTTTGTTTTTTTAAAGGCTGTAAATAAGGCTGAATTAACTGTTTTGCTGCCAGACAAGGCTCAGCTGATAGCCAGGTGTAGCCGTGGTAAGGTGTTGGGACTGCTGTTGGTACTCTGCTGTTGGGACAGCTTTATGTAGGCCCTAACAGTTTGTGGGCACCGTTTGTCACCGTTATAGTGCAATTAATGTATTGTTTAGTGTTGTGTAGTGGCTTTACAGGCATGCATCAGACATAATTGTTTTTTTGCCCCACCAAGATTTACATGCTAAAATCGCCACTGAGCATAAATCATAGTCCACAGACGCTGAGACGCGATAGTCTGGCGTCCCATTATGACATAGGTACCAGCTATGACACCACCATCTGCAAGGGACACACAGCCCAAACACGCACCTCCCCACAATTAGCCTACCGGTACACGTCCTCTATTCTTTAGAATTTGTTGACAGTTGGAGAAATGAATTGAGCTGCACTGAGAATTCGGGAAAGTATGAATGCCAACGGTCCAATATTCTAGAACACTGCTGTGCGTACAAACCTTTGGTCCTCTGATAGACCCTAAAGGCTGATCCAGACTGCCAAAGGCAACACGTACACGTCACTGTGGCGGAATGAGTCCTGCTACTGAATGTTTTTCTGAATATGTTTCTCATGATTTCCATGTGGTTGTGACCTTGGTCTTTATCTATTGCCTCTGTAGTAGTTTGTCTTCAAAATCCAGACAAGAAGGCAGGTATTCATTTGTTGTTTTACTATGCAAAAAGTAATAGTAACAAATATGCAGGACTTTTCAAAAAGCAACAATAACTGGGCATGTGTTGCTGTTCCCCTGTGCAATGACTAAAATGGCCACAGGGTGTCTCAAGGGAGTAGAAACATGAGGGTGTAAACTCAGAGGAAAAAAAGAATAAACAACTATATCCTACATTACATTTTAGCCTTTGACTCATTCACTATGACACAATGCTGAATTGCAGCTCATAATAATCTGTGCATATAGGTGTTAATTTGCACTGGTGATAAATTAGATATAGATGCGACTCAAACTATAAGAAGGAAATGAGAGACAGAATCGTCATGTCTGCACAACATATAGACTGTTTCCCTGCTCAATCCCTGGCCAGCAAACTGACCAGTGGCCACAGGTGCTTGGCTTTAGCTGATAACGGATACGGACTGGGGTTCATTTTCGATCTATTTATCCTTTCGTTTTGAAGATAGTTCCACAAGGCCTACTGTTTAGATATTTTAAATACAAGCAAGACCTAATAAGCTTCTTGATGAATGGAAATCTGATGACAAACATTATTATCATAGTTATTCAAGAGCCAGGAAGGACAGGTCAACATGTAGAATTGGGAGTGGACAAGATTCAGTGTAGAGTAGATGTATGAGAGTGCCAGGGGCATACAATATGGCAGTGATGAAGGAACTATAATGACCCTGATGAGAGGGCTGAACGACAGGAAAGATTAAGAACAACGTTCCTCTGGAAATAGGCCCCAGGGATTAAACAGGAAAAGTCAAGCTTCCCAGACTGATGTTTTTGTTGTTTGCAGGGGCGGACTTAGTGATTTGGAGGCTCTGGGCAGAGCCCCCACCCACACCTACAGTTGAAGTCGGAAGTTTACATACACTTAGGTTGAAGTCATTTAAAACATTTTTCAACCACTCCACAGATTTCATGTTAGTCGGTTAGGACATCTACATCTACTTTGTGCATGACACAAGTAACTATTTCAACAATTGTTTACAGACAGATTATTTCACTTATAATTCACTATATCACAATTCCAGTGGGTCAGAAGTTTATATACACTAGGTTGACTGTGCCTTTAAACTGAAAATTCCAGAAAATGATGTCATGGCTTTAGAAGCTTCTGATAAGCTAATTTACATAATGTGAGTTAATTGGAGATGTATCTGTGGATGTATTTCAAGGCCTACCTTCAAACTCAGTGCCTCTTTGCTCAACATCATGGGGAAATCAGCCAAGACCTCAGAAAAAAATATTGTAGCCCTCCGCAAGGTACCACGTTCATCTGTACAAACAATAGTATGCAAGTATAAACACCATTGGACCACGCAGCCGTCATACCGCTCAGGAATGAGAAGCATTAAATCTTCTAGAGATGAACGTACTTTGGTGCAAATCAATCCCAGAACAACAGCAAAAAAAAAAAAATCTAGAAAATAAATTAAAACATTCTGTGGAATTACCTGTATTCCTTTTGCATCCACTTCCGTACATTTTTCGTCCCGGTAAAGGGTTACCTTCAGACTATGTACACAAGGTAGGTATATAAACATAGTACACTGATTTTTAAAAGTGACCAGAATTGCACAATAAAGTCAGGGACTTATTTCCATTGTGGTCCCTCAAACGGAGAACACCATCATGTTCGTGAGAGTCTCATCTTTCCATAGAGTGGAGAAGACCAATTTTCAAGATGTCTACTGGTCTGACAAACACTGATGTAATCACCTTCCACCATTTGTCACTACCCACCACAAACACAAAATTGGCTATATAGTAAAAATGTGTGAAAACATACAATTGGAGGTTAGGGTTAGGCATAAGGTAAGCATTGTGGTTAAGGTTAGGTTTAAAGTTATTGTTGGGTTTAAAATATTTTAGGAGGATCCATTTTTTAAATAGGTGGGTTTTAGCCATAATTGTGGCTGTGGTAACTAGCGACAACCCCTTCCACCGCAGATGCGGAAGGCCGACATCGGTGGATACGGTGGATTGAGACGCACCCTATGGAAAACAACGGATATCTCTAGCTTAAACAGATAGATTTTTATGGGGATGGAGCATGGGGTGCCTCAAGCAGAGAACATATTTATTTCGGGTTTTTTTTACCCAGCTCGTGAGGCCCTTTGATGATGTGAGGCCTGAGGCAGGCACTTCTGCCTAATGGTAAGTCCGCCAGTGGTTGTTTTAACTGAATAATAAATGTTTCCTTTATAAAGATGTAAAATGTATTAAATACCAGAAATACAGTTGAATACAAAATAACTATCTTGCTTACATTTTATTTTGGTCAAATCCAACCAAAACATATTTGGTAAGGAGCAAGGTGACGAGCCAAAGTATTTATTTCTAACCTAAACAAATGAAAGTGGTGATTGAAAAGTGAAGAGGCTGGACTGGGTTCGAACCCAAACCCATACAGAACAGCAGTAAAATAACAGGTAGCCTATTAAGTTGTTGTGTGTGAGAGTGAGTTGTCCAAATGTTAGAAAGAATGAATCCCCCTTTGATTCTTTATCCAATGAGGTTTTCTTTAAAGAACAAACAGTGTCTTTGTGTCCAATTCAGACATGGGCAGCTTCAAGGGAGCCTGTGTGTGCACACACTATCCAGACCAGACACGTACATCTCATGGAAACTGTTGTCACGCCTTGTCAGTCCACTCAGCAATATGTGTTATAGTAGCACTAGATGTCAGCAATTCCCCCAAAAACCTCTTGCAAAAGCATATAATGTCCATTCAAAAGGGAAATAGACTGACCATGACCTTAAAAGGCAACACATCACAAACCCATCCATACATGACACAATGATTTGATAAGAAGAGGCTATTCCAGTGTTAGTTTTGGGAGAGCTTTCATTATTGTCGTACGTCATAATGTTCACTGTAATAGAATATGGGCGTATATTAAACTCATTACGTCATTTGGCATTTCCTGTGGAGGCGGGGTTTAGCTTCAGCGGAGAGTACTGCGGACTTGTCTCTTTATCTAATTTTGAAAATAAAAATACGTTCACGTGGCCAGGGGAATATGCTAAATATATATATATTAATTACAAACGCTAACACCTTTATTCCACTAAATAGTACACTGCATTTTTCCTTTTCTCAATGGAGTAACTGAATAAGGAATGACCCGCGGGGGAGTGAATTGACCGTGACTTTTCGCAGAGGAGAAAGTAGCTCCCGTTTCCAACAAGGCAATTGTTGCTGTCTACGATTGGTAGTGGATCACAACGGGGATTTTAAAGAGGACACATTTACGTATGTTGCCTCGGAAATAAATCACGCCGGTAAGGTAAGTATTTATATTTTGATAAATGTTTGAAATCTGTTTTTCATCCGTTACTGATTACTCTCCAATAAGTCTATAAACTTGGATGATGGATATCTTAAGGACAGTTCGACATTTACTGGAGGGGGGGGGAACTGGTCTAACACCCCTGTCTAGAGGTCTTCATGTATCCACCTGTACTCGAACGCCTGGGACCCAAGCGGGTCCGGATCCAGAATTATAAATATTGTCAAGAGTCTGGGTCGGATCTGATATGATGGTCATGGGTCATGGGTCTTGGGTATATGTAATTTTAACAAACTTTTCCGGAAGGACCCGTACAGATCCGAATGCGACTGCTGCAGTAGAGAGAGAGTAGTAATGAGATGGCTATTTTTGGTGAATGTCAGAACCTAATTGCATTAGTTAAAGAGTCGTTGACTTGGCTCACAGATTTGCATACTCCTACTACTGCTTTTTTAGCTCAACATCTTTTTCTTCAGATAAATAAATAAAGGAATCATCACTGCAGGAACTATAGTGGGGAGAGCATGTCAATCTGGTCCACAGTGATTTTTACAGTGTTAAACAATACATTACATGCCAATCTAATTAAACCAGATAAAAATGTATTTGAACACAGCATTTCACAATATGTCATAATGGTAGCCTGCCTTTTGTGCTTTACATTGGAGATTCACCTTTTTTTTTTTTTTTTCATAGTTCTAGGTTGATTTTTAAGCATTTTGAACGATGAGCTGTTTGGGAAACAAATGACCCAACTCTTTTACATGAACGAGGCCAAATGTGCCCGGATCACCGAAAAGACTCAATGTCCATTGCTGAGAGAGAAATTGTATAATTTATGTTGCTGCTCTTGCTTTTAAAGAGTGGCGCGTGTAGCTTGTTGTTGGCCAATCAGAAATCATCAAAGCAGCAATAGGCTACAGTGTCATGATCATAGAGAGAGGCAGACCAAAGAGCAGCGCAATTGTAGTTAGACATGCTTATTTATCATGTGAACTTTAACAGAAAACAATAACGAGAGTAACACGAACAGCATGTTTGCACACAGGCACTAAACACAAAACAATAATCCACAAGGCACAGGTGAAAAACAATTAGAGACAATGCATAGCAGCTGCCTCTAATTGGCGACCAACACAAAACCAACATAGAAACACAGAGTTTTCCTGTCAGGCCCTGACCATGACAACCATTAAAAAAAGCCAGGGGCTTCCCAATGGTCAGAGCCTGACATACAGCCATAGAGCCTACATGTGTGGCAAAAGTTAGTAGATATATAATGGAAGATGGAATGAAAAATTATGGAATTGATAAACTTTCGAGAGTAGACCCACAACTGATCTAATTGGAATTAAACATTCAAATCACAGGGTTTTTTGCGCCATCATTCAAATGACATTTTCACTGTAGCCTAGGACAGAATTCTTTACTCACTTGAAAACACTAATGCAATTATGCATTGTTTTGTGATGTAGGATAATTCTATTGTCCCTAAACAAGATCAATAGGGGAGCGCTTTTTGAGCTGCGTGTCTCATGTCTTCACTGTTCTTTCATGCGCAATGATGCACCTGGCCTCTCCGCTGCCTATCTGCCTGTCCTATTTGTTCTTCTGGATTCAAATAGAAAAATCTATCCCCCACACAACCCTCCACACAACCCCCCACACAACCCTCCACACAACCCTCCACACAACCCTCCCCACAACCCTCCCCACAACCCCCCACACAACCCTCCACACACCCCCCCACAAAACCCTCCCCACAAAACCCTCCACACAACCCCCCACACAACCCTCTACACAACCCTCCACACAACCCTCCACACAACCCTCCACACACCCACCCACACAACCCTCCACACAACCCTCCACACAACCTCCCCAAAGCAAAAGAAAAAGGTAGTAAAAATAAATATGGTTGGGACAAGATATTGTTTTTAAAAAGTGTTACAAACTTCATTTCATCTAAAGATTTTGCATTCTTTTTTTTCTATTCAACAACAAATATGTACGTTTCCTGTAATGTGGATGTTTACTGTTTTTTGTAGATGCATTGCATAGGTTACCTTACTTGAGGCCCTACAGTGGGGTCAACTCTAGGACCACAGGTCTATAATAAATAATATACACTATAATTGGTCAAGGATGCTATGGACTAAAGACATGCAGCTGCTTCTGTTTATGGTCATCATCACCTTAATGTGTGGTGGTGTTGATCCGTTTGTGTGTGTGCTGAATAGACGTGTGTTTGTGTGGGAGAGGAGAGGGTTCCAAAAGAATATACAATTTGTAACGATGTGCAAATGGTTAAAGTACAAAAGGGAAAATAAATAAACATAAATATGGGTTGTATTTACAATGGTGTTTGTTCTTCACTGGTTGCCCTTTTCTTGTGGCAACAGGTCACAAATCTTGCTGCTGTGATGGCACACTGTGGTATTTCACCCAGTAGATATGGGAATTGGGTTTGTTTTCAAATTCTTTGTGGATCTGTGTAATCTGGGGGAAATATGTGTCTCTAATATGGTCATACATTTGGCATAAAATTAGGAAGTGCAGCTCAGTTTCCACCTCATTTTGTGTGCAGTGTGCACATAGGCAGTGCTGGCTCTCAAGAGAAGACAGGCTACAACGACCTTTCTCAATAGCAAGGCTATGCTCACTGAGTCTGTACATAGTCAAAGCTTTCCTTAAGTTTGGGTTAGTCACAGTGATCAGGTATTCAACCACTGTGTACTCTCTGTTTAGGGCCAAATAGTATTCTAGTTTGCTCAGTTGTTTTGTTCATTCTTTCCAATGTGTCAAGTAATTATCTTTTTATTTTCTCATGATTTAGTTGGGTCTAATTGTGTTGCTGTCCTGGGGCTCTGTGGGATCTGTTTGTGGTTGTGAACAAAACCCCAGGACCAGCTTGCTTAGGGGACACTTCTCCAGGTTAATTTCTCTGTAGGTGATGGCTTTGTTATGGAAGGTTTGGGAAACGCTTCCTTTTAGGTGGTTGTAGAATTTAACAGCTCTTTTCTGGATTTTGATAATTAGCGGATATCGGCCTAATTCTGCTCTGCATGCATTATTTGGTGTTTTACGTTGTACACAGATCACAGATCACTGACCCTCACTAACTTTAAGCATCAGCTGTCAGAGCTGCTTATCGATCACTGCACCTGTATATAGCCCATCTGTAAATAGCCAACTCTACTACCTCATCCCCATATTTATTATTTTGCAATCTCTATTTGCACATCATAATTTGCACATCTGTCACTCGCCACTATGGCCTATTTATTGTCCTACCTTCCTAACCTTACTACATTTGCAAACTGTATATAGATTCTCTATTGTGTTATTGACTGTACGTTTGTTTATTCTCATGTGTAACTCTGTGTTGTTTTTTTGTCGCACTGCTTTGCTTTGTCTCGGCCAGGTCTCAGTTGCAAATGAGAACTTGTTCTCAACTGGCCTACCTGGTTAAATAAAGGTGAAATATTTAACCAGGTTAAATATCTCTCCCACCTGATAAAGTCAATGTAATTTTATTTGATCGCCCACCAACCCCGTCTGCTCACAAACACAGTAGCGTCTGGCTTGCAGACATCAATTGCCCTTTATAGTGTAAATATACAAGCAGAGTAGAGATGTACACAGCAGAAAGTCCCCCAGAAGTCCTCCATTTATAATAAGGGAATAGAGTGGTGGGGAGGAATGGTGGGAGAGGGAGGAGGAGAAGGGGGGTAGGGCTAATTGAGGGAGAAGAGGAGACGGCGGGTGCGTGCGACTGTGTGTGTTAGTTAGGTAGTAGGAGACGCTATGCTGGGGAGCTACCAGCTGAATGGATGTGATCTCCAACCCCAGATAACAGCTGTTGGAGAGCTGGCTTCTCACCTGATTGACAGGAGGCCCCGCCCTGCCGTTCTGGGGGACATGTGATGTTTCTTAGTGTGTGTGTGTGTGCGCTCGTGCGTGTCTGTGTGTCTGACACAGACCATATGTGTTCTCCTATCCCTCTGAAGCGGAAGTGATGAATCGGCTGTTACTCGAACACATTGTTTGTGCTGAACGGGGAGATTTGTGTAGAAAACAAGTATTACAATGACTGCCTGTTACAACCATTATGTTACCCTGACACACAACAAGGAGTATTATGAGTCCTTAACAAAGAGAAGCAACAGATGATCACGGTTATCAGGTTTTGTTTGTCAGTAAATCAAACTCTGCTCTAATTAGCACATCATGGAATTCCCTAAGGACTTTCCTCAACTGTGTGAGTGGAACAATAAGAGCTCATAATTAGATCTCATCCTGATTATTACAAGATTATTCCAGTCTAATTATGAAATCATCGTGTGCTGATGTTAGGAATAAAGTGTGCTCTATTGCAATGTATATGAATGAGATAAAGCAATGTATACATTATAGTCATTGATTACTGTGTTAAGCACATAGGATTACATATAGAGTATTGAATTATAGGATCTCTATGTTCAAGCCTATATCGGATTCAATTTCAGTCTTTCGAAAATCTCTGTTGTCGGGATGGGAATTGTCATTCTTTAAGTTAAAATTGTTTTGGGTTTTGGTTGGGCTCCCGAGTGGCACAGCGGTCTAAGGCACTGCATATCAGTGCTAGAGGCGTCACTACAGACCCTGGTTCGATCCCGGGGTGTAACACAACCGGCCGTGATCGGGAGTCCCGTAGGGCGGCGCACAATTGGCCCAGCGTCGTCCATGTTAGGGGAGGTTTTGGCCGGGGTAGGCCGTCATTGTAAATAAGAATTTGTTCTTAACTGACTTGCCTAGTTAAATAAAGGTAACTTTTTTTTTTTTTTTTTTTAAGACCCCCTCAGTAGTTTATATAGAGGGTTGCCATAACTAATTGGTCGTTGCAACAAACGGACGCACCTACTCATTCAAGGGTTTTTCTTTATTTTTTATATTTTCTACATTGTAGAATAATAGTGAAGACATCAAAACTATGAAATAATACATATGGAAAAAAAAGTGTTAAACAAATCAAAATATATTTTAGATTCTTTAAAGTAGCCAGCCTTTGCCTTGATGACAGCATTGCACACTCTTGGCATTCTCTCAACCAGCTTGAGAAATGAGAAATGCTTTTCCAACAGTCTTGAAGGAGTTCCCACATATGCTGAGCACTTGTTGGCTGCTCTTCCTTTACTCTGCGGTCCAACTCATCCCAAACAATCTCATTTGGGTTGAGGTCGGGAGATTTTGGAGGCCAGGTCATCTGATGATGCACTCCATCACTCTCCTTGGTCAAATAGCCCTTACACACCCTGGAGGTGTGTTTTGGGTCATTGTCCTGTTGAAAACAAATGATAGTCCCACTAAGCGCAAACCAGATGGGATGGCGTATCGCTGCAGAATGCTGTGGTAGCCATGCTGGTTAAGTGTGCCTTCTAAATAAATCACTCAGCAAGTCTCTGCTTCTTATTGATATCCTTTAATAGTGGTTTCTTTGCAGCAATTCGACCATGAAGGCTCGATTTCACGCAGTCTCCTCTGAACAGTTGATGTTGAGATGTGTCTGTTACTTGAACTCTGTGAAGCATTTATTTGGGCTGCAATCTGAGGTGCAGTTAACTTTAATTAACTTATCCTCTGCAGCAGAGGTAACTCCGGGTCTTGCTTTCCTGTGGCGGTCCTGATGAGAGCCAGTTTCATCATAGCACTTGATGGTTTTTGCGACTGCACTTGGAAGTAACTTTCAAAGTTCTTAATTTTACCGATTTGAGTAACCTTCAAGTCTTAAAGTAATGATGGACTGTCATTTCTCTTTGCTTATTTGAGCTGTTCTTGCCATAATATGGACTTGGTCTTTTACCAAATAGGGCTTCTGTATACTACCGCTACCTTGTCGTGACTGATTTCCTCAATTGCATTAAGAAGGAACGAAATTCCACAGATTAACGTTTAACAAGGCACACCTGTTAATTGAAATGCATTCCAGTTGACTACCTCATGAAGCTGGTTGAGAGAATGCCAAGCGTGTGCAAAGCTGTCATCAAGGCAAAGGGTGGCTACTTTGAAGTATCTCGAATATAAAATATATTTTGATTTGTTTAACACTTTTCTTTTTGGTTACTACGTGATTCCATATGTGCTATTCCATAGTTTTGAGGTCTTCACTATTACTGTACAATGTAGAAAATAGTAAAAAAATAAAATAAAAACCCTGGAATGAGTAGGTGTGTCCAAACATTTGACTGGTAGTGTAAACTCAATCAAATAGAGCTCTTCAAACAAAACTTGGCAGCATGCCAACTTGTTACCTGTCTCTATTTCAAACAATGAAAGGACAGGAGTTGAAATAGTCTACCCATCATGCATTTGACCAATGAGGAACCACATTATCACATCATGTTCAATGAACATGAAATAGCATGAATTAACATAGTCTTAAGCACACATCAATAAAGGTGCAACCATGCTTTCAGCATAAATACAATTTAAGGATATGAGCATATTACGTCCCTCCTAGGATGAGCTACTACCGCTATCCTAGCACACTAAATAAACATTGTGCTCCTGAATGCACCCACCATTTGCTATTGAAAACTGTACCAGGAAATGGACAGCTACCCTCTTCAGTAAACAAGGAATACAAAGTAATCAACCACATGTCTGACAATCTACCTTCAACAGTAAATAATATCACATTGTACTTGTTACTTTTGATCAGAAAGAGCAATATTATCGGGAGACAGACATCAAAAGGTTTTGGTGCCAAACCAATTTCAGACGCCTTAAATTTAACATCTAATACATTTTTCTCTTCTTTACAGCTAACAACACATAAATACAATTAATAAATGTGCTTCTCATAAACCATTCCATAGACAATGTCTGTTCATTGATAATAGGCATGTGTTTTATGTGACGGCAGACATACAGTATGACAATATGCACAGTCACCAGTTGCATATTTTAATTTAACATATAGCCCAGAAATGTAGACTTTGTAGGCTAGGGGATACAATGCAGTTCTGTTCAACATGGCTTTTCCCCCATACAAACGCTAGCTTTTCATTTGCATTAATAAGACAAAACATTAATGACATTTCAATGCGTTGTTAGGCATGTTAGAGAATAACAAAACCCAACATGACATTAAATGACATCTTCTAAAAAAAAGAACACATTGTCTTGCGGTTGACAGTAATGGACAATTCCACAGTAACGGAATTGCTCTGAGACTGATTTTTCACTTGCAATGTATGCCAAACTAAAAACATTGATTTCAACATTGATGAACAAACCATACAACTCTATGCACAAGGACTACTTTAAACAATTTACATGGAACATTTTACATCAACACATTTACTGGAAGAACTGTGCAGATGCAAAGTTTGTTAACTGTAAATATCTGCTCTGAATTAAGATTCAACGATGTCTGCGGAAAGAATGGAGTGTCAGCTATGACATAACACATTGACTTAAAAAAATCTATTTTGGTTATTGAACTACAATAAGTGAAGTGGATTTACACCCGGTAAAGGAATTGCAGTAACGGAATTTCATCATGGGTCACTGATCTGTACTTCACAGAAATGCATTATTATGCATATGAATGTCATACTCTTCATTGTGAAGAGGTACACAATATTCAATAACCTTCTTTGCATATTTGAGTATTGTTCTACACACTGGCTATTATTTTAATGAGCTCTGCCCCCAAAAAAGACCACATTTGGTTGGTCTGTACTGTACTGTACTTTGCTGTCCAAACTTGTGAACCCAACTGTGGTTTGTAACTACTATGATTTCCCATTGTAGCCAATTCTGGTAGACCTTTTCCATCTGTTTGACCAAAAATCAAAGCCTTTGCTTATTCCATATTTTTGGGATGGAAAATGGTTGAACAATTTTATATATGCCTTAATTAAAAAAAAAAATAGACTCTTAGCTTAATTTGACACCCAATGGAAATGACCTTATTTCCCCAGTGAGCCCTCGAGAAAGCAGTGTAATGTCTTAATGAGTGCTTACTGAGATTTCATCCTGCTGTTGGATGCAGAAATGGAGGCCCTCTTGTTCAAGTGTTAAGCCTGCAGCCTAATGGAAGACATCTGAACGTCGTTAAAATGCCAATTTCACGGCGTTAACCGACCTAAAGGTGTCCACAGCTGATCCTAACAAGCTGATGACTGTAGTATTACAAGTCTGATTAGAACACTACTTTGACTTGGCTGTCGGGAGAAAGCCAAACAGTAAGGCCTGAACCTAGACTTAACAGAGGGAGTTGAGTTTTCACATAGGCTATGGGCTGTGTTCTGTAGTCCTAACACTTGTGGCATGTTAGCTTCTGTTGAACAGCGTGACTGTTTTTTTTGTTCTCCTCTTCATTTGTTTGTGCACTCAATGTTTCTCAATGTTTCATCACAATGCCCTTTAGTGAAAGTATCTTTGCTCTCAAAGGCTCACGTAACACAGAACTTCTATTATTACTGGTAGTAGACAACTTTAGTGAATTAGTCCGTAGCTCAACTGGGAGCACAGTAGTGGGCAGCTAGCAGACTTCCCTACAGCAGGGTGAGGGACCTCATTAAAGCCCTGAGCGTCTGTGTTGAACCTGATCAATCACTTCTCACTGTAAATATTGACTTGTTTAGTGGTTGTCTTTTCGCTGCGATGTTTCTACTAGCTACCCAAACCACCCCTGTTTGTCAAAATTATTTATTTGCCTCTACTATCCATTAATGATAAGCACTGCGTGGTTGTGGTAGCTCTGCATATGCTTGTTACGGTATTGCTGTGTTTTCCCAGACCTTAAATGATTGTGATGGATAGAAGTGCAAGTGCAGGTCAGTCACGGTCAATCCACATAAACAAGATGTTCTGAAAGAGCTGCTAAATCTGGACCCCTACAAATCTGCTGGGCTAGACAATCTGGACCCTCTCTTTCTGAAATTATCAGCCAAAATTGTTGCAACACCTATCACTAGCCTGTTCAACCTCTCTTTCGTATCGTCTGAGATCCCTAGAGATTGGAAAGCTGCCGCGGTCATCCCCCTCTCCAAAGGGGGAGACACTCTAGACCCAAACTGTTATAGACCTATATCCATCCTGCCCTGCCTTTCTAAAGTCTTCGAAAGCCAAGTTAACAAACAGATAACTGACCACTTCGAATTCCACCGTACCTTCTCTGCTATGCAATCTGGTTTCCGAGCTGGTCATGGGTGCACCTCAGCTACGCTCAAGGTACTGAGCGATATCATAATCGCCATCGATAAAAGACAGTACTGTGCAGCCGTCTTCATCGACCTGGCCAAGGCTTTCGACTCTGTCAATCACCGCATTCTTATTGGCAGACTCAACAGCCTTGGTTCCTCAAGTGACTGCCTTGCCTGGTTCTCCAACTACTTCGCAGACAGAGTTCAGTGTGTCAAATCGGAGGGCCTGTTGTCCGATCCTCTGGCAGTTTCTATGGGGGTGCCACAGGGTTCAATTCTTGGGCCAAACCTTTTCTCTATATACATCAACGATGTCGCTCTCGCTGCTGGTGACTCTCTGATCCATCTCTACGCAGACGACACCATTCTGTATACATCTGGCCCCTCTTTGGACACTGTGTTTACTAACCTTCAAACAAGCTTCAATGCCATACAACACTCCTTCCGTGGCCTCCAACTGCTCTTAAATGCTAGTAAAACCAAATGCATGCTTTTCTATCGAACGCTGCCCGCACCTGCCCACCGGACTATCATCACTACTCTCGACGGGTCCGACTTAGAATACGTGGACACCTACAAATACCTAGGCGTCTGGTTAGACTGTAAACTCAACTTCCAGACTCACATCAACCATCTCCAATCCGAAATTAAATCCAGAATCGGCTTCCTATTTCGCAACAAAGCCTCCTTCACTCATGCTGCCAAACATGCCCTTGTAAAACTGACTATCCTACCGATCCTTGATTTCGGCGATGTCATTTACAAATTAGCCTCCAACACTCTGCTCAGCAAATTGGATGTAATCTATCACAGTGCCATCCGTTTTGTTACCAAAGCCCCATATACTACCCACCACTGCGACCTGTATGCTCTCGTTGGCTGGCCTTCATTATATATTTGTCGCCAAACCCACTGGCTCCAGGTCATCTATAAGTCTTTATTAGGTAAATCCCCGCCCTATCTCAGCTCACTGGTCACCATAGCAACACCCACCCGTAGCATGCGCTCCAGCAGGTATATCTCACTGGTCACCCCCAAAGCCAACACCTTCTTTGGCTGCCATTCCTTCCAGTTCTCTGCTGCCAATGACTGGAACAAATTGCAAAAATCATTGAAGCTAGAGGTTCCTATCTCCCTCACTAACTTTAAGCATCAGCTGTCAAAGCTGCTTATCGATCACTGCACCTGTACATAGCCCTTCTGTAAATAGCCCACACTACTACCTCATCCCCATATTTATTTTTATTATTTTCGCTAATCTTGCACTCCAGTATCTCTATTTGCACATCATAATTTGCACATCCTTCATTCCAGTGATTATGCTAATCTGTAATTTATATCACCACTATGGTCTATTTATTGTCCTACCTCCTAACCTTATTGCATTTTGCACTACATTTTGCACTCTGTATATAGATTTTCTATTGTGTTTTTGACTATGTTTGTTTACTGTGTAACTCTGTGTTGTTTTTGTCGCACTGCTTTGGTTTGTCTTGGCCAGGTCACAGTTGCAAATGAGAACTTGTTCTCAACTGACCTACCTGGTTAAATAAAGGTGAAATAAAAAATTAATAAAAACAATTGTGTTGCTTTATTGGCTCCCCTGGCCTCCCTTCCTCCGAGGCTCTCTCTCCTATAACCCCTAATACATGGACGTTAACTCTGATGGTGTGGAATACCACCATGAATCACAGTCATCTCCCCTCCCGTCTCCATGCAGCTTCCACAGAGGCTGTTGGCTGTGTCTCCTCTGCTAAACAAATCAAATCAAATTCTTTGGTCACATACACATGGTTAGCAGATGTTATTGCGGGTGTAGCGAAATGCTTGTGCTTCTAGCTCCGACAGTGCGGTAGTATCTAACAAGTAATATGTATCAGTTTCACAACATATACCCAAATACACATAAATCTAAGTAAGGAATGGATTGATAATATATACATACTGTAAATGTCAGGGCGGCATTGGACTAAGATACAGTGGCATAGTAAGCTTTATAGTATGCAGTATACACAAGACTCAGCCGCTACTGAGGCTCTCTCCTCTCCAGCCTATAACTTCCACAGTCAAATCAAATCACATTTTGTTGGTCACACACAGTGTGTGTGTGTAGTAGCTTCCCTGGCCTGCTACTCTGAGGCTGGCCTCCCTGCTGTTGTATCTCATCGTTTTGCTCCGGCCTTAAAGGGAGATTTGGCCCGTTGCCAGGCAGCACGTCAGGCGGCTTCCTGCGTGATTGAGATGAGCTTCCTGTGCTCCAACAAAGGAAGGGCCAACTCCGCAAACCAACGGAGAGGGAGACGGCTCACTGTACTCCTGCCAGACCCGGGTTCAAATACTATTTGAAATCACTTCTAATATGCTTGACTGAGCTTGCCTGGCTTAATTGACCAATAGAATAGTATTTAAATAATTTTAAATAGTATTTGAACCCAGGTCTGACTACCACTGCTGGTCTGAACTCCAGCCCAGAGAGCAAGCCCCCAGGCTTATATTATTAATCTCCCCTATTTTATCTCAGTGCAGCTAGACTCATTAATATCATAGCTCAGCTGTTTGTGGAGCCGCGTGCAACAGGAAAGAGATTCACTACTATGGAAGTGATTGGTGGCTGTCAGCTAAGATTTATATTAAATGTCTCTCTCTTCCCCCGTGCCTGAATAACGCTCATAGGCCTAGTCCGTGAGAGGGTTGATTATTATCTTATTGCCTGGTTAAAACCAGGCAGATGAGTCAGAAATAGTAAACACTGCCCTGCTATTTTCAACACAGTGACAGCCGTGAATAGTAGTGTGAACTTGGCCCTGCTCCAGATGTTTTAGGTTCTTGTACTTTTCATAGGCCTAATGGTCATTTCATATGGGGAACCGTGGTTTTACAATAATAAAGGTTTATTTTGAAGGTGGAAAAAATAAGAAAGAGGCTATTGATTTTCTGAAGCACTGCGGGGAGCATAAGTACTTTTAGGTTAATGTTCTTATAAAAGTATTATTTTTAAGACTCCCTGGCAATTGCACCGGGTGTCAGCTTTCAAACATTGACTGAGCTTCCAGTCTCTCTGGTCGACAGCAGTGAAGGTTTTTACAGTAAATTCTGTTTTATTGTTTTCTATCCTCATTAGTAGGATCTACAGGGGCCCTCAGAGCATGGGAGTCTGGGACAGTGAGGACATTATCGGGATCATCTCGGCTCAGCCTGTCCTACTCAGAGGACATGATCTTAATTCATTGCTTTTGTCTGTCGTGAGAGGGTCGGTCAAGATGGGGGAGGAGGATAGAGGGGAGTGAAAGACACAGACACTGTTTGATATTCTCCTCCACTCCTCCAGTATGTGTTGGGCAGCCTTTACGTGTCAAGGCTTAGGGCTGAACCATGTTTCACACTCCCCCCTATTTGGGGGAGGGGGGGGGGGTAGAGAGAGAGAGGGAGCGAGCGAGTCATAAAGAGAGGAAGAAGAAGGAGGGAGAGATAAAGAGAGCAAGGACGGGGAGGGAGGGAGAGAAGGAGAGTGGGAGAGAGATGACTAATCTTGCAACTGATTTATATTTGAGCTGTTTTCAGTGTCATTTCAGTTGCGACTGTAGTAAACCAGAGTGTTTTTATTTTTCCATTCCCTATTTTCACAACAGAAGAATAAGGAAAGCCCAACGCTAGTCTCTAGATGCTTCCCAAATGTCACTCTATTCCCTATATAGTGCACTACTTTTGACCAGATCTCTCTGGAGCACTGTCATTGTGGAGTGCCGCCAAGTTCTCTCTCTGTTTTACCCAGAAAAGCAGGTAGCTTAGCGTTTGTGATTCTAATATTACTGTTGCTGCTGGGAAGCATTCGCTGACGTGTAGATATTTCTAAAGGAAGGGAGCCGCCAAATAAAGCCACTCACTCAGTCGTGACTAAGACCTGCGTGTGCAAGTCAATCTGAATCTGATGCTCAGCCGTTTTAAACAATCTACACTAGACAGGAAGAGATTGTGTTTAACCCATCCGACTCTATACACCGTTGGTCTGCATTTTTATTTATTTAACCTTTATGTATTTATGAAGTCCTATTGAGGTCAGAAAAATGATTTTATAATGGAGTTCGGGCCAAGAGGGCAGCTCAATAAAAAAACAGGGAGAGTGTTCAGAGTGTATTTTTAGAAAGAAATGGGTGGTTATCATGGGGAACTATTAGGTAGGGGGTAAGGCTGGGTATTGCCAGGGACCTCACAATACGATATTATCAAGATACTCAGGTGCCGATATGACAGGGGTACTCAAGTACTATTTGAGAAGGTCCGGTCACACAAATTTGAGAAGGTCCGGATGGATAATGCAAGTTATTGGCGTAGGGGGGCCTCCCGAGTGGTGCAGTGATCTAAGAAGCTGCGTTGCCACAGATGCGGGTTCGAGCCCTGTCTGTGTCGCAGCCGGCCGCAACCAGGAGACCCATGAGGCGACGCACAATTGGCCTAGCGTTGTCCGGGTTAGGGGAGGGTTTGGCCGGCCGGGTTGTCCTTGTCCCGTCACGCTGTAGTGACTCCTGTGACGGGCCAGGCGTGCGCACGCTGACACGGTCGCCAGGCGTACGGTGTTTCCTGGCTGGTTTTATGGTATCTGCACCGTGCTGTTTTCAGACCAGTGATCTACAGTATGTCTAAATTTGGACACGGTTTAGGTTTACTTGAGATCTCAGATGTTTGTTGCTCTCCCAAAAGAGGGAAATACTTAAGCATAATTTGGTTGTTTAGTCAAGTTACCATATTAGTCCCTCCCATCCCATTGGCCCCTGTGTGTCATATCTGCCCAGTGAAAGATCTGGCCAGAAGATACTGATTCTTAAGTTAAGTTACTTATGGAGTTTAAGATGCAACTCCTTTTAAAAGCAATCATTTGGGGCGGCAGGTAGCCCAGTGGTTAGAGTGTTGGGCCCGTAACCGAAAGGTTGCTGGATCAAATCCCCGAGCTGACAAGGTACAAATCTGTCGTTCTGCCCCTGAACAAGGCAGTTAACCCACTGTTCCTAGGCCGTCACTGAAAATAAGAATTTGTTCTTAACTGACTTGCCTAGTAAAATAAAGGTTAAAATAAATAAAAAATAAAATAAAAAATGGGTAAGGTTATCATATTTGATAACAGGTAGTACAGTAGCAGTGTGTTTGTCTAAATATCGTTCTGTCCACTAGTCTCTTTCCCTCTGACAGTGGAGGACTTAAAGAGCATTCCTGTCTCCAGCTGCTAAGCTTCATAGAATAAAAGCAGCCCTGTTGTTTTTTTTTTACCTTGACACCTCGCAGGCATTTTACAGGCAGTAAGTAGTTTCACATGTAATGGTTCCCTGGAACTCTGTGGTTGACTAACAGAGGCTGTGGTATTGGTTCTGTCCAGAGATCGTAGATGTTTATTCTATCTGGGGTTTGCAGGGCCGTTTGTACAAATCGTTGTTGTGTGAAGTTCAACTACTTTGCCGAAGCTTTTAGCTAAACCAAAACGCTGCCTTAATCTCTTTCTCTAAGACATTTGTTTTGTCAACAACTCATCAGTAATTGAATTATAGTGAGCCAGCCAGCCAGTCAGAGGCCCTAGTCCAGCTGATCTTATCTGGGGGTTGAAGACAGGCTGTCTGTCCTGCTAGGCTCTATATAGAACATGATGGGACACACACACACACACACGAGGTGCTAAGGAATGCTTCACTCAACACCATACAGTACTGACTGCCAGAACTTCTTTCTCACCACGTACAGTGCTGAGAATACAGCAGCACTCTTTTTCTTTTGAAACATATTTTTATTTTTTACAAAACATACACATAAAAATGACAACATACAGACGCGCACAGCACAGCACCCTGTATGCAGTAGCTGTGTAGTGTTAGCTGTCATTGACAGGCCAGGCGTATATATGTTGGTCCTATGACAGGTTCCCACCACAGTAAATTGGGGGAGAATTCCTCTTGAGCTTCCTCATAACTAGCACTTCTAGCCTTAATGTAAACCATGTGCATTGATGTTAGGACAGCATGCTGGTGATTAGCAGTTTTGTGTTGGATGGAGGACCTCAGTAGAGAGACATTGCAGAGGATTGTCCTGTAGGCTACCAGCTCAAGTCTGCATCCCAAAAGGAATAGTATGCCATTTGGGACACATCCCTACTCCCTAGGGTTGGTGTGTTGTACTGAGACAGGAAGTTAGATTCTGGTAAATTCTCCACATTGGTGCACTCTCACCCCCCTTCTCCACCTTAGGGGATTGTATCGTGGAGCTTATCTCTTCTCCATTAGCATAGTAGCATTGTCCATTCACCCATTTCTTCTGTTAAAGCTGTAGTAGAAACGTTAAGGCTGATTTCTCTCTAGGCGATCTGTAAAAAGCCTGGTTATAATGGGAGGTAATAAACTATCTGCTGGCAGGGAGGCAGAGGTCTGCTATTCTCAGTGTGTCACAGGATAACAGTCAGGAGCTAATTCAATAAAACAACCTCTTCTCACACGTCTTACTTCACTAGTCTGCAGTCTCCCCTCCCTGTCCCTCCCTCCCTCTCTCTCTCATTCCCTCCTTCTCCATCGCCCTCCTTCCCTCCATCCATCCCTCCCTCCCTCCTGTAAATAGCCCAGCTAGGCTCCATAGGGTCAAAAGTCTGCCTGCCATGTATATTGATCCTAAACCAGTACACACACACACACACACCCTTTGACGACTCAGGTCAATGAATCATTCCTCGTTTTACACTCAGTCCCCAGCTCAACCCTCCTTAACGACAGGGAGACTAAATGCACTTTCTGTTTCCCTGGCTAAATGGACCGTTAGAGAACCACAGCTTACATGGGACAAGAAGCAGAGTAATGGCCCATTTCATGAGTTAATACATTTACTGATTACATCTACAATAAAAATGGTTGTCCAGACTGTGTGACCACCTGACCAGGAAGCACTCTGGGCCCTAAGGCTATATCAGTTAATTGGTCCTTTTTGTCAAGTGAAGGAACAATGTATGCATTATATCACCAAGCCTAATGCATTCTATGGTACTAGAAATGTAAATATATTCACAAAGTCTAATGTCTTCTATGGTATTACAAATGTAAATACATTCACAAAGTATAATATATTCTATTGTACTACAAATGTACATACATTCACAAAGTCTAATTCTGTGGTATTACAAATGTAAACAAAAACACAGTATTCACCGCCACCTTTATTACTGTATCCTCACACATTTTCTATTTTTTCAGATGGACCTGAAGTTACTTCTGATATCAACGTTGTTAGGAGTCATTTGTTACAGCAGTGCTCAGCAAGGTAAGGTGATTCTCCTCCATCTTATCTCAAGTTTCTGCCTTACTTACTGTAACTTCCACCTTGTTAGACAAAATCAATCCTCAACAGTAACATCAGTATTCTATTTCTGTACACTGACTACACAGTAAACCCCAAGACATTTGTAACTCAAATAAGTTGAACTCAAACATGTCGTCCCCCACAAATGATACAGCACCCCCCGTGTGTGACTAACACATTTCTGTTAATTACTATAGCTCCTGCCTTGGGCCAATCAGTGTAATTTTGTAAATGCCGTATCTCTATGGCAAGACACATCATTCACCCAAGTTTCGTCAAAATCGGGCCTGTGCTGAGAGTGAGAGAGTGAGAGAGAGAGAGCACATCATAGAACTATGGAACAGCGGAATATTCCATTCTGGCTCCATTTACTATTCTCTCTGAGCCACACAGTTTTCCAAATTACACAATGTGTACACTCAGGCTTATTTCCTGGTTAGTTTTTAGGAATCTATGATGAGTTTGCTTCAACCTTTGTTTTTCCATTCCATTCCAGAAGGGAACGAGTGCATCAAGGCTAATGCCAAATCTTGTGGGGAATGTATTCAAGTGGGAGCGAAATGTGGCTGGTGCATGGACCCAGTAGGTGGATATGAACTTGCTAATAACATTGTTACTGCATTGATGCTACACAACCTTAATATCAACTGACTCAGCGTTACAACTTGCAGGTGTATGCAAATCAAATAAATAATAATGTAATCTAAACTGTTCCTTGGAATTACAACACTAGTGTGTCATGCAATATTGTTTATAACCTCTCTTCCCTCTCCCCCAGGAGTTCCTGAAGCAGGGTGAGGCCACATCGACCCGCTGTGACGAGCTGGAGTCCCTGAGGAAGAGAGGTTGCAGCGCCGCCAACGTAGAGAACCCCAGAGGCAGCCAGCTTGTCGATAAGAACAAGGCTGTGACCAACCGCAACAAGGGATCAGAGAATCTCCGACCAGAGGACATCACACAGATCCAGCCACAGAAACTCACCCTCAGCCTCAGATCTGGTAAGAACTTAGCTGGAACTGTTACGTTTGATTAGGTTGCATCCAAAATGGCACCCTTTTCCCTATTTACAGTAGTGCACTACTTTTGTCTCTAGTCAAAAGTAGTGCCTTATGTTAGGAATAGGGTGCCATTTGTGATGCGGTCTTAGTTAACTTTGCTTCAGCCAAAACATCTTGCTTGACAACCATTGTTGAAGCAGTGTTGCTGAGGTGTCTTGTTTATTTCTTCTATGGTTTTCTCCGTGGTCTTTCACTGTTATGTTGATTAGTTACAGTAGTCTCCATTTTCTTTGAGCATTTTAGCTATTAAATGTACAGCTGTAATTATGATGTGGAAAGAGTGTTCCCTGTACTCTTTCATGTGAAGGCCAGCACTTTATTTGACAGGGACAATGCACATGAATCAAGATTTCAGTGTTCACATCAATTGTAAATATGCCAGAGTTAGCAAGGCTGTAGTCCCTGGCTTAACCTTGACCATTTGTCTGTGTACTGCAGGTGAACCCCAGTCTTTTAACCTGAAGTTCAAACGGGCTGAGGATTACCCCATCGACCTCTACTACCTGATGGACCTGTCCTACTCCATGAAGGACGATCTGGAAAACGTCAAGAACCTGGGAACACAGCTGATGCTGGAGATGTCAAAGATCACATCTGATTTCAGAATTGGTGAGATTGAGAATCAGCCCAGTTGTATGAGGATAGAGGATATACATATTTATTTGAACTTCTTCTCCACTTCAAATTGATCTCTTCTGGTTGGGTTCATATTGCATAGTTCTACTTTACTACAATACCCATAACACCATGTGTAACATCCAGTTTGATCTTAGTAAAGATGTTTTGAAGCTAACAAATTGGTGCCCTGTCTCCTTAACAATACAGTTTATAGAAGTTTATCTTCTTCTTCTTCTTCTTCTTCTTCTTCTTCTTCTTCTAGGTTTTGGTTCCTTTGTAGAGAAGACCGTGATGCCTTACATTAGCACCACCCCAGCCAAGCTGCTGAACCCCTGTACTGGGGACCAGAACTGCACCAGTCCCTTCAGCTATAAGAACGTCCTGAAGCTGACCAGCAATGGACATGAGTTCAACACGCTGGTGGGACAACAGCAGATCTCTGGAAACCTGGACTCTCCAGAGGGAGGCTTCGATGCCATTATGCAAGTGGCTGTGTGTGGTGTAAGTAATATGTTTTTAATTATCATATTTAGGGGCAATTTCCCGGACACAGATCAAGCCTAGTCCTGGACTAAAAAGCTTTCTCCATTGAGTTTACTTTTTATTCCAAGACTAGGATTAATATCTGTCCATGAAACCAGCCCATGAAGTTCCAATAATAATTTTATCAGGGTTTTATATTGACTGTGAATTAGTCTCATGGTACCAGACCTGAACACCCTATTATCATTTGAGAATGGCTGGAGTCGAGGCTTACTGTATATATGCTTAGAGAAGGCAGTTCATTTTTATCTTTATTTTATTTTATTTCACCTTTATTTAACCAGGTAGGCCAGTTGAGAACAAGTCCTCATTTACAACTGCGACCTGGCCAAGACAAAGCAAAGCAGTGAGACAAAAACAACAACACAGAGTTACACATGGGATAAACAAACGTACAGTAAATAACACAATAGAAAATCAATGTATAGTGTGTGCAAATGTAGTAAGATTAGGAAGATAAGGCAATAAATAGGCCATAGTGGCAAAATAATTACAATTTAGCATCAACACTCGAGTGATAGATGTGCAGATGATGATGTGCAAATAGAGATACTGGGGTGCAAATTAGTAAAAAGGAGTGTTGTATGGCATAGAAACTCGTTTGGAGGTTAGTTAACAAAGAAGGGACAGATGTATACAGAATGGTGTCGTCTGCGTAGAGGTGGATCAGAGAGTCACCAGCAGCAAGAATGACATCATTGATATATACAGAGAATAGGGTCGGCCCGAGAATTGAACCCTGTGGCACCCCCGTAGAGACTGAGACAGAGGTCCGGACAACAGGCCCTCCAATTTGACACACTGAACTCTATCTGAGAAGTAGTTGGTGAACCAGGCGATGCAGTCATTTGAGAAACAAAGGCTATTGAGTCTGCCGATAAGAATGCGGTGATTGACAGTCGAAAGCTTTGGCCAGGTCGATGAAGACGGCTGCACAGTACTGTCTTATATCGATGGCGGTTATGATGTCGTTTAGGACCTTGAGCGTGTCTGAGGTGCACCCATGAACAGGGTAGGGTTAGCCAGGTGGAAAGCATGGCCAGCCGCAGAAAAGAACAGAATATTTACACGGGACACGGGACAGGACAAAAAACACGTCCGCACTGTTACGCCATCTTGGATAGTAATCTAGGGTGCTAAACTGCTATTTTAAGATGATAACCTCTCACATAGTTTTTCATAGTTGTTGATATATATGTACTTCCTGAAATTTTGTAATTTTGTTCTCTGGTATTTCTGTAAGGCTGTGTCCTTTAACTGTATGTGGTTTATTTTTACAATTAGTTTTAATAGGCCTCCCTCCCTCCCTCTCTTCCCCAGGAGCACATTGGCTGGAGGAACGTCACCCGTCTGCTGGTGTTCTCCACCGATGCTGGCTTCCACTTTGCTGGAGACGGGAAACTGGGAGGGATCGTTCTGCCCAACGATGGGAAATGCCACCTAGAGAACAACATGTACACAATGAGCCACTACTATGTATGTATAATAATACTCTATGTAGTATAATAATACTCTATGTAGTATAATAAGGCACTGTGTAGTATAATAATAGTCTATGTAGTATAATAATGCACTATGTAGTATACTAATACACTATGTAGTATAATATATACACTATGTACAGTGGAAAGAAAAAGTATTTGAACCCTTTGGAATTACCTGGATTTCTGCACAAATTATTGTATTTTTCTTGTCTATATTGAATACATAATTTAAACATTCACAGTGTAGGTTGGAAAAAGTATGTGAACCCCTAGGCTAATGACTTCTCCAAAAGCTTATTGGAGTCAGGAGTCAGCTAACCTGGAGTCCAATCAATGAGACGAGATTGGAAATGTTGGTTAGAGCTGCCCTGCAAATGTGAGTTTGCTATTGCCTGATGCCTCGAACAAAAGAGATCTCAGAAGACCTAAGATTAAGAATTGTTGACTTGCATAAAGCTGGAAAGGGTTACAAAATAATCTCTAAAAGCCTTGATGTTCATCAGTCCACGGTAAGACAAATTGTCTATAAATGGAGAAAGTTCAGCACTGTTGCTACTCTCCCTAGGAGTGGCCGTCCTGCAAAATGACTGCAAGAGCACAGCGCAGAATGCTCATTGAGGTTAAGAAGAACCCTAGAGTGTCAGCTAAATACTTACAGAAATCTCTGGAACATGCTAACATCTCTGTTGACGAGTCTACGATACGTAAAACACTAAACAAGAATGGTGTTCATGGAAGGACACCACGGAAGAAGCCACTACTGTCCAAAAAAAACATTGCTGCACGTCTGAAGTTTGCAAAAGAGCACCTGGATGTTCCACAACGCTACTGGCAAGATATTCTGTGGACAGATGGAACTAAAGTTGAGTTGTTTGAAAGGAACACACAACACTATGTGTGGAGAAAAAAAGGCACAGCACACCAACATCAAAACCTCATACCAACTGTAAAGTATGGTGGAGGGAACATCATGGTTTGGGGCTGCTTTGCTGCCTCATGGCCTGGACAGCTTGCTATCATTGTCGGAAAAAATAAAATGAATTCCTAAGTTTATCAAGACATTTTGCAGGAGAATGTAAGGCTATCTATCCGCCAATTGAAGCTCAACAGAAGTTGGGGTTGCAACAGGACAACGACCCAAAACACATTAGTAAATCAACAACAGAATGGCTTCAACAGCTAAAAATACACCTTCTGGAGTGGCCTAGTCAGAGCCCTGACCTCAACCCGATTGAGATGCTGTGGCATGACCTCAAGAAAGCGGTTCACACCAGACATCCCAAGAATATTGCTGAACTGAGGAGGAATGGTCCAAAATTCCTCCTGACCGTTGTGCAGGTCTGATCCGCAACTTCAGAAAACGTTTTATTGAGGTTATTGCTGCCAAAGGAGGGTCAACCAGTCACATACTTTTCCCACCCTGCACTGTGAATGTTTACATGGTGTGTTCAAGACATGAAAACTGATAATTGTTTGTGTGTTATTAGTTAAAGCAGACTGTGTTTGTCTATTGAGATAAAATCTTATGACCTATTTATGCAGAAATCCAGGTAATTCCAAAGGGTTCACATACTTTTTCTTGCCACTGTAGTATAATAATGCACTATGTAGTATAATAATAATGCATTATGTAGTATAATAATACACTATTTTGTATAATAATACAATATGTAATATAATAATACCCTATGTAGTATAATAATACAATATGTAGTATAATAATGCACTACTGAATGTATTGTGACTTTGTCCTTCTAGTCCTCTGTGTGGTCTGTATTTTGAATATGACAAGATTTGAAGGGCTACTTGCCCTTAGTGATGTCATCAAAGGGCTAACCTGGTACCTGTACTTCATCAATGTCTCCCTGTAACAGGACTACCCCTCCATCGCTCACCTGGTTCAGAAACTGAGCGACAACAACATCCAGACGATCTTTGCCATCACAGAGGAGTTCCAGCCTGTTTACAAGGTCAGTCAGTTGTTCTATTACACCGTGTGTGTGTGGAAAACATTTTCTTATTTTCAAGTTTCTGTGCTTGTCTGTTGTAGGTTAGAAGAAGCCCAACCCTTTGAAGAGCAGTATCTGCTCCTTGTTACCAGTAGCATCTCTTTGGATGTTATTTATTTAACTAGGCAAGTCAGTTAAGAACAAATTCTTATTTACAATGGCCAAACCCTCCCCTAACCCGGACGACGCTGGGCTAATTGTGCGCCGCCCTATGGGACTCCCGATCACGGCCGGTTGTGATATAGTCCAGGATCGAACCAGGGTCTGTAGTGACGCCTCTAGCACTGAGATGCAGTGCCTTAGACCGCTGCGCCACTCGGGAGCCCCCCCCCCCCCCCCAAAAACAAAAAATATATATAAATAAAAAAGTGTCTTTGGTTGTTTCCTAAATGGTACTTTGTTCCCTAAAAAGTGAACTACTTTTGATGAGAGCCCTATGGGCCCAGGTCAAAAGTACTGCACTTTGATGAGAGAGCAGCAGTGTGATTCATATCAATGCGCTATGTAGATCAATAATATGTGATATCCGTATCGCCGCCATCCTTACCTCGAAGCGTTTATTCAATTTGGATAATCTTTGGATGCTCTTTTCTCGCGATCCATCAAACACATTTGGTGTGTCATCATAGTGGTCTCTGACTTGTGGTCAGACTCGCTCAGGTGGAACAAACTTACATTTGCACCTTTTTTCAATGCTGATTTGAATGTCATTGAGAAAACAGAGAAATGTCAAAACAAATATTTTTTGACGCAAACATCCTTTCTGAATTTAAAAGTAATCATCTAGTTTTTCAAAAGTATCTGTAATCTGATTTACAATATTTTGGCTGGTAAAGTAACGGATTACAGTTACCGTTTTTTTTTTAAATAATCCCTTACATGTAACGGATTACATGTATTATACATGTAATCCGTTACTCCCCAACCCTGGTAGTGGACTATGTAGGGGATTGAGTGCCATTTGAGGCGCAGTCTTGGATCTCTGATTTTAGATAATACTGCAAAAAGTTTAGATTCAGACCTTACCACTATGTGATGCAGACCACAATCAAACTACTCAACAATCTAAATGAGTTTTGCTCTAGACTTTTCTGGTGAGTATTTAGAGATTGACAGGATTTCTATTGACATGCTAGTACATGATCATTTACTCTACTGTGTTCTCTGTCTCAGGAGTTAAAGAATCTCATTCCTAAGTCTGCGGTGGGAACACTCTCCGCTAACTCCAGCAATGTTATCAACCTCATTATTGATGCCTACAATGTAAGTATAGATTGGATCACTATCTAACTTTCATCCTTAAAGTAGCTGACAAAAACCATGCTGCTGCTGCTACTGTTAAGTCATCACATTTCTCAGTCTAAACTGTTCTTTCTATGGGAATAGTCAAAAAAATTCATATTTTAAACTGAAGCCTACTAAATATTGAGTATATTTTATATACTATACTGAGGGCTAATTGTTGTTCTGTGTGTGCTAGTCTCTTTCCTCAGAGGTGATTCTGGAGAACAGCAAGCTACCAGAGGGAGTGACCATAATATACCAGTCACGCTGCAAGAACGGAGTGACTGGTGAGGGAGAGATGGGAAGAAAATGCTCCAATATCTCCATCGGGGACGAGGTGAGAAACCAAAACAACACGCCATTGAATGTTTTATATTCTAAATACATATTTTTTTCTTCATTTTTCTGGTTCGGTTATTTTAGCTTTCTGATCGAAGTACATATTATGTTTTTCTTATCTGTAGGTGTCTGAGTAGTCAAAGTCTGTGATTATAATGCCCTTATGTGTGAATGCACCGCTTCATCCCTGATGTGTAGGTTTCATTCACAATAAGCATCACAGCTAAGCAGTGTCCTAAGATGGGCAAACCAGAGACCATCAAGATCAAGCCCCTAGGGTTCACTGAGGAGGTGGAGATCACTCTGAACTTCATCTGCGAGTGTGACTGTCACAAAGATGGCGTTGAGAACAGTGAGATCTGCCACAATGGCAACGGGACATATGAATGTGGAGCCTGCAGGTAAGGCACTTATGTTTCACTAGCAGAAGATCTTAACCCTTATTCACCTTCCATATTGTAATAATGTCCATTGCATAGAGATATAGTATGATACTGTATGTATAATGTGTTGTAAATCTATTTCTATGGTCCATTGGCATGTGACTGTTTTTTCAAGTGTATTGCATCTGTTTGCATGTGAATATTCTACATAGGCAGTCTTTTATGCAGTCCTCCCTTGTAGTTGTTAATAACATTAGATTTTTCTTTATTATCTCTCAGGTGCAATGAGGGCCGTATTGGTAGACAGTGTGAGTGCAGCACCAACGAGGTGACCAGCGAAGACCTGGATAAGAACTGCCGTAAAGACAACGGTACAGACATCTGCAGTAACAACGGAGACTGTGTGTGTGGAACCTGTGAGTGTAAGAAGAGAGAGAACCCAGAGGAACGCTACAGTGGGAAGTTCTGCGACTGTGACAACTTCAACTGTGACCGCTCCAACAACAAACTCTGTGGAGGTACGCGAGTTCATTTTATTGGATGATCAATAAAGATTTTTTTGCTGTGTAATGATGGTGAAGACTTGTGTTAAATCTTAAGAAAAGTGTAACATCTTCCTCAGAGCACAAACTACCTCTGTGTGTGTGGCTTAATAGGTAATTTCCCAATTAAATTAGAGATCAGTTGATCAGTTCAGACATCGCCTTTAACGAAATTAGATAATCTCTGACCCTGTGTGTTGTGTTGTGGCAGGACATGGTCGCTGTGAGTGCAGGGTGTGTATCTGTGATGCCAACTGGACAGGCAGTGCCTGTGACTGTTCTCTGGACACCACGACCTGCCTGGCCTCCAACAAGCAGATCTGTAACGGACGAGGCACCTGTGAGTGTGGCACCTGCAAGTGTACTGACCTAAAGTTCCAGGGCCCCACCTGTGAAATCTGTCCTACCTGTCCAGGGGTATGCACAGAACACAAGTGAGTTGAATAAAGGAATTAATTAATTGTATTTGTTCATTTTATGCTGTTTTAACTATGCAGAAAACAACAATATATAAAGAGTTTATTTCCAAAACATAATTTAAATCACATTTGTGTTTTTCATCAGAAACGATTCCTTATTGGTACCTTCATGTGTGTGTAAAATATTACTGTTCTCAGATTTTTTTAATCATAGATTATTTTTTGTAAACCACAATGCAAAAGGTTTGATTTAGTCTCAGGTCACGTCTGTCCATTGTTTAGCTGGAATGGAATGTTTGTATCCTGTATATATGACTGTCATATGTGGTTGTCTCAACTAACTATCTTAAGATAAATGCACTTACTCTTATCGAAAGCGACTAACAGTATCTGCTAAATGACTAATATATCAAATGTACATTTTTTACAGACAGATCTCATATTACTGTATAGATTTTGTTTATGTCACAAATGTGTCATTTGTACAGTTCTTTAAAAAATAAAAACATTATTATTTTCTCTCTGAAATGAAACCATCAAGTGATAGATTTTAAACAAATACATGTCTGTCATTGATCAACCCTGTGCCATGATTAGATAGTGAAAAAACACACCAATGTCTTTCAGAATTGTTTTAAACAATTAAAGCTAATTTACAACCGTTTCTGAAAATGTGTATATATAGCATTTTGGATTGAAACTCTCATATGCTGCATTTCCCTCTGGTATTGTTATGTGTGTATTACATATAGGTTTATTGTGATGGTTGAATATTAATATTTATTATTTTTTTCTGAGAGACCAGTTCCTTCTCTCTTGCTTCATCCTGAGTTTAATGCCTCGAGATATCTTCCTTTATCCGGCTTAACCTCTATTATTATTGTGACCTCTTGTTTACTTTCTTCTGATAATTCCAAGAAAGGGGACCAATGAAGTCTAGACACAACTGTGATATCTAAAACCAGTAGTGCTGGCTAGGGTACAGCATTATCCGCTATAGACACCTGCATGTGGAGTCGAACCTCAATATCCAGCTTTCTTGCATTCCAGTAGACTAGTGAATGTCACAAGTCTAGCAAGCATCGCGATGTGAGACTACCTGCGTGTGTTACTCTGTCTGTACAGAGTTACATGTCAATGTCCTGTCTTCCACAGGGAGTGTGTTCAGTGCAGGGCCTTTGGGACGGGGGAGAAGAAGGACATGTGTGAGAGAGACTGTAGCTACTTCAACCTGATCAAGGTGAACGACAGGGACAAGCTGCCTCAGCCAGGACAGGCCTTCCCCCTGATGCACTGTAAGGAGAGGGACGCCAACGACTGCTGGTTCTACTACACCTACGCTGTCAACAACAAGACAGAGAAGGAGGTCCATGTGGTGGAAACACTAGGTGAGAGCATATTACATAAAGCCTACTATGTCATTGTGATTGCTGATATAACAGAGTGAAAAAGGAGGTTATTTGTTTGTCTATTGAGTCATTTTGTGATTAGAGCCACTGGTACTAGGGCCTAGTACTCAGGCCTAAAGTTATTCCTGGTCAGCTTACATGGTCAGGTAAAGTTCCTGGTTCTATATATAATGCAAATCAGGAAGGACGTCATTGTAAATAAGCATTTGCTCTTACAGTAACTGACTTGCCAGGTTAAATAAATAAATAAAAGTTGAGATAACTGAATGTTCCTGGCTGTGTGTTTCCTGCCTGTGTTCCAGACTGCCCTGCGGGCCCTGACATAATCCCCATCGTGGCTGGCGTGGTGGCAGGCATCGTGCTGATCGGCCTGGCCTTGCTTCTCATCTGGAAGCTGCTGATGATCATCCACGACAGGAGAGAGTTCGCCAAGTTTGAGAAGGAGAAGATGAATGCTAAATGGGACACGGTAAGAGAGTGGAGATGGTAGACACAGGACCAGGAAGCCATCTTGGGGAACTGTTTATTATGGCCCATAATGGGGATGATGATGCTGATGTACTTTTACAGGTCCTAGTTAGTATTCTCCCTGACTGTAATTTCAGTAGGTTGTCGGAGATGTGGAAAACGGGTGTTATAGATAGGGCCACTGTGTGAATCTCTTACACAGAGAACAGACTCCTAAAGGAACCCTGTAGTTTTAAGTAATCTCTGTGCAAAATACAGCTATAAAAAAAAAAAGGAAGCTTTGTTTTGGAATGCCATGGTCTCTGGTGACACATCTGTCTTTTCCTGGGAGTGGCTACAGTAGCTTCGTTTGGTCGGTGTTATGCTTCCACCTAGTGGCGTGTTATCCACACTGCAGGCAGAGGTCAAATTCCGGACAGCGGGCAGGGTTTGAAATCCTTAATGATTCAGCTCATTCTGATTATTCCCAGTCAGACCAGCCACATGTGAGAGCCTCTCTGGTCTGGTGAAATGGGCAGGGAACTGAGACTTCTAGACCCTCTCATTATGGTACATGGAGAAGACACCAGACCTAAATGACTGTATGAGAGAGCAGACTGACCCGACTATACATATAAAATGGGGAATATATCTGTAAGATGATTCTCAAAGGGAGATGATCAACCTCTGAGTCTTGGATCCTGATGTAGAAATACCCATTTCTCAAGGGATTCATTTTTTCACTTCTTTGCCATATCTTTGTTTCATTCCTTCTCATGTATCTTTTCATTTCATTCTCTGTTTAGTGTTCTTAATTTTCTGTCCCACTCTCTCAATCCATAGCAAGAGAATCCCATTTACAAGAGTCCTATTAATAAGTTCCAGAATCCGAACTATGGACGTAAAGCTGTGGTTCTATAAGTTTGTATTTACTTTCCCTTTCCTCTGTTTTCCTGCATGGCTTTCCTGTTTGTGTGTATATGTGTCTTTATTTGTGTTTGTCAACTTACTGTAAACTGTCACTATTTCATCAATCTCAATATTTCTGGCTTTCATTTGGTCTTTTTGGACAGTTGATGAAACTGGGCAGAAAGATCCATATGAGGGGATATTAAAACCAACAATAATATCTATTGTTTTGTTGGTCAATATTTATATTGTATGAAGGAAATGGCATGTTGTGATTGTGATGTTTGTTGATATTTCTTCTAGAAGTGTTACCTGGAAGACAACACAAATACTCACTCACAATGACACCAAAATATCCACATGATAGCACGATCAGTTGTAAAGATCTGTCCAAAGAATGCTTAATAATAATAGGACATTCTAGATGGATGGCTCTGATTTTTGCTGTGGTGTTTTCTCCTAATAAATTGTCTCATGTTGCAGCTGTTGTTATACGACTGACATGTTATGGGACAGATATAATATGACTGACTGTACATTACAATTCTAACATTTTCTCCTTGTCTCTTGTGCCTTCCAGGGAGAAAACCCTATCTACAAGAGTGCTGTTACGACAGTGGTCAACCCCAAATATGAAGGCAAATGATGGAGCTTCAGTTCTCCTCGAAAAACACTGGGTCATGGGGGAGGGGATTCATTGTATGTATTTTGTAATTTCTTCCTTTTGTCGCTTCAGTACTATAACATTACATTTGGCCAATACATTTGGTATATATTTACTAACATTACATTTTCTATGCATTGTCTTTTAAAAAAGTACAGTTATGTGTATATACTTTTAAGATGCTTTCATTCATTTCTTGAACAACTTGTTGAAATGAAGGTTTTTGCCACAGGACTGGTATGGGCAAAGGATTGTACCTTTCAGAGACAATGTTTGTATTCCAAATGGCACCCTGTTCCCTTTATAGCGCACTACTTTTGACAAGGGCCGATAGGGCTCTGATAAAACGTTGCACTATAAAGGGGATAATAGGGTCCCGTTTGGGAAGCAGAAATAGGCAATACCCATAAGGACAAAGAGAGCTCTCATTCTCTACATGAACTTGATGTTATTGGTTGTGTCCAAATGACACCCTGTTCCCTTTATAGTGCACTACTTTTGACGATGGCCAATGGTAGTTAACTGCTGTATATAGGGAATAGAGTGCCATTTGGAACGCAGGTTTGGCTTGCGAATGGACTGAAAAGACTAACAATAAATTCTGTCATAAGACTGTCATTAACAGTCTATTTTAAAGGGATTGAAAACCACTTGTATTAATGGAATAAAATCTAAATCACTTAATTACACAATCAATTGGCATGTCCTTGTGACAAAATGTGAAGTTTAATTTTATTTTTTAGAATAATATAGTTCTATTCTATAAGATTTCAGTATTCAACCTCGGGTACCTTTTCTGTGCTCATTCCAAGCAAAGCCAAATATATGCCTTCATTGCAAAGCCTTCTCACTGGGCAAAGACGTCAATTCAACGTCTGTTCCACGTTGGATCAATGTAATTTCGATGAAAAGACGCGGAAGCAACGTTGATTCAACCAGTGTGTTTCATGTTAATCAATGTTAAAAATAGTCAACTTTGTTCTGAAGACATACTGGTACAAGTTAGCTTTTGAAATCACAAGGCTTGAGGGGGGTTGTAACCCCTTTCATCTGTAACAGTGTTTATGTAAAATCTGTATTAAAGTAAAAGGCCTCTTGAAATTGTTTTTAAAATACCACACGTCTTGTTTTCAAAGTGCCTTTTATTTCAGTATGTTCACTTTTCCTAATGCTGTTTCTGAATTTATTTATTAAATAAAGGACATGTGGAATGCTTATTTTACTTGAGCTTTGCTAGTGTACTAGAAAGAAAGGAGGTTTTATTATGGGGAGCCAGAGTTTGATGGAACAACAAAATAAACATCACATATTGCCTGTTTAATCAACTACTGTATATTGTTATTAAAAGCAGGTTGCTACTTAAGCAAAGGATGTGCATGTGTAACTCCGGAATTTTACGAACTCTACCAACTAAACCGCAAGTGTGCGAAAGTCTCCAGTGTTATTCCAGAATTGTAAAAAGTTTGGACTTTTTACAAAAAGTCCAAACTTTGTGGCCCTGTCATAAAACCCAAAAAACTTAGCAGTCAAACAGGGAAATAGTTCCAATAGTAATAGTTCCATCATTGATTTTAGGGGATTTTAGAAACACTTAAATAAAATAAGGACAGTGTTTCGTGTAGGCTTACCCTGGGGTGAAGTTTTGATAACCGTTTCGAACAAGGTGACTTATCAATATATTCGGCTCTACTCTCAGATTCTAAAATGCTAATTAGCATCAAAGTAGACCATGCAAGACTACAAATCCCTGCAAGCTCCAGCACGTAATCTCTAGCTGACACCTTTGCTAACAGGTATTGTTTAAATTTTAAACTTTCCCAAGACAGTAAACAGAATTGTAAATTTAAAGAAATGTATCTATTTTTTTTCATTTAGCTAACATTAGATAGTTAATACAGAGATTCTTACAGTTGCCTCGATTCGCCAGTCTCGTCCAGATCATCATGGAATTTGTAGTTCTGTATGATAGCGACATATGCAGGTAATTAGCATTTAATTTTTTTTGGGGGGGGTAAATATAGGATAATATATTGATAAAAGGCATGTTGTCTGAGAGAGATTTACAGTTATCAAAACGTCACACCAGGTTAAGCCTTCATGAAACACAGCCCTCGTGTGTGAAGTGTTTCTAAAATACCCTATGGGAAAAATATATGGTGGAAAAACGATTGGAACCATTTCTCTGTTTGAACCGCTAGGCATTATGTGTATTATGACTCATACTGTGTGGTGTTCTATATAGGGAGGCCGTGACCTACTTCACGCCAGTACAGTAGGTGGCGGTCCATGGACCTTTCAGTTGGTTGCGATCCGCCAATACAATTTCAAAGAATAAGTCTCTATCTAGGTGACAAACACTTTTTCTGGGGTGTATTTCTACAGCTCTGAGTTGAATTACAAATATAGTCTATAGATAGCTTAGGAAGATGGAAGACGACGTTTTAACAACACTGAAAATATTAATAATTGGAGAAAGTGGCGTTGGGAAGTCCAGGTAAGCAAGCTGGTTAGCTCGATAACGTTAGCTGAACTGAAGTTGTAGCTAACAGTAGCTGATTAGCTAGGAGCCCTTGTTGTCTCGTAAAAAAATTACCAATAATTAAATGACCATGTTTTCGTGCTGTCTTTTAAACAGATTGTTAACAAAGCAAAAACCAAAGTATGTTGTTAGTAGATCATAGTAAACTGGCTAACGTAACACAATCGTTTGCTATGCCACATCAGCTAGCTAGCTGTTCTATGTGTGACGTGTGACGTAATCGATGTGACGTTGGAGGTGTTACAACAACAAGGATGGCTGCAATGAGTTATTGTCACACAGCTACACACCTAACGTCTTAATATGCCTTTGAGTCACTTCAGTATGAGTGATTTTTGTAAGATTTAAATAAAAAAAAAACAATAATTTGGCAGGTAGTATACAGATAACTAGGCTACTACTTTAGAAGTAAAAGTGTCAGTTGAAGTGATCAATTCAAGTGTAATTCAGTTCAGGTTAATCTAATCAAGAATGGACTGGACATTTGACGCCTCCGATATGACAGCAAGGTTTATCTAGGCATATGTCCTGAGTGAGACCCAGGGAGTCTAAAATGCTTATTCCTATTCCAAGAGTCAAGGCCAATGCCTTAGCAATAGCTAATGAGTTTTTGCCAACTCAGCTGATAGTTAAATCTTAATGGGTGCCATGTTGGCAACAAGTTCCAAGAATAAATTCTAAAAAATAATGCAAAGTAAGATGTTATTGTCATGGAATGGTTGGTGCCAACATGGAGTCAAGTTTAGCAAGCTGTGTATATCTCTGGCTCCAGTCTCTCGACTGCTAGAAAGAATTCTGGTATGTCTGAGTGAGCCTTGAACCATCAAATAGTAGGGCTATGCTATATTACTACAGCATGAGGACTAGTGCACCTGTACTGCTCCACCCAGTAGGCAGATGTAATTTTCATTTAAGGCCATTGGTTCAGACCAGACAGTCTTCAGTTTCTCAAAATAAACAAATAAATGAGTTTAATTGAAGAAATGACCGACAGACTTGCTGCAACTGGATATTTCTTCCACCTGATTGGCAAGAGAGACTCCCAAATCTGCAACAAGGGACAAATAGTTATTTTATAAGATTTTAAGCATTTTTCTATCTGGCAGGATCTGCTTGAGTATTTTAGCAAGATTAGTTATGAGATGCGAAGGGTCTTTTTTTTTTTTTATTCAACCTTTATTTATCCAGGCGACTCGATTAAGAACAAATTCTTATTTACAATGAAGGCCTGGAATTTCATCTTGGAACTTATGGTGCCAATATGGCACCCATTTAAGATTCTAACTCTCTCAACTGAGTTGGCCAAACTCTTAAATAGCTAAGGCATTGGTCTTGGCATAGGCCTACGATGTATCAGACTCTCTCACTGAGGACACAAAGGCCTAGCTAAACCCTGTTGTCTTATTAGAGGTGTCAAATGTCCAGTTCAGTTTTGATCAAATTCATCTAACACCTGAATTGAATTGACTGAATCAGTCACTTTTCCTAATAAAGCGGTAGCTTAGCTATTTGTATACTACCAGCAAAATTATTGTTCTGATTTATTATTACAAAATGCACTTCTACTGAAGTGACTAAAAAAGGCAGATCAATAAGTTCACTGTGTGAAAATAACTCCTTGCAGCCTCCAACTCATCACATCGATTATGTCACACTTACTAACGTTAGCTAGCTGATGTGGCATAGAAAACCACTGTTTTACATTATCCAGTTTGCTATGGTCCCCTAACAACATTCATTGGTTATGCCTCTCAAACAATGGAGTTCTATGATTTCAGTAAACCATCCCCTTTTCCTTCTTTTATTTTGTCAAGGAATGTTTTGTTAACTATAGCCTCATAAACAATGCCATTTCCTGACGAGAATACACTAATGATAGCTATTGGTATGAATAATGTGGGTCGACTAGACTCAATCCTCATTACTGACTGTATATATATTTTTTATCGTTTATTGATTAAATAAATACATGATCTCATTCTCTAATTTCCCCTCTCTCTTCCTAGGTCTTAAAATCATTAGAAATCTCCCTGACATAGAATAGGGGTTTTATTTTACCAGCCTGTTGCACTGCTATTGTGCTATTATGTAGGCTAAGTAACAACATTGCTACTGAGGTATCAGGCTACTGACATAAAACAATGATCAGTCATTCTTCTGACATTCCATCTGAATAATCATTTCCATATGGATGAAGAAAATGAGTGTATGGTTGAATAAGGAAATGAGTATTGGGCTATTATCTGTGTCGGGGTTGACTGGAAATAAGAAGGATTAGCTAGCTACATCATTAGCCCTGTGATTTCAGTTCCTAGCACTTGATTAGTGACTCAAAACTGAACTCTGACCACCAGCCAATGATGTCATCTGGTTGTTAGTGTATTGAATATGTAAGCCTATGTGCTCATGGCTATTTGCCTTTGTGGAAGTTGCCCTCATTTCAAACGTGTTTATATAGTACTGTAACAACTGTATAGGCTTAAGTGTAAAATGGAAATGATGCAACTTATAAAGTATTTGCCATTTTCTCTTTTGCAGTCTTCTCTTGAGATTCACTGATGACACATTTGATCCAGAACTAGCAGCAACAATAGGTGAGTAAGACCTGCTGAAGGCAGTGTCGCTAGCCCTCTATAACCCACACACATAATAGACAGTATCATTAGTTCTCGTTTGAGTGACAGTTCCCCTGATTAATCCTGGATTAGCTAGGACAATTAGCCTTTGTTGTCTCATTAAAACATGCCCAATAATTAAATGGCCATGTTTTCGTGCTTTGTCTGTTAACCAGATTGCTAGATTGTTAAAAGCTCTTTGAGCTATTTCCTATGAATATACATAGACTGTACTGGACAGGCCCCCTCTTATCTGAGCTAAGAGCATAGGAGCTTGACCTGGTCAGTCCTGTACTGGGCTCGTGGGTATGAACAGACCAGGTAACAATAGGCTACTCACTGACTAGTATTCTGAATTAAAAGTATAGATAATATCACATCTGTCTGTTTATAGTATCCCAACTATTTCAATAATCTACTCCCTAAATTTAACAAAATGAATTTAAGATACAGCCCGGTCTACATTGAATGAGTAATTCATTCAACTGATGGTGAAATACATGGTTTGGGAAATGGAGAATTCTTTATTTTCTTCCAGGATCTGCAAATGATATCTGTATTAAACATTAGACTCTTCAAGGACACCCCTATTATTATTTTTTCAGGTAGCCTTGAGACCGTTAACATCCAGGAGTGACTTAGTGAAAGACAGACTCAAAATTCATAGCACTATTGATTACTTAGAATGGGAGACATGAAAACGTGTTGTTTTTTTTCTACAAAAATAAGTTCTTCTAACTGACTGCACAATGTAGTCTTTGTTAAAACAACCATACGTGCCTGTGGATTCCCAGAGAGCGAGTTCGATGTAATAAAATAATTTTTCTGGTAGGCATGCCTCACTCCTGTTTTACTTGGCCAAGTCAATATCTTTGCCAAACAGATGTCCCCATAGAAAGTCTTGCTACACTCCCCACATTGACTCAAGTACCTTGTGATTTGTGGTCTGAACCACTGTTATCCCTCAATTCCTGCTTGCTCCTTCCTCGCTTTGTTTAAAGCAAAAGTTAAATGTACACTTGTCAATATCTGTCATATTAGCATAAGTTATTCTCTGCCAGCATGTTAAAAGTCTGTACCTGAACACGTGGTTTGTAGCCCACTTTGACATTAAATAGAACCATCCAAATAAAACTACCTCCCTGTCATCCAACTACTTTCTGTCTTAAATGTAGCGAGGAGAAACTTAGGTTCAGGTATACTCGTGAATAAATACAGTGGGGAGAACAAGTATTTGATACACTGCCGATTTTGCAGGTTTTCCAACTTACAAAGCATGTAGAGGTCTGTAATTGTTATCATAGGTACACTTCAACTGTGAGAGACGGAATCTAAAACAAAAATCCAGAAAATCACATTGTATGATTTTTAAATAATTAATTAGCATTTTATTGCATGACAAAAGTATTTGATCACCTACCAACCAGTAAGAATTCCGTCTCTCACAGACCTGTTAGTTTTTCTTTAAGAAGCCCTCCTGTTCTCCACTCATTACCTGTATTAACTGCACCTGTTTGAACTCGTTACCTGTATAAAAGACACCTGTCCACACACTCAATCAAACAGACTCCAACCTCTCCACAATGGCCAAGACCAGAGATCTGTGTAAGGACATCAGGGATACAATTGTAGACCTGCACAAGGCTGGGATGGGCTACAGGACAATAGGCAAGCAGCTTGGTGAGAAGGCAACAACTGTTGGCGCAATTATTAGAAAATGGAAGAAGTTCAAGATGACGGTCAATCTCCCTCGGTCTGGGGCACCATGCAAGATCTCACCTCGTGGGGCATCAATGATCATGAGGAAGGTGAGGGATCAGCCCAGAACTACACGGCAGGACCTGGTCAATGACCTGAAGAGAGCTGGGACCACAGTCTCAAAGAAAACCATTAGTAACACACTACGCCGTCATGGATTAAAATCCTGCAGCGCACGCAAGGTCCCCCTGCTCAAGCCAGCGCATGTCCAGGCCCGTCTGAAGTTTGCCAATGACCATCTGGATGATCCAGAGGAGGAATGGGAGAAGGTCATGTGGTCTGATGAGACAAAAATAGAGCTTTTTGGTCTAAACTCCACTCGCCGTGTTCGGAGGAAGAAGAAGGATGAGTACAACCCCAAGAACACCATCCCAACCGTGAAGCATGGAGGTGGAAACATCATTCTTTGGGGATGCTTTTCTGCAAAGGGGACAGGACGACTGCACCGTATTGAGGGGAGGATGGATGGGGCCATGTATCGCGAGATCTTGGCCAACAACCTCCTTTCCTCAGTAAGAGCATTGAAGATGGGTCGTGGCTTGGTCTTCCAGCATGAGAACGACACGAAACACACAGCCAGGGCAACTAAGGAGTGGCTCCGTAAGAAGCATCTCAAGGTCCTGGAGTGACCTAGCCAGTCTCCAGACCTGAACCCAATAGAAAATCTTTGGAGGGAGCTGAAAATCCGTATTGCCAAGTGACAGCCCTGAAACCTGAAGGATCTGGAGAAGGTCTGTATGGAGGAGTGGGCCAAAATCCCTGCTGCAGTGTGTGCAAACCTGGTCAAGAACTACAGGAAACGTATGATCTCTGTAATTGCAAACAAAGGTTTCTGTACCAAATATTAAGTTCTGCTTTTCTGATGTATCAAATACTTATGTCATGCAATAAAATGCAAATTAATTACTTAAAAATCATACAATGTGATTTTCTAGATTTTTGTTTTAGATTCCATCACTCACAGTTGAAGAGTACCTATGATAAAAATTACAGACTTCTACATGCTTTGTAAGTGGGAAAACCTGCAAAATCGGCAGTGTATCAAATACTTGTTCTCCCCACTGTACATACATACATACATACATACATACATACATACATACATACATACATACATACATACATACATACATACATACATACATACATACATACATACATACATACATACATACATACATACATACATACATACATACATACATACATACATACATACATACATACATACATACAGTTGAAGTCTGAAGTTTACTTACACTTAGGTTTAAGTCATAAAAAATGTTAACAAACTATAGTTTTGGCAAGTCGGTTAGGACATCTACTTTGTGCATGACACAAGTAATTCTTCCAACAACAGTTTACAGACATATTATTTAACTTATAATTCACTATATCACAATTCCAGTGGATCAGAAGTTTACACACAGTACACTAAATTGACCGTGCCTTTAAACAGCTTGGAAAATTCCAGAAAAGTATGTCATGGCTTTAGAAGCTTCTGATAGGCTAATTGACATAATTTGAGTCAATTGGAGGTGTACCTGTGGATGTATTTCAAGGCCTACCTTCAAACTCAGTGCCTCTTTGCTCAACATCATGGGAAAATCTAAAGAAATCAAATAATGGTAGACCTCCACAAGTCTGGTTCATCCTTGGGAGCAATTTCCAAACGCCTGAAGGTACCACCTTCATCTGTACAAACAATAGTACGCAAGTATAAACACCATGGGACCACGCAGCCGTCATACCGCTCATGAAGGAGACGTGTTCTGTCTCCTAGAGATTAACGTACTTCGGTGCGAAAAATGCAAATCTATCCCAGAACAACAGCAAAGGACCTTGTGAAGATGCTGGAGGAAACCGATTCAAAAGTATCTATAGCCACAGTAAAACGAGTCCTATATTGACTTGAAAGGCCGCTCAGCAAGGAAGAAGCCACTGCTCCAAAACCGCCATTAATAAAAGCCAGACTACGGTTTGCAACTGCACATGGTGACAAAGATTGTACTTTTTGGAGAAATGTCCTCTGGTCTGATGAAACAAAAATAGAACTGTTTGGCCATAATGACCATTGTCATGTTTGGAGGAAAAAGGGGGAGGCTTGCAAGCCGAAGAACACCATCCCAACCGTGTAGCACGGGGGTGGTAGCATCATGTTGTGGGGGTGCTTTCCTGCAGGAAGGACTGGTGCACTTCACAAAATAGATGGCATCATGAGGAAGGAAAATTATGTGGATATATTGAAGCAACATCTCAAGACCTCAGTCAGGAAGTTAAAGCTTGGTCACAAATGGGTCTTCCAAATGGACAATGACCCCAAGCATACTTCCAAAGTTGTGGCAAAATGGCTTAAGGACAACAAAGTCAAGGTATTGGAGTGGCCATCACAAAGCCCTGACCTCAATCCTATAGAAAATATGTGGGTAGAACTGAAAAGGCGTGTGCGAGCAAGGAGGCCTACAAACCTGACTCCGTTACACCAGTTCTGTCAGGAGTAATGGGCCAAAATTCACCCAACTTATTGTGGGAAGCTTGTGGAAGGCTACCCGAAACGTTTGACCCAAGTTAAACAATTTAAAGGCAATGCTACCAAATACTAATTGAGTGTATGTAAACTTCTGACCCTCTGGGAATGTGATGAAAGAAATAAAAGCTGAAATAAATAATTCTCTCTACTATTATTCTGACATTGTGAAAAACTGAGTTTAAATGTAAGTAAGTGTAAATTGAAGTCGGAAGTTTACATACACCTTAGTCAAATACATTTAAACTCAGTTTTTTACAATTCCTGACATTTAATCCTAGTAATAATTCCCTGTCTTAGGTCAGTTAGGATCACCACTTTATTTTAAGAATGTGAAATAGCCAAATACATTTAAACTCCGTTTTTTTCTAAGCCCACACACGCATAAGCTCCACCATGTACCTTTTATTAATAAACAAACAATGTTTTTGTGAGTTGCCTCTTCTAGCTTCTATCAGGCGTACATTTCAGGTCACCTGTAAAGAGTTTAGTCTGCAGCACAACTGTTATTGTTGGCTTGGTGATGTATGAACCAGATGTTGCATCATGGCACTGACAGTACTGCTGTCTACACTGTAGTGTGTGCTAAATGCCACGGCCCGTAAATCCTTCGGCGTGCTACACGGCTGGCGACAGTATCGTAGTAACCCCGCCGGGCTCGGAGAAGAGCGAGTGGCCATGATTGACAATCGATTGGGTGGAGGGGTGTAGGAAGAGGGGAGGATGAGGAGATGCGTCCCTCTTGTCTTCACCTCCTCTTCTCCTCTCTGTTTTGGCTCATGTCTGGGGCCTGGTCCAGACATAAAAACAAACCCATCCTCAGCATACGTTTTTCCTGATAAATATTTCAGTGCGTGCTAAAACTATGGGCAATACGTCCAGCCAAACCCTTCATGCTATGTGCGCTGAAAGAAGCCATAGAGATTTACTTGTTAAGTGTGACGAGCACGACGCTGTTATTTTTATGTAAATGTATTTTCGACCCAAGAAGAGGGAATTTCAAAGAATGAATCATGGCACTTCTGAGCGATGTCGCAGGTGGAGTTTTTTTTATTTATCTGCTGTATTTGACTAGTGGAAGGGTCCGTTTGAGTTCAGACACACATTGTGTGGTATATGTAGGCCTATGTATGTTTTGACCATTCATTTTAAATGTTTATTTGTCTTGATTCATATCGTCATATGTTTTTTCTTGATTCATATGACCTGTGACTCAAATCACTTGTGATGAAGACGTCTGTGATTTATTCTGTGTGTGTGTGTGTGTGTGTGTGTGTGTGTGTGTTATACAGGCGTTGATTTCAAAGTGAAGACTATCTCAGTGGACGGGAACAAGGCAAAGTTGGCAATCTGGGTAAGTTGTCTCTACACGCTGTACCTTTCAAAACAGACTTGAAAATGCTGGAAAGGATTTATTGTTGTAATACAACTCCTAGGGATAGGTGTGTGTTTTTAAGGCTAGGAATTCAAATGATTTGATAATTTTTTTAAAAATGAATTGCTGAACATCTGATGCACAATAATCCCTGCCACTTAACAAATTATTCTCTAAACCTCCACAAGATGGCGCTGATGTACGTCATTCTGAGCACCAATGACATGGCTGTCAAATCTCTCTTAATGCTTTAGTCCTGGTCCTGCATCACTTTTTATGGTTCTGTCCCAGTCACACCACCATATTTTCCTTCCCATGTGTCCAGAGCCCCGATAGCTGAGAAGGTTGTGTTGTGATGTGCCCAGGGCTTTAATGTTTTGATGTGCCCAGGGCTTTAATGGTTATGGTTGTGTTTTGCAGGACACGGCTGGCCAGGAGCGTTTCCGAACCCTGACACCTAGTTATTACCGCGGTGCGCAGGGAGTCATCCTGGGTGAGCAAACAACTCCATCATTCATAAATCTACCCCTTTAGACACATTCAGACATCCTCCAAAGCCTACAGTATATCAGGAGGCTATGATAGTGTGGCTAACACCATGGATGCAGTAGAAATTTATTTCTTTCTAAACACTAAGTGTTTTATTTGCTCATCAGTTCTAGTCCAGAGGCTATGCGTCTGATTGGGTCAATTGTGGCTTTCGCAGGACCAGTTTTACACTACACTTGTAGACACACAGCTGTGTTGACACACAGCTTAGGCCTACTTTATGATACAGCACTAACACATTATTGTGATGCGTGGGGGGGGGGGGTTGAAACGTCAAAGCCCCCTCAGTTACATTATGTCCTGCAGTCATCTGCTGACAGAGATACAATGTTTGTGACCGAGCTCTTGTCTCTTCCTCAGTGTATGATGTAACGCGACGGGATACTTTCACCAAGCTGGACAACTGGCTCAATGAGCTGGAGACGTACTGCACAAGGAATGACCTCGTCAAGATGCTGGTCGGGAACAAAATTGATAAGGTGAGCCTGTTAGTTTGTATACAGCGTGTCATTTAGGCTAGAGTTGTGCTATAATCAGGGGGGAATGTTTGTTGATACTTTATAGGTTACAAGGGGGTTCCCCCCTCACAGAATCAAAACATTCTATATGCAGGTGAATTTCCTGCTTTTCAGTTATCCTCTTTATTGTATTGACCAACCCCAAACCAATATCCCCTTTTTCTATATGCTCCACTTTGTTTAGATCATACCCCAGTATTTCCCCTATATGAATTTATTCAAAATGTATCATATTGTATATCATTTCAAATATTTTTTTAATAAATATGTCGTCGCTCGTAGTGAGTGCACAATGTAGTCTTTGTTGAAACAACCATACATACCTTGGGATCACCCCACCCCCCCACTACCCTTGCCACCACTGCTGGAAAAAATCCTTGGGGAAACACTGCACTGGTGTATATTTGATACATTCTTCAATTCTTGGTGTAGTATGTTCCTAGTTTACAGAATAAGCTGGAATATCATGTGAATAATATTACCTCCCCCACCCGGTTGGTCTGAGAGGGGAGGGCTTCTAGTTGTAAGCCCTCATCACATTTTAACAGAGCCTGAGCCCATGTGGTCCACAGCAGTGTTTTGAAAACACTCATGTTAAACCAAATGTTTTCTCTGGGTTTAGTTCCCTAAGTCTGTGTTTTTTTTTTTTAAACATGTAATTACATTGTAATGCATCATCTTCCGCCATAGTATGTCCTTGTTTGTAGTTTCATAACCCTGTAGTAGAATCTGACTTGAGTAGACATAATGTACAGTACTGTTCTTTGGCTGTGGCACTGACTGGACTCTCCTACACTATATATACAAAGGTATGTGGACACCACCTTCAAATTAGTGAATTTGGCTATTTCAGCCACAGCCATTGCTGACAGGTGTCTAAAATTGAGCACACCGCCATGCAATCTCCATAGACAAACATTGGCAGTAGAATGGCCTTACTGGAGAGCTCAGTGACTTTCAACGTGGCACCGTCATAGGATTCCACCTTTCCAACAAGTCAGTTCATAAAATTTCTGCCCTGCTATAGCTGCCCCAGTCAACTGTAAGTGCTGTTATTGTGAAGTGGAAATGTCTAGGAGCAACAACAGCTCAGCCGCGAAGTGGTGGGCCACACAAGCTCACAGAACGGGACCTCCAAGTGCTGAAGCGCATAGAAATTGTCTGTCGTCGGTTGCAACACTCCCTACCGAATTCTAAACTGCCTCTGGAAGCAACTTCAGCACAATAACTTCATCAGGAGCTTCATGAAATGGGTTTCCATGGCCGAGCAGCCGCACACAAGCGTTGGCTGGATTGATGTAAAGCTCGCCGTCTTTGGACTCTGGAGCAGTGGCAACGCGTTCTCTGGAGTGATGAATGGCGCTTCACCATCTGGCAGTCCGATGGACGAATCTGGGTTTGTCGGATGCCAGGAGAATGCTACCTGCCACAATGCATAGTGCCAACTGTAAAGTTGGTGGAGGAGGAATAATGGTCTGGGGCTGTTTTTCATGGTTCGGGCTAGGCACCTTAGTACCAGTGAAGGGAAATCTTAACGCTACAGCATAAAATGACATTCTAGACTATTCTGTGCTTCTGACTTTGTGGCAACAGAAGAAGGCCCTTTCCTGTTTCAGCATTACAATTTCCCTGTGCACAATGCGAGGTCCATACAGAAATGGTTTGTCGATAAGTGTGGAAGAACTTCACTGCCCTGCACAGAGCCCTGACCTCAACCCCATTGAACACCTTTGGGATGAATTGGACCGCGACTGCGAGCCAGGCGTAATCGCCCGAAATCAGTGCCTGACCTCACTAATGCTCTTGTGGCTGAATGAAAGCAAGTCCCCGCAGCAATGTTCCAACATCTAGTGGAAAGCCTTCCCAGAAGAGTGGAGGCTGTTATAGCAGCAAAGGGGGGACCAACTCCATATTAATGTCTATGATTTTGGATTGAGATGTTTGACGAGCAGGTGTCCACATACTTTTGGACATGTTGTATATGTTTCCCATGTACCCAGCCCAGTCACATTCCCAGTAGCTGACAGGTATACCGGACAGACCTCATAAAAGATGACTCTTCTTTGTTTTAGGAAAACCACGAACTAGACAGGAACGAAGGCCTGAAGTTTGCAAGAAAACATTCCATGCTGTTTATAGGTAAGTCGGGAGCTGGAAGGATTCCCCTCTCGGACCTGACTCGGGGCATGAGTTATGGCAGACCATTCTGCAGGGGGAAACGTCTTTTTAAATATCTCTCTTACGTGGACTGGAATGTTAGCCTGCTTCTATTTTTAACCTTCTCTTTTATATTGATTCATGGCCAAACCCCCTACTTATGTGGACAAAGTTGTCAGAATTTATTTGAAATAAGCATATATTACAAAGTTTTAATATGATAACCACATGGTAAATATACACTAATGTGTTAAAGAGCAGTGGGACCAACATAAAAAATAAAAAATAAAATGACATGCATAAAAAAAATACATAAATGACTCAGAACAGAAATACCTTCTGCCAATCCCGAGACACAGCTGTTTTAGTAACCGCATCAGCAACTTTTTTTCTCTCCACTTTAAGAAACAAACCATTTTGACCACGTTGATTTTCACATTTGCCTAATTTAGCAGCACTCTTATCCAGAGCAATTAGGGCTAAGTGCCTTGCTAAAGGGCACATCAACAGATTTTTCACCTAGTCAGGGATACGAACCAGTGACCTTTCAGTTACTGGCCCAACGCTTTTAACCGCTAGTCTGCCTGCCACCTTCACAACAAGACAAAAACTTAGTGTATGAAATCTTTGCCCGTGTCTTTGTTATTCCTGTCAGCAATCAGAACAGAAATATCTTCTACCAATCAAGAGATACGGCAATTTGAGAAACTTCTTGTTCAACTTCTAGCACTCTGGATGCACATTTTAACAAGCAATAACGCACAAGAGGCTGTGATAAACATAGTCACAGGTAAACGGTGTTGTTCGACCCGCAGCTGAGGCACACAATTAATGTTCTGTAAAATGACCCCGTCTAGTTTCAGAAAAATGCAGCTGTGGAGGCCAGTAGCTAGAAGACATGAAGGAGCAGCCAGTCTGACAGTTGTTATGTCTGTGTCTCTTTTCTCTCGATCTCTTTCTCCCCCCCTCCTCCTCTTTCTCTGGGCCAGAGGCCAGTGCTAAGACGCGTGATGGGGTCCAGTGTGCGTTTGAGGAGCTGGTTGAGAAGATCATCCAGACCCCTGGACTGTGGGAGAGCGAGACGCAGGGCAGAGGGGTCCAGCTGGGCCGGCAGGACCAAGCTGCAGGGGGGAGCTGTGGGGGTTACTGCTCCCTGGTATAGACAACAACAACACACTCAAAACACACAACGCACGCACACATATACAAAACATAGACACTCATACACACATATGCGTAACGCACACCACACACACACACTCTAAAGACACCCTACCAATCACTCACACTGATGGCTGATGTCCTGCGATGAGGACTATGAAGGCTGTAGTTTTCAGACTTTTTTCCCCCATCAGTTCCTGAGGTGTGGAGTGAGGAAGGACCGCTCCTGACCAGCACCTTCCACTCACTGGCTGTGATCATTCATAGGGTCATTGCTGTTTGCACACTTCCTGGTATTATGGCTATAATTCTGTTTATAAGTCATCTTCCCTGTCTGTCTTTCTGAAAATGAAATGAGTGTATGACTTGGTGGAATAGTGAGGGGGAAAAAAACAATACCATGGATAGCAGATAGGGGTGTTATTTAAGCAATAAGACCCGAGGGGGTGTGGTATATGGCCAATATACCACGGCTAAGGGCTGTTCTTATGTACGACGCAGCGCGGAGTGCCTGGATACAGTCCTTAGCCATGGTATATTGGCCATATATCACAAACCCCTGAGGTGCCTTATTGCTATTATAAACTGGTTACCAACGTAATTAGAGTAAAAATAAATGTTTTGTCATACCCGTGGTATACGGTCTGATATACCACGGCTTTCAGCAAATCAGCTTTCGGGGCTCGAACCACCTAGTTTATAATCTTATTTAGAGAACAGTAATTTATCACCTGTTGTCAATTAGGGTTGTTAGGACTTTTGTTTCCCCCTATTTTCTCTACCTTGTCACTTTGTTCCTCTTAGCAAGGCAAGTACAGCTAGTGTGTGCTGTGGCTGCAGGGAGGATTCTCCAGCGTGTGTATCTACCCTGTGTGATCATGCAACCAGCGCTGCTTTTCTTATCAGCCCAAGCCAGCCTCTCTCTCTCTCTCTCTCTCTCTCTCTCGCCCACAAATCCACTGCCTCTTTTGTTCTAACAGTTATATAGTCACCAAGTTTCTGGAACAAAGTTTTACAACTTTTATTGACTTGGGACTCCAAATTTTCAGTGTGTTTTTTTTGAAGGGTTTATAAATCAAGCAGATTGGCACGGGAGGGTTGGCTTTCCATTGAAAAAGAAACCAAACGAACGAACGCTGCATGCCTTGGTTTGTTGGTCGTTGTTCTAATGGGCTGTGACCAACCTGGTTATCTGCCACTCACACAGTTAAATATTAATATCAGCTTCAGTCTTGCTTCAGCTTTTCATAATGCATCCCTATATGGGGGAAAAAAAGACAAAAAGGAAATGTTTTCGATATAAAAGAATACATTGAGTCATATGGGTGTTTGCATTGAAATCAAAGAAGGAGGTGTAAGACCTCTGTCTCCATGTTCCATGTCCTTAGACCTTGCCTGTAGTTCTTGAGTGCCAGGAAGAAAGTTGGGAAATGTAGTTTTGGGTGACCGTACCTGTGACCTACAGTAAGCATATTTGTGGCAGGAGTGACCCGGATGCCTTTTACAGTATGTCTAATCAGAAAACAATTATTTCTTGTTTTAATTGCATGGAGAATAATTTTACTTGTTCATGTTTGTTCTATAAATGCCTTGCAGAGACTGTTGCACTGTGTCCCAAATGGCACCTTATTTCCTGTATAGTGCACTACTTTTCACCCTGGTCAAAAGTAGTGCACTATATAAAGAATAGGGTGCCATTTGGGACACAAACTTGGACTGTATGAACCACACACACAACAATTGAGTTCAATGTACCTGTATCCAGAACCTTGCACACACGTTTATAGTAGACTACATTTGGATTTTCTATTTGTCCTCAATGAACTAGACGTCTGCTTTATGATTGAAATGACAGAGACTTTAACTCCTGAACTTATTTTCTGTTTATGTGACAGCTTATAAAACACATTGAAAATTGATGTGTGTATTTAGGAATACTTGTGAAAATATGTATCATTCCTTTATGCATTGTAAAATTTGAATGTATACATATTACAATTATAAAACCGCCCTATGTATTTAAATTAATAAAGTAATTTTTAAAGGATTCTGAAGTTAATGCTTATTCCTGCCCAAGCTTAAGAGTCCTCGCCTATTGTAAAACAAAGTGCCAGATCCTATTAACTTAGTATAAATCTTCACACAGTAATTGTAAGTCACCTCATCCAAGAAGTCTTCACGGAAAACGACCTAGACTACTTACCATGTTGGAAATGTCATCTTTTGGTGAGAACTGAGAAAGGGTTTCTCTTAAAGCCTGTTTTTGAATTCCACACTTTTACAGATCGAGTAGATGTGTGTTTGATTATGCACTGTCCGAGGACTTCTATGTCAGCTCCCTGTGATGTCTAAATCATCTTTTGGGCAGCCGGTCAGGAAACACCACTACTCTTTTACCATGGTGCGGTGGCTTTGACTGGGATGTGCATCATTCCTGTGTCATTATGAAAGGTCTGGCAGAGCCGACCGAGCCCGCTACCCTCCGTCTTCCTCACCGCTCAGTGAAGGCAGTTAGTCTGAAAACACAGACCTACAACATAACTGAATGTCTGTAGCATCAACAGAGACCTAGCCACTACATAATTGGATTCTCAACCGAACTATCTTCTTTATTACACAGACCAGAGGTTTGTCAATGCAGCAAGTACAATAGAATTAGCATTTTCCTAGAGGATTCTGTACCAACCCCAAACTCAGACCTAGGTTCAAATACTTTCGCTACACTTGATTGAGCCTGCCTGGCGCAATGGAACTAATCAAATATCTCAAAGTGCAAACCCTGCTTGCACACTTCAGGCAGACTTCATTCTAACTCAAAGTTAACTGAAACAATAAATACAAATAAATACTATTTGAACCACCAGTAGGATATAGTGGGCATTCAGAAAGTATTTAGACCCCTTGACCCTTTCCACATTTTGTTACGTTACAGCCTTATTCTAAAATGGATTAACTTGTTTTTTTCCCTCATCAATCTACACACAATACCCCATAATGACGAAGCACAAACAGGTAAAAAACGAAACGGAAATATAGCATTTACATAAGTATTCAGACCCTTTACTCAGTACTTTGTTGAAGCACCTTTGGCAGCGATTACAGCCTCGAGTCTTCTTGGGTATGATGCTACAAGCTTGGCACACCTGTATTTGGGGAGTTTTCCCATTCTTCTCTGCAGATCCTCTCAAGCTCTGTCAGGTTGAATGGGGCTCGTCGATGCACAGCTATTTTAAGGTCTCACCAGAGATGTTTTATCGGGTTGAAGTCCGAGTTCTGGCTGGTCCACACATCAAGGATCTCTATGTACTTTGCTCTATTCATCTTTCCCTCGATCCTGACTAGTCTCCCAGTCTCTGCCACTGAAAAACATCCCCACAGCATGATGCTGCTACCACCATGCTTCACTGTAGGGATGGTGCCAGGTTTCCTCCAGAAGTGACGCTTAGCATTCAGGCCAAAGAGTCCAATCTTGGTTTCATCAGACCAGAGAATCTTGTTTCTCATGGTCTGAGAGTCCTTTAGGTGCCTTTTGGCAAACTCCAGGCAGGCTGTCACATGCCTTTTACTGAGGAGTGGCTTCCGTCTGGCCGCTCTACCTTAAAGGCCTGATTGGTGGAGTGCTGCAGAGATGGTTGTCCATCTGGAGGGTTCTCCCATTTCCACAGAGGGACTCTAGAGCTCTGTCAGAGTGACCATTGGGTTCTTGCACTGTTTGCAACTGCCTGCCACCTTATGGCCACGTCCCATTGCATCCTCTATCCACTTGGCTCCCGAGTGGCGCAGTGGTCTAAGGCACTGCATCTCGGTGCAAGAGGTGTCACTACAGTCCCTGGTTCGAATCCAGACTGTATCACATCCGGCCGTGATTGGGAGTCCCATAGGGCGGCGCACAATTGGCCCATAGTTGGCCGGGGTAGGCCGTCATTGTAAATAAGAATTTGTTCTTAACTGACGTGTCTAGTTAAATAAAGGCTAAATTAAATTAAAACACTGCCCAAATTCGTACTAGCAATAGTATTATAACCGTATGCCCTATTCCCAGAAATAGTGTGTCACATGGGTTGCAGAAAATGTATAGTCAGTGAGGTTTTCAAGGGATTGGAGTGAGCCAGTCTCAGCGGCCAGCCGGGCAAAGCTAACAGAGTGGGTCTGTGTCTCGTTAGCACAGGCTCCTTTCCTCACTCCGCCAGGCCGTATGGGTTTTGGGTTAGCGCTAGCTCAGACGAGCCTCTCAGGAGAGCAGTCATGCTGTCATGTGTAAAAATGTTACGAGACGTCGGGTATCGTTTCATAAGGTGTCGGGTTCCCAGACGTCACTCAGTTTGTCATGCTCATTGTCAGTCTATTATCAGTTAATTGTTTTGCCATGCTGACCAGAAGAAAGAATGGGGAGAGAAGAATTGAAAGGATCACGCTGCTGAGAGAGATCTGAGTTATCGGGGGCGGTAAGGCTAATAGGTTAACCATAAGGATAGCCTCCGCTCTGCTCTTCGCCTAGTGTTGGATGGACAGAGTGTTGTGTGAAAGTGATAGGGGAGCACTGGGGAGTCGACACTGCAACAGGCCTTGTCTAATCAGCTACTCTTTCCACACCATTGTGCCGACTTGAATCAAACTGTATGTACTGTGCTGGCTCTGACTCACATTGTCCCTTGCAACACAGTTCCAGCAGTTGCGTACCCAGGCCAGAGAAGTGAGGCTTGGTTCGGCTCAGCTCAGTAGTGTGAAAAGGGTAGTCTATAAGCAGGGTTGGGGAGTAAATGATTACATTAAAAAAAAACGAATCAGTTCTGATAACAACAAAAATATTGCAATGAAATTACAGATACTTTTGAAGAACTATATGATTACTTCTTAGATTACTTTTAAATTCAGAAAGGATAATACATTATGTTTTCTTAACGACGTTCAATTCAGCATTGAAAAAAGGTGCACGTTTAAGTTTGTTCCACCTGAGCGAGTCTGACCACCAATCAGAGACCACTATGATGACACACCAAATGATGACCACCAATCAGAGACCACTATGATGACACACCAAATGATGACCACCAATCAGAGACCACTATGATGACACACCAAATGATGACCACCAATCAGAGAACATTATGTTGACACACCAAATGATGACCACCAATCAGAGACCACTGTGATGACACACCAAATGATGACCACCAATCAGAGACCATTATGTTGACACACCAAATGATGACCACCAATCAGAGACCACTATGATGACACACCAAATGATGACCACCAATCAGAGACCACTATGATGACACACCAAATGATGACCACCAATCAGAGAACATTATGTTGACACACCAAATGATGACCACCAATCAGAGACCACTGTGATGACACACCAAATGATGACCACCAATCAGAGACCACTATGATGACACACCAAATGATGACCACCAATCAGAGACCACTACGATGACACACCAAATGATGACCACCAATCAGAGACCACTACGATGACACACCAAATGATGACCACCAATCAGAGACCACTAAGATGACACACCAAACGCGTTTGATGGATCCTTTTTGTCTTCTTCTAATGCCTGAAAGTCATCGGATTACGTTACTGAGTTTAGGTCATCAACAAGTTATGTTACTGATTACAATTTTGGACTAATAACTTATATTACATTTAGAAAGTAACCTTCCCAACCATGCCTATAAGGCACCTGTGCATCTGCAGAGTTTTCAAGTGTTAACGTTCTGAAGTGAGGTAGAGGAAAATGCGTCTCCATCCATGCTCCTTCCCTATCCTCTGAAGTCAGTCATCTCCAGCTTCAGCCAAGCTCCCGGGCCTTCTCTCTTAGGTTACCCTGTGTACGTCCCAAATGGCACCCTATTCCCTATATATTACACTACTTTTGACCAGAGCCCTTTGGGTCATGGTCAAATGAAATGTACTATTAAGGAAATAGGGTGCAATTTGGGAAGCAACCCCGCTCTCTACCAGAACCCTCTGAGGTAATGCAACCAACAGCCCTAGAACTGATGAGACTGTCAATGCAGGTGGAAACACACTAATTATGTTGAATCTCCTGTTTAGATTGTCGTTTTACACTGTGTCTCCTGTTATTTCATCAGGAGCTTCTTGTTTCACATATTCACTGGTCCCTCTGTGATGTATGGCCCTCCTTTTGTCCTACAATACTCCCTCCTTCACTCCCTCTCTTTCTCTACCACTTTCTCTCTCACTCTTTCTCTACCTCTCACTCTCTCTCTCACTCTTTTTCTCTACCTCTCTCCCTCTTTCTCTACCACTCTCTCTCACTCTTTCTCTACCACTCTCTCTCTCACTCTCTTTCTCTACCTCTCTCTCTCTTCCTCTACCACTCTTTCAATCTCTTTCCCTACCTCTCTCCTTCACTCCCTCAATCTTCTCTACCTCTCTCTCACTCACTTTCTCTACCTCCTTCTAGATCGCAGTCTCCTGCCTTTTGAAGTAGTGTCATGAAAGAGTATGAACAGTGTTCGTGTTGGCATAATGTTAAGACAGGGTTAGAGTAGAGTAGGGTCCACTGAATTTAGATTCTGTCCTCCTCAGAGAGGTGTGACCACATCCCAGGCCTCCAAGATCACCTAGCAATCACACTGGAGCAGCCCCATAACTGAATAATCCCTGACCTTGGGTGAGTAGGAAACCTCTACCTCTGTTTGGTGTGAACCCTTGGCCTAATTCCATGTATGTCAATGTTACTTGTAATTCAGTTGTAATTGAGTTTTCTCAGGATTTGAAACTAAGTGATTGTATTGTAACCTATACTTGTAATTTGGGAAAACACAGACTCCTATGTAAAGGCCCCTAAAGAAAGCAAGGGAGAGGGAGTCCAGTGACTCCACACCCGTACAGCGGAAGCTCCTTTCTCTACAGGGCAGGCTTTCATCTTGGCCTCAGGTTACTGTGTTAATAATCACAGGGCTCAGAGAGGGACAGACCAGGGGCACACACACACACGTACCACCCCACCATCCTGTGGAAACCAAATGAAAGGATGAGTACCACCATTCATCATCCATTTACCCATAATTCCCCTGTTTATTACGCTCCCCGCTCCACTCTCCTGTGGCATATTTCTGGCATACTCCAGCTCCCCGGAATTCTTTGGCTGTGCTGTCATTCACCCACACCACCCGACCGCATGTCACAAAAAGCCCTCCGGTCAGATCTGGACTCGTGCTACTACAACATGGAAGCAAATATCCATGCAGGCCCAAGCTTATTGGATTCTATAATAAACTAATCACATTGTGTCAACATGGGCTGGGTGTAAGCTTTCCACATGCCTGAAACACATTTCCATCCACGGAAAAGCTGCATGTTTTACCGCTACGCTTCTATCTCGACCTGCCTTGAAAAAAACATGATATTATTAAACCCCCTTTGGGCTACATGATTGGCATGTATAGAAACAAATTCATTATTTTGTATAAATAATCCTGCTCTGTGTTATAATTACGCTGCTTATTTTCCTTTGCCAGGATGATCTGGTTTTCAGGGCTGTACCAGTGAATTCATTACAAACCACAAAGACCAGAAGTCCCTGCAGTTTGACTGGCATTGATGAGGCGTGTAGGTCTGTCAGGGTGGGAAGATACAGGCTTACTTTTCCTCAGGAACTGAATCATTCTCCATCATTCAAACATTGCATAGAATAGGGGGTGTTTAAGAGAAGCAGTAGATAATTATTGACCTGACAAGTAGTTCAGTGGTAGTAAACCTTTGAGACTTTAGTTGGTAGCTTTGCCACTTTTGTTGGTTGCTTTGCTATTTTTGCAGGGTGTTTGCACAGCAGAGCCCTGACCTCAACCCCATTACCTCTTACTTAATGTATGTTTTTTCAACATGTCTGTTCCATTGTGCTCAGGATGTAACCTGAGGTTACTTTTATTACCCTGAACCACAGGAAGCTCAGGTTCTTTAAGATGTACAACGGACAATTGAAATTGAAAACACAGACAGGCCCCGACCTCAATCTCAACCTTGACTCCCACCCTCGCACTGGCCAAGTAGAATCTCTCTCTCTCTCTCTCTCTCTCTCTCTCTCTCTCTCTCTCTCTCTCTCTCTCTCTCTCTCTGTCTCTGTCTCTGTCTCTGTCTCTGTCTCTGTCTCTGTCTCTCTCTCTCTCTCTCTCTCTCTCTCTCTCTCTCTCTCTCTCTCTCTCTCTCTCTCTCTCTCTCTCTCTCTCTCTCTCTCTCTCTCTCTCTCTCTCGCTCCCCCTGTCTTCCTCTCTCTCTTTCCCTCTCCTCCTAAGTAGAATACAGCTCTTGCTCAATAAAGAAACTATAGATGAGTTTCACATAGACAGACACATCAAAAGTACTGTATTGTACATGAGTTTAGCTTGATCTAATCCCAGTCAGTATCTTGTATCCACATCTTTTTGGGTAATTCATTTAAATCATATTCAAAAGGAAAACAATAGACTGACTAATCTTGTAACCCAGAACCAAATCTCTGTGTTACATCTATGTTAACAGTCTGTCACGAGAAGTTCCAAATGGCATCCTGTTACCTTTACAGTGCACTACCATTTGGGCTCTAGTCAAAGGTAGTGCACTATAAAGGAAATAGGGTGCCATTTGGCACGCAGCCATAGTGAAGTGTAGGTGATCTACATGTTTCATTTAGTTCAGATCATGCTACTACTAAGTCACTCTCTGGTGCTGAGAAGGTACTAGCTTTGATGTCTTGTTAGTCAAAGCTCCTTGAAGATCAAGATATGACCTTGAAGATCGAGTTCACCTCACCCACTACACTACTATACCGTTGAATGATGGCATCTGAAATCCATCCAGAGATTGGCGTAAGAAGCTATCGTCCATCATTAGAAATGTATGCAACGTCGGGCATAATTTCAAAGAAAATAACCTACATTTCAACCTGGTCTCTGAGCATTTAGTATTATTTTGCAAGGAATCTGAGGGACTCCATTTAGTATGATACACTATATTTACAAAAGTATGTGGACACCCCTTCAAATTAGTGGAGTTGGCTATTTCAATCAAATTGAGCACACAGCCATGCAATCTCCATAGTTTCTTAACCCTGTAGTAGAATCTGACTTGAGTAGACATAATGTACGGTACTGTTCTTTGGCTGTGGCACTGACTGGACTCTCCTACACTATATATACAAAAGTATGTGGACACCACCTTCAAATTAGTGAATTTGGCTATTTCAGCCACACCCATTGCTGACAGGTGTCTAAAATCGAGCACACAGCCATGCAATCTCCATAGACAAACATTGGCACCATGCGCAATGTCAAGCGTCGGCTGGAGGGGTGTAAGGCTTGCCGCCATTGGACTCTGGAGCAGTGGAGCGGACAAATCTGGGTTTGGCGGATGCCAGGAGAACGCTACCTGTCGAATGCAAAGTGCCAACTGTAAAGTTTGGTGGAGGAGGAATAATGGTCTGGGGATGTTTTTCATGGTTCGGGCTAGGCCACTTAGTTCCAGTGAAGGGCAATCTTAATGCTACAGCATACAATGGCATTCTAGACGATTCTGTGCTTCCAACTTTGTGGCAACCGTTTGAGGAAGGCCCTTTCCTGTTTCAGCATGACAATGCCCCCATGCACAAAGTGAGGTCCATACAGAAATGGTTTGTCAAGATCGGTGTGGAAGAACTTGACTGGCCTGCACAGAGCCCTGACCTCAACCCCATCAAAATGAATTGGAACACTGACAGCGAGCCAGGCCTAATCGCCCAACGTCAGTGCCCCACCTCACTAAAGCTCTTGTGGCTGAATGGAAGCAAGTCCCTGCAGCAATGTCCCAACATCTAGTGGAAAGCCTTCCCAGAAGAGTAGAGGTTGTTATAGCAACAAAGGGGGGATCAACTCCATATTAATGCCCATGATTTTGGATGTTCGACGAGCAGGTTTCCACATACTTTTGGTCATGTAGTGTATTTTACTTTTTGTATGATATGTTGGATGTACAGTGTTTTACGAATTTGCAAAACGTGTGATATGTTACGAATTCTAGCTAGGTTGCTAGGTAACTAACATTAGCTAGCTGGCTAAAGTTTAGCATTAGAGTCAAGTTTAGGAGTTAGGTTAAAGGGTTAAGGTTATGGGAAGGGTTAGCTTAAAATGTTAGGGTTAGGGGGAGAGTTAGCTAACATTTTGCAAAGTAGCTAAATGCTAAAGTTGTCCATGATGAGATTCAAACTCGCACCTCACCTCCATTTTTGCCTGAAGTAGCCATCTGTCTTTTGTAACCGTACCAAACGTAACATATACTAATTTGAGTGTCCTAAATGTACGTTTACTATGTTACCTCTGGTCCATTTAGACTAATATTGAGTACAAGACTATAGACTTTGGTCCAAAAAGTACATTTTATAAATGCTGTTATACTTTTATGATATATTGGAAATTAATATATTTTGGATTTTGAATACTTTTATTGATACAGTGGTATAATTGACAATAGCGGGACAGTTTACTGTGGTACTGGAGAAAAGAGACCCTATACTTTATGTATTTGTCCCAAATGGAATGCAGACTATGTTAGTTAGTGGCAGATGTAGAAGCTGGAAAACTGTGCTTGTGTGTGTGTGTGTGTGTGTGTGTGTGTGTGTGTGTGTGTGCGCGTGTATGAGTGTGTGTGTGTGCGTGTGTGTGTTTGCGTGCATGTGTATGTGTGTTGTAATGGTAGCAACACCGCCCGGCCTAGGGTCATTTGGGCTTGGCTGTTTTGTTTACAACTCACCCACCTCGAGGCAGTAATGTGGAGGGTGATATTAACCTGCTGGGCCTTAACACAGATTGGCACCAGCTCTAAAACACTCTCCAAGTCAACTTGACATCAGCTTTCACCCCAAATATGTTCAGAATGGCACATACACATGCCCCTCCTAGGTAAGCAGATACAGTAACAATGGTGTAGGTTCCCCACAGGGCCGGGTTGGGGTTCGGGCCCGTTTTGGCTCCTGGCTCCTCACCGTGCAGACCCTGAGTGCCTCCGAACTTGTTTATGGTGTTGGATAACAGCAAGCCCATTTCCAAGAGTTCAAATATTTACATTCATCCAATCAAGCGGCAGACAGTAGCGCATATATTTCAGTGAGGTCATCAGTGTGCTGCCTCCCACTCCCACCACAGAGCTTAGGAGATCCATGGTACTGTAGCTCATAGTGTTCTCCTGGACACAGCCGAATAACGGAGTCTAACACACACACACAGACACAGACACACAGACACAGACACAGACACACACACACACACACACACACACACACACACACACACACACACACACACACACACACACACACACACACACACACACACACACACACACACACACACACACACACACACACACACACACACACACACACACACACACACACACAGTGGACTCTTATTGATGTTGTCCCCTCCTCCTCTGTCTGTCTCTCTCCGAACTTCAAATATTTTGAGGTAGTTTATCTTCATCTAGGTTTTAGAACTTGATCTTATCTTTTTTGGAACGTTTCAGTGGTCTCTCTGTTTCCTCTGTCTCTCTGTGTAAAGAACCGCAACTGAAATGAAAGCCGTTCAGGGGTCAGAACCAGGATAGATTTATCTGAGAACATATGACCGGATGAGGTGCTAAAACGGATGAGGTGCCAAAACGTTCTCTGAAACCTCATTTCCCCCACCATGTTAGTTTTATTAGGTTCATTCTAATAGCAAATACCAGGCATGTATTATAACAGTATAACATATGGACTACATTCTCAAAAGGTACATAAAGGACTTATGAACCATTCAGCTAAAGATGTTAGAGATCATTGGTTAGATTGGTTAGATTAGGTTTGTGGGATTCTGTGTATGGGTCTATCATATATCATAAACCTACCTACAGTAGAACTTTATGTCTATAACTGAGGAGGACTCTGAAGGAGATGAGCGGTATATGGTGATTAAATAGCAGTCATTTAAATAGGACTCAGTGACGCAAAACTCAACCCTGACAAATGCCAGAGCATCTGGGTCTGGGATGACATGCAGTACATGGGGATGTGATGTCCCAAATGGAACCCTATTCCCTATATAGAGCAATACTTTTGACCAGAGGCCTATTGGCCCTGGACTAAAGTAGTGCACTTTACAGGAAATAGGGTACAATTTGTGACGCAACCATTGCCGTCCGACCGTCTGGGCATAAGTCTTAAGTAGTACTCTGGCCTTTTATAGCTTTGGCCTGCAGACAGACACACAGACAGACAAAGCAGTAGCCACTGGAATACAAGGAAAACTTGTATAGAGATAAATTCAATGTTGATTCAATGAAGCAGATTAATCAATCACACTCTGTAATACAATTGAAGCCCTCAAGTCTCTAATATATGTCCAGCTGCTCTATAGAATACTTGCTTTATTGGTTCATTTCCACAATATTCTTCATTTTTCTGCTGACCCAACCTGACCTGGGTTTTCAGCAATGTCTCCATTATCAAATGAGCTTGAAGGCTGTTGATGAGCTATGCGTCTTGATAGGTACGCTCTCTGTGAACACACTCCTCAGTTGGGTAATATTGAATATATCGTCGGCTGGATGATTCATTTCAGGGCAGTAATGAGAATGGCCGTGCAGAGTGCATCGTAACTGAATCTCCAATACCATGAATCCAGACATCAGAATCCAGACATCATCGTGTGTGTGTGTGTGTGTGTGTGTGTGTGTGTGTGTGTGTGTGTACAGTGCCATAATAGTAGATCTACTCACTCTCAATATTGCTCATATTATATCTTACAAACACATGGAAACCTTTGTGTATAATTTGTTCATGCGCCAGTCAATGAGATGTGATACCCTGTACATGCAGATATGCGATTCAAACAGGGAGAGTCAAACTCCGTCCATCAACATTGTATCTTTGTGCTTCCAAACACAAAGTGTTAACGTGAGAGGACCTTACAGGCCCCGTCCCAAATAGCACCCTTTTCTTTATATAGTGCACTACTTTGACCAGGGCTCCGGTCATAAGTAGTGCATTGTAGTGAATAGGGTGTCGTTTGGGACGGGGCCACAGTCTCCCCAACCATCCTCGTCCCTGCCAAGCCACATTCCTACGGCAGCTGCGTTATTTTTTTTACATCTGCTGCATTGACGTGGTTTCACTTGACTGTAGTCAGGAATTTATTCAACTTTTCTCTAAAGAAATATTACAGACAGGACAGAAACATAGGCTCAATCTTTTTTACCTTCTCTTCCTTATTTGTGATCCCACAGCTGTCATTATATTATGAGTGGTTATGGCTTCTGTTCCAAGGCTTCCCCAATGCTACTGCTGGACTGGTGCATGTGGGACATGGACAATAATTTCTGACCTAACCCGACTTTCACTGTCTGTGGACATGGAATGGAAAATATTATTTGAAACTGTAGTAGAGAAGTATTCTAGTGACTTCCTCTATACCATGGAAACAAGACAGAATACCTAATCCCGAATAACAGACAGAGAATGTTTAATCCTGAAGAATAGACAGAATCTGGAAAACCCACTGTAATACACAGGATGTTAAGAGAATGAGGAATTTACACTGTACTAAACCATGGGTCTTGCTGATGGCATAGGTTCTATTATTCCTTACATAATGACATTCAACAACCGAGTTCTACTGAGTTCTACCTGTTGTTATACACTCACCATCTAGAACCGGGTCGGACCCACCTTTTCCTCCAGAACAGCCTGAATTCTTCTGGGGATAGATTCTACAAGTCGGAAACGTACCACATGGATGTTGGTCCATGCGGACGCAATGCCATCGCACAGTTGCTGCAGATTGGACGCCGGTACACCACCGCCACCAGCCTCTATCGTTGACGCCAGGCAGGATGGGGCCATGGATTTATGTTGCTTACGCCAAATCCTGACTCTGCCATCAGCATGACGCAACAGGAACCGGGATTTATCGGACCAGGCGATATTTTCCACTACTCAATTGTCCAGGGTTGGTGATCGCATGCTCACTGGAGCCGCTGCTTCTTGTTTTTAGTTGATATGAGTGAAACCCGGTGTGGTCGTCTGCTGCAATAGCCCATCCGTGACAAGGATCGATGAGTTGGCAATTGTCTATTACCAACAATCCCATTGGAAGTTGGGTTTGTTTGTAGCAGCAGTTTCGCCAGGTCCGTTTCAGGAGAACAACAACAGTTTAGTTATAAAGAGGGGATTATGGAGGTTAGGAAACAGCTGAGGGGAGACCAAGCAAATCCTGACTTTTTCTTGCTGTGTTACAGCCCTATGTGTGTGTGTGGGTGTGTGTGACTGTGACGGGGGACGTGTTTATACCAGGGTTAAGGTTAGGTTTTGGGATTAAAGTTAGGTTTAGGGTTGGGAAAATAATATTTTGACTGGGACTGAATTGTGTGTCCCCACAAGGTTAGCCATACAAGACGTGTGTGTGTGTGTGTGTGTGTGTGTGTGTGCGTGTGTGCGTGCGTGCGTGCGTGCGTGCGTGCGTGCGTTGCAGCTCTGCTATAGCTGCAGGCTATGTGTGACTCCTGGCTTGACAAGACCTGGGATACAGAGGAGGAAATGAACAAGCAGTATCCTGAAATACACTACATGTGGCTATGCATAACAGATTTGTTTTGAATTTTTTATGCAATTCTATAATGATCATGTCAAAGCGTTCAGTGAGGCATTGAGGGCAAGTAAAGGCCATTTGCATTACTTCGCTTTATAGTCTTTGTAGTGGAAAATAAACTGTCAGGCATATTATGTATTGTATCTACATGTCTCTCGCGCTCTCTCTCTCTCTCGTGTGATCGTTATTGATCTCCTCACTCTTGACCGTTTCCCAATTCTCAAGTCAAAATAGCACGCAACCCTCAACAGCAGGTACTTACAAGTGCACTCAACCTTTTTGTTTTAACTTGACATGATGTATTGTTTTTACTACTTTGTTTAAGACCAAGGCATTCTGACTAAATAAAAGACCCAAGCATTCTAACAAAACAGAGAACGAGTCCACCTGAAAAAATATCCAAAACGCTGTTGTTAGGCCGAAAATGTTTGTTGTGGTTTTTGGAAGTTTGTTACTGCCTTATGTTAGCTTACTAAGCAGCAGATTTAGAAACTAGTGACCGCCTCACCAGGAGAAGAGTTAAACATCTGTTTTTTATAGTAAGGAGTATTTGATTCTGTGTGATTCACTTGATGTAATTCTGTGATCCGGTGCGATGTGGCTCACACACATTGCACCGAATGTGGATCTGCTGATCATTCAGCACACTGTGTTTTAGGGACCACCCACTGTACACAGCAAATTTGCGGGTGTTAAAATCTCGGTGTTGAGGTAAAAAGTGTTGTGAGTGTTATATATTTCTAACTACAGTGTCCAATTTACAGTAGCTATTACAGCTACAAAGTACCATGCTATTGTTTGAGGATAGTGCACAACAACAAAACACTTTTATCACGGCAACTGGTTTGGTACATTCACCTCTGATGGTAAATAATGTACTTACATTCAGTAATCTTGCTCTGATTTGTCATCCTGTAGTGTAGTTTTGTTTGAAAAATACATGTTTATATTCAAATGTAGGAACTGTGTTCTACAGTTTGACCTCTGGCTCCGCACCCATACCGCCGGCCATTTAGATGTGTGAAGGTTAGTGTCTTTTCTGTAGGGAAGCTAATGATCCATCATGTATGACATTCCTGGGAGTGTGCAAACTTAAATGTTGTATTACCATAACATTTTTGTATGTCCTCTATAGTTATGTACTTGAAAACCAGTTCGGGACATTTGGGAAAACTCCTGGTACAAAATATTGTGTAGTGATGTAATTCTTCACTGGATCAGTCTGAAACGTTGCACACACAGTGCTGCTATCTGGTGGACAACATCTATATTACATATATAATCCTACATCACTGTCTGGCCTTTCTCTTGCATTTCAAAGATGATGCAACAACAAAAAATAATAGAAAACAAATGTTATTTTTGTTTGTATTATCTTTTACCAGATCTAATGTGTTATATTCTCCTACATTAATTTCACATTTCCACAAACTTCTAAGTTTTTCCTTTCAAATGGCATCGAGAAACAGATTCCTCACAAGTCCCCAACTGGCAGCTTCATTAAATAGTACCCGCAAAACACCAGTCTCAACGTCAAAAGTGAAGAGGTGACTCCAGGATGCTGGCCTTCTAGGCAGAGTGGCAAAGAAAAAGCCATATCTCAGACTGGCCGATAAAAAGAAAAGATTAAGGGCAAAATAACACAGACACTGGACAGAGGAAGATATGGCAACTCTGCCTAGAAGGCCAGCATCCCGGAGTTGCCTCTTCACTGTTGACGTTGAGACTGGTGTTTTACGTAAAACAACATCCCAAACGAGTTAGTGTAACACCATAGGTGTTAATTCACTAACACTGAGAAAGTGTTACGGCATCACCTCTAATAAAGTGTTAAGTTGGAATTTGCAATACTCTTGGTGTGTTAGTTTATCAACACTTTAAAAAGTGTTAGTTTCACACTATTTCGATGGGTCTCATATAATCACGAGCACATCTTCCCCAATGAAGGTGCCACCAACCTCCTGTGAACTATGCACCTGCAGTTGATCAGTACCGGTCCCATTGCTGAGATGATTGCAATGCTGGACACAATTTTAATCAATAAATTAGTTGAGGAATAAAGCAATGCTTTTTTCTTCATATTTGTCTCCAAGCGTACTGTGTATGAGTGGATACACAACAAGGTTTGTGTCCCAAATGGCACCCTATCTACTTTATAGGGAATTAATTTTGACCAGAGCCCTATATAGGCAATACAGTGCCATTTGGGATGCAGAGAATGACTGGCTCTAATGAACGCACTGTTGGAGCATCCTCTCCTCTCTAAGGTAACTAATTATTTCAGTATGGTGAAGGTTAGAGTCCCTCATCAAATAACAAATACTTTACTATTTTTTTGTTCATTTAAATGATTTTCAGGAATAACGTCTTTGGTTCTTGGATTTCATCCCGTGTGGTTTTCCTCTGAGCTGCATTACTTTTCTGGCTGGGTAAAAACAAGGTGATCTGGAGTCTGTCAAGTCAAGTTGTCCTCCAAGCGCCTAGCATCTCTCCACTTGTCCGTTTCCCAATCGGGCATTCCAAGATAACAGGTCTTAGTTCCGCACCGCTTTTCAAATCTTTCAGACAAACACCAAGACTGTGTCCCAAATGGCACCCTATTCCCCACATAGTGCACTACTTTTGACCAGAGCCCTATGGGTCCTGGTCAAAAAGAGTGCACAATATAGGGAATAGGGTGCCATTTCGGACACATACAAAAAAAGAAAACATGATGGAATATCGCTTAGTATGTTCGATGGAAACTATTGCTCAGATGTGGATGTTTGCCAGGCCACTTAATGAGAGATGAGAACAGAGAGACGGGTCAAAACACCTGATATAATTATTTTGGTACGTGTCCGGGATAGCTGAGGGGGAGAGGGAGACAGAGAGAGAGTGAGAGAGAGGGAGAGAGAGGGGGTGGGGGGGAGACAAGAAAGAGAGAGAGAGAGTGAGAGCGAGGTGAGCTCCAGTTGGCTCAGGGATCCAGTACATCCCCAGTGGTCCCTTGCTGAGCCGCTGGCCCCTCAAAGAGCCCTTGTCTGATTGGTCCTGACTGGTAGATGAACCGTGTGGCGAAGGGCTTTCCATGGCCGGGCAGCGTCATGCAGTTTGTGGTGTTGTATTCACTGCCATTGGCTTGGGAAGGACTCCTTTGGACTCTCTGTTTCTGTATTCTCTGTTTTCTCTCCATTTGTATGTTTGTCTCTGTCTGTGTCTCTGTCTGTGTGTGTGTGTGTGTGTGTGTGTGTGTGTGTGTGTGTGTGTGTGTGTGTGTGCGCGTCTCTCTCTATGTCTCTTACTTTATGTATTCAACCTCCCCTCTCTCTCTCTCTCTCTCTCTCTCCTTCCTTCCCTGGAGTGAGAGGGCCTTGGCCCGGGCACTGGCCCCGCGGCAGGGCTCAGAAAAGGGGGGCGAGCAGAGCGGAGCGATGGCATGGTAGAGCCATTAATAGAAGTTAAAGAGGAGAGGCGAGGAGAGGGTGTAGGCCACGCCGCCAACACCAAACCCTGGGGACAAAGACACACCTAGCGTCTCGCCTCTGTGCCACGAATTCATGCTTCCTCCAGCTTCACTGTGGAGGGGAGACAGAAACTGTACTGCATGATCCATGCACAAAGGTTTGGTTGTGCACACTGTTAAAAGCATTGGACAAATACAACGCCACAGTTATTCACTGTGATCTGTATAGAGAAACCATATCTCCTCTTTAACCCAGAATGCCAAAAGTGCAGGTTTAAGTGTGTTTTTAGCAGATAACAGTGAGGATGTTGCATTGTCAGGCAAAACCACACTGTGGTGATTTCAGATTTATTTTCAAGTGCAGTTTAAAAAATATCCATATTAATGTAAAGTTTGGGTATAATGATGCAAGAGTTTCATAGTAAAAACAAAATGGGTCAAAGTTGACAGAAAAATAACCCAATGGTTAAAAAATATTCATGAAAGTTTATATATTGTCCATTAATATATACTGTATGTTTCATAGAGTCCCAAATTGAGCAAAAAGTCAATATCATACAATTTCTTCAAAGGTTTATTCATTGTTTTGTGGAACAAAATACATGTTTACATAAAAGCAAAATCAGACAATACAATGAGAAATTATGCATTTGGTCATTGGATAACAATCCAGTCTCTATCAAAATGTTTTAACTCATAACTTAACAATAAAAAAACAGACTATTCTCACCAACGTATTTTTTTACAATCCTTAATAATTTATAGATTTTCTAAAATATGACAAAAGTAAATTGCTTTCTGTTTGTCAGCATTCGTTTGAAAACATGAGTTTTTTGCACAGAAAAAAAAAAAGTACAGTACCGAACCGAAGCCTTGGGGTACATTTAGTTTTCTGACTGATTCTATGTCCCTACAGAGTGTACAGGTATAACAATGGCTGTTCTGTGCCCTTGAAGCCTCAACACATTGTTTTCCCCCTCAAATCAATCCTATTCAATTCTCAATGACGGCTTTTTTTCTGTTTCTTTCTATTGGAGAACAGTGAGAGCTTAAAGTGCAGCTTTTAAAGGTTTGCACATTCAAGATTGAGAGTCATTTCTAAAAGTAACTTTGTGCAGCTTTTCTCAATCACCCCTTGACCACAAGCACAGTCTAGGTTGTCAAACAAAGGGCCCAAACATCACAGAAAGAAAAAAAAGTGTAGATTGTGACACATTAAACAGTACCTTGAAGATATACATACAATTAGTGAGTCGGCAGAAAATGGCTGACTAGTTACTATAACAGTCCAACTTGATTTCTCTCAGTTGTGCACTTGGCATTGGGTTGCTACAATGTAAATAACATACTTTATAAGTATTTAAGGAGAATTCTTTCCATTCGGTCAAAAAAGTAACACTTAATGCGTTATTGTTAAGTAAAACCAAGTAAGACTTTGATACAACAGAACAACCACTGGGATAAACAAACTCACAATAACAAATACTTGAACACTTGCTTTGCTGGCTGACAAAGAGATAATACTGAAAAGGCAATTTTTTTATAATTTTTTTTTAAAAGCAACTCAAGCATGTAAGTCTCTCGCTCACTCTCTGGCTTCTTGTAAACAGCTATTTAAATGTGATTCTGAACAGCTAAGCAGGAATGTAGGATTAAACGGCCTAGTGAGCTAGGCCGGGATTCAATCAAACCCGCCATAGCAGTTTCTTTATTTACAATATTCATCCCATGCCCACACACTTCTAATTCGGAAAAGTGAAATCATACCAGTGAGGGGGGTCGCCCTGGTAGTAGTTGTAGGTTTTTATATAGTACCCAAGACCATTCTGTGAATTCATTTGACCATTGGAAATAGAACTACTGCGTTAATACTGCAATGCGGCTTTGATTAAATTGAGCCCCTACCTTGTTCTAAATGAAAACACTTAAGAAAGGAGAAACACTGTAGTTCATATAATACTAAACTGATAACAGAAAGAAAAACATCCCTTTAGTTCACGGCCCTCTTCGATTAAACAGATACAGCACCTCGGACCAAGTGTGTTTGGGTGTGCACACGCCTGCCTGTGTGTCTACCTGCATGTGTCAGCCTGCGTGTGCGCACATGTGAGCGTGCCTGTATGCTGGTGCTAGTTCAACATTTGCTTGCGCTTTCCAGTTTAAAAGCCTTGATAAGGATCCTTCCCCTCTCGAAAACAAAACCCCAAAGCCGAGCTGTGGAAAACATGATGGTGGATGTGACCAATGGCAGCACAGTGGATCTACTGCTATCCTATCGATTCTAACCCTCAAGTGCTATGTGTTAGTGTGAGTGTGTTTGGCTGGAGTGAACTTTATCTATATATTCACAGTTATTGTAGGCAGGTCTGTTGTATTCTGGCTGAGACATAACAGTGTTAAATTGAGTCATAATTAAACAATTTAGTTAAATTTAGTCACACACATACACTGCTTTGTGTGTGTGTGTGTGTGTGTGTGTGTGTGTGTGTGTGTGTGTGTGTGTGTGTGTGTGTGTGTGTGTGTGTGTGTGTGTGTGTGTGTGTGTGTGTGAGTACATGTGTGTCTTGATAAATTAGAACAGTACACATGTTATTTAAGGTCAGCTAAATTAATTCACGTTGTAAGGCACATATCATGGAGAGAGGGAGTCCTTCAGAAGAAGCTTATAGGACCATAGCATTTCTACTTCACTCATCTAGCCTCTTCAGATAGTCCTTTACGTTCCCAGAGGCACTCTGTACATTATTAACCACGAAGGGTGTGTTGCTTTGTTTCCAAAAGGCACTTTGGTAAAAGTACAATGCAAATTCCGGAGTATAAAAATAAGTTAACATAACAAAAGTGTCTCGTTCAGAACTGAACAATGCAGTTAACGATGACCATATCAACACCTGTCTAATGCATGTGCTGCAGGTAAAAAAACAAAACATCAACCCACACACAAAATAGGATGTCTTCAGTTCTGCTGCATTTTTACAGACATAAAACAGAGAACTTGTTTCGTTTTGACTGACTCTTCCGAGTGAGTTTTCAGAGGGAAGGTTGGTGTTGCATAGAGAGTAGAAGGGAAGATGGGTTGGAGACAGACGACTCCGTGATAGGCGCTAGTACTTCTGCACCAGAGGCACTTTGACAGTCTTTACTTCTGATATATGAGAGGACTTCTGGATGATGCAGCTGGTCGTCCCTGATGTATTGCTGTCCTTTCCCTGCGCCAGGTTCGTCAAGGCCATGGCTGCATTGATCTCTTTCCAGTACGTCTCATCTTTGCCCCGTACCTTCTCTTTCTGAACACCACCACTGAACAGAACACAAAAGAGAGATAGAACGCAGTTAGAGGGAACACTACATAACATCCTGGAGGGAGACAACGGACGCAGAGTTAGAGGGAGGAGAGGTGGAAAGAGTGAGAGAGAAACAGAACGGACAGTTAGCAGAGGCGAGGCGAGGCGAGGCGAGGCGAGTGAGTGAGTGAGTGAGTGAGTGAGTGAGTGAGAGAGAGAGAGAGAGAGAGAGAGAGAGAGAGAGAGAGAGAGAGAGAGATGAACACAACACACACAGAGAAAGGAGAGAGAACAAATGCAGAGTTAAGAGGGAGAGGGATTTCTACAAGTAGTTAATATTCACGATGTCCGAGGGAGCACGAAAACATACAGAAGGAATCTGTAAAATACACTCACTTGTCACATTTACTTGATCCATGGTCCATGGTTTCTGAACGCACAACAGAAAAAGAGGTTAATTTAACGACGTACACCTTGGGGTCAATGAGGATTAATTAAGGACCTAGTTTGAGGGCTGGTGAGGAGTGCATGTGGATGTGTGATCAAATCTGTGCTGCAGTAACATGTGTTTCTCCGTTTCTACTTTTGATTCAGATGCAAAACAAATAGTAGCCATTTAATAATGGCCAAATCTTAAAACCTAAAAAGGCACTGTAACACTCATATTTTGACATGAATAACACAACTGCACTTTCTGATATTTCTTAATCCCAAACTGAATACTTCCTTTGAAAATAAATTAGACAGAGAGAGAGAGAGAGAGAGAGAGAGAGAGAGAGAGAGAGAGAGAGAGAGAGAGAGAGCAAGAAAGAAAGAAAGAAAGAAAGAAAGAAAGAAAGAAAGAAAGAAAGAAAGAAAGAAAGAAAGAAAGAAAGAAAGAAAGAAAGAAAGAAAGAAAGAAAGAAAGAAAGGAGCTGTTTATATCTCATATAAAAAGCATTGGTCAGGAATAAAACAGTGAAGTCAGTAAACAATGCAAGCTATCAGTTCAACCAGTCTGTTTAAAACCAGGTCCATCTAATGTTATGTGTTCTCACCAGCCAGACCCTTAGGGAGAAGGGCAGTTATGGTGTTGTGTGTGCGTGCGTGTGTGCGTTGGGTAATGGTGGCACAGCCGCAGAAGGCCTCCTGTACTCACTAGCTGCCAAGCTGCAGAGAGCTTCAAGAGGGGGTAGTGGGTAGGGTGGTGGTGGTGATGTGAGGGGGGCAGTGTTTGGGCCCAGGGCTACAGTAGCCTTTGCCTAGCGGGGAGTTCAAATCAGTGATGATGATGACTGGCTTGGCACCCTCCAAGCCCATTAAAAGAGATCTGGATTTCCTGCTCATAAAGCCTCCAGGCACACCCTTTAAAATACACACAGCCAGGGCCAATGAGTTGCTTTTAAGGTTGGAGCGTGCGAGGAGAGACGAAACTAAGAGGGAACCTGTGAGCGTCTGTCTGTCTGTTCTAAAGCTCACACCACCACAAAGCTTCAGGTCCGTCAGTTTAGCTGTGTAGAATTTAGCCTCCCTCTCAATAAATTGTACAGTAATACCCAGCATTCTTCGCTCAGGTAACCAGTAAATTGCTGTCCTGTGTTTGAGCTGAGCATTGGGCAAGACCAGGCGACTAATTGGGAGAGGGGGTGGGGGTGAGGTAAGTCTCCTTAATAAGTCTCGTTCTCTCTCTCTCCTCTCTCTCTCTCATGTGGATGCCAGCTGCTTTCATTTAGAATGATTACCCTATAGACAGAGGCAGGGAGGAGAGACAGACGCTTGCCTCGCACCACATTTCCCGTAAAGAAAATGTTGGTAACATGTACGAGTCCCTTTAACGAGCAGCCACTTGTACCACCACCACCGCAAGTCATTGACCCTCCTTCCCTCCCCGCTAATGAAAATTCAGTCGCACATTTGCGCTGGAATTTGTTCCCACGCTTCTTACAAGCGGGGAGGGAAGGAGGGTCGGGTGGGGACAGAGTTATTAGGTTACTTAGAGAGAGTCACTTCTCCTACACAGCTGTGGAGCTGGAGAACAATGTCCTTGCTTCTTCCTGCAAGGGTCTCAGAACCTCACTGACCGACACAGGAGACAGTGTGCGCTGCAGCCTTTCACATCACCCATTCAGTTTTCCAAAGACCATAATCCAGAGTCTTGACCGGGAATACAAAATCCTGCAGGGCCAAACAGCGAAACACCTAATCATTCCAAACACCTTTCGCTCCTCGCTGCCCACTTGTTTTCCGAAAACGTTCACATGTGCCGTGACCCGCACGGACAGCACTGGCTGATAATGAAATGTCCTCTGGTTTCCCATTTCTCTCAGTAATATCCCACATTAAAAAATACTACAGTTTACTATAGAATACTAAATTACTTACTATAGAATTCTGTAGTAAACTGTAGAGTACTATAGTAAATACTACAGTATTATCCCCCCCACCCAATTGTTTTTGTTGTAAATACTACTGTAATGTCCGCAAAAACATATTCTTTAACTATAGTAATACTACAGTATTTAATTTGAAAAAAGGGAAAGCCCCCACTCCTATGTCAAAGACAATAAAACATCAATACTATAGTAAATACTTCCACAATGCCTGAAAAAACACTATAGTTTACTATAGTCCAAAACACTATAGTAGTACGTTAGTAAAAAAGTTACATTTTCACATCTTGTCTTATCATCAAGTAAATGATAATGGCAAGGAGCAATAATCAATACTTAAAAATGCACAGATTTGGTAGATAGTTTTTCATTATGGAAGAGGAAGTGTAAACTAACGTAGCATATTCGCTAGAAAGGTAACTCGAAACACATTTTCGTTAAGAGCAGCTGTTTAGCTGGTTAAACAAAGGTTAGCCATGTGTTGGGAAAAATGTATGTCCAAGTCAATAAAGCTTACCAGCAGTCAGCGGCTCTTGCCACACTGGTAGCCTATTCGCGGGTGCTTTTTCAAAGCCTCAGATACTACAGTGAGTTTAATTGGCTCCAATGACTGTAATTTGCTCTATATTAGGAGTTATAAAGTATTAAGTTGACATCATTAGAAAAAAGATATTATCCTCTTTTCTACTGAAGGTATGTAATTCAAAATGTGTTTATTCTGTTGTTGCTAGCAATATTAATACAAATATTCTCGGGAAAATCTATTTTATATACAGTACCAGTCAAAAGTTAGGACACACCTACTCATTCAAGGTTTTTTTTATTTTTTTTATTTTTTTTGATTCTTCAAAGTAGCCACCCTTTCCTTGATGACAGCTTTGCACACTCTTGGCATTCTCTCAACCAGCTTCACCTGGAAGTCCAACTCATCCCCAACCATCTCAATTGGGTTAAAGTCAGGTACACACAGACAGAGATACACAGACAGAGAGACAGACAGAGAGACACAGACAGAGAGACACAGAGTGAGAGAGAGAGAGACACAGAGAGAGTGATTTTGTAATTCTCAAGTCAAGGTTGAGAGGCTATGCTTTAAGGCTGCTTTCAGCTTTCAGTCCTTATTTTGCACGTCTCTTATGACCAAAAATAACTTCTGGATATCAGAACAGCTGTTACTCACCTCGAACTGAACAAAGATTTTTTCTTTAACGAGTTGGACGCAAAGGACTTACTGCTGATACCGGACCAGACCCAAATCCCTGTCATTCACATGAAGAAGAGACGCCGATAAAGGGTAAGACAAGGGATGGTGGTCTGTGTCTATTTGTCAATAACAGCTGGTGCGCAAGATCTAATATTAAAGAAGTCTCAAGGTTTTGCTCGCCTGAGGTAGAGCATCTCATGATAAGCTGTTTATTTACCACCATAAAGCGATGCTGGCACTAAGAACACACTCAACGAGCTGTATAAAGTCAGAAGCAAACAAGAAAATGCTAATCCAGAGGCTAGTAGCTTAAATCGTAAACTTAAATCTGTTTTACCTCATTTCTACCAGCATGTCACATGTGCAACCACACAGAGACGCTTACAAAGCTCTCCCTCACACTCCATTAGGCAAATCTGACCATAATTATATCCTCCTGATTTCTGCTTACAAGCAAACACTAAAGCAGGAAGTACCAGTGAATCGCTCAATACGGAAGTTGTCAGATGACGCAGATACTAAGCTACAGGACTGTTTTGCTAGCACAGTCTGGAATATGTTCCGCGATTTATGCGATGGCATTGAGGAGTATTCAACATCAGTCACTGGCTTCATCAATAAGTGCATCGATGACGTCGTCCCCACAGTGACCGTACGTACATACCCCAACCAGAAACCATGGATTACAGGCAACATCTGCACTGAGCTAAAGGGTAGAGCTGCCGCTTTCAAGGAGCGGGACTCTAACCCGGACGCTTAAAAGAAATCCTGCTATGCCCTCCGACAAACCATCAAACAAGCAAAGCGTCAATACAGGACTAAGATTGAATCCTACTACACCGGCTCTGACGCTTGTCGGATGTGGCAGAGCTTGCAAACGATTACGGACTACAAAGAGAAGCCCAGCCGTGAGCTGTCCAGTGACACAAGCCTACCAGACGAGCTAAATTACTTCTATGCGCGCTTCGAGGCAAGCAACACTAAAGCACAAGCTGTTCCGGAGGACTGTGTGATCACGCTCTCTGTAGCCGATGTGAGTAAGACCTTTAAACAGGTCAACATTCACAAGGTCGCCGGGCCAGACAGATTACCAGGACGTGTACTCAGAGCATACGCTGACGAACTGGCAAGTGTCTTCACTGACATTTTCAACTTGTCCCTGATTGAGTCTGTAATACCTATATGTTTCAAGCAGACCAACATAGTTCCTGTGTCCAAGAACACCAAGGTAAACTGCCTAAATGACTACATACCCGTAGCACTCACGTGGGTAGCCATGAAGTGCCTTGAAAGGCTGGTAATGGCTCACACCTCCCTCTGCAACTGGATCCTGGACTTCCTTTCGGGCCGCCCCCCCAGGTGGTAACGGTAGGCAACAACTCATCTACCACACTGGTCCTCAACACGGGGTGCGTGCTTAGTCCCATCCTGTACTCCCTGTTCACCCACAAATACGTAGCCTAGCACGACTCCAACATCATCATTAAGTTTGCCGACGACACAACAGTGGTTGGCCTGATAAGATAGATAGATAGATAGATAGATAGATAGATAGATAGATAGATAGATAGATAGATAGATAGATAGATAGATAGATAGATAGATAGATAGATAGATAGATAGATAGATAGATAGATAGATAGATAGATAGATAGATAGATAGATAGATAGATGTGTCATGAAGAGTGATCAGATGAATTGCAATTAAGTCCCTCTTTGCCATGAAAATGAACTTAATCCCGAAAAAACATTTCCACTAAATTTCAGCCCTGCCACAAAAGGACCAGCTGCCATCATGTCAGTGATTGTCTCGTTAACACAGGTGAGAGTGTTGACGAGGACAATGCTGGAGATCACTCTGTCATGCTGATTGAGTCAGAATAACAGACTGGAAGCTTTAAAAGGAGGGTGGTGCTTGAAATCATTGTTCTTCCTCTGTCAACCATGGTTACCTGCAAGGAAACACGTGCTGTCATCGTTTTGCACAAAAAGGGCTTTACAGGCAAGGATATTGCTGCTAGTAAGATTACACCTAAATCAACCATTTATTGGATCATCAAGAACTTCAAGGAGAGAGGTTCAATTGTTGTGAAGAAGGCGTCAGGGCGCCCAAGAAAGTCCAGCAAGCGCCAGGGCCATCTCCTAAAGTTGATTCAGCTGCAGGATCGGGGCACCACCAGTGCAGAGCTTGCTCAGGAATGGCAGCAGGCAGGTATGAGTGCATCTGCACGCACAATGAGGCGAAAACTTTTGGAGGATGGCCTGGTGTCAAGAAGGGCAGCAAAGAAGCTCCAAGAAAAACATCAGGGACAGATTGATATTCTGCAAAAGGTACAGGGATTGGACTGCTGAGGACTGGGGTAGAGTCATTTTCTCTGATGAATCCCATTTCCGATTGTTTGGGCCATCCGGAAAACACCTTGTCCGGAGAAGACAAGGTGAGCGCTACCATCAGTCCTGTGTCATGCCAACAGTAAAGCATCCTGAGACCATTCATGTGTGGGGTTGCTTCTCAGCCAAGGGAGTGGGCTCACTCACAATTTTGCCTCAGAACACAGCCATGAATAAAGAATGGTACCAACACATCCTCCGGGAGCAACTTCTCCCAACAATCCAAGAACAGTTTGATGACGACCAATGCCTTTTCCAGCATGATGGAGCACCTTGTCATAAGGCAAAAGTGATAACTAAGTGGCTCGGGAACAAAACATCGACATTTTGGGTCCATGGCCAGGAAACTCCCCAGACCTTAATCCCATTGAGAACTTGTGGTCGATCCTCAAGAGGCGGGTGGACAAACAAAAACCCACAACTTCTGACAAACTCCAAGCATTGATTATGCAAGAATGGCCTGCCATCAGTCAGGATGTGGCCCAGAAGTTAATTGACAGCATGCCAGGGCGGATTGCAGAGGTCTTGAAAAAGAAGGGTCAACACTGCAAATATTGACTCTTTGCATAAACTGAATGTCATTGTCAATGAAAGCCTTTGACACTTATGGAATAATTGTAATTATACTTCAGTGTACCATAGTAACTACTGACATAAAGATCTAAGAACACTGAAGCAGCAAACTTTGTGGAGACCAATACTTGTGTCATTCTCAAAACTTTTGACCACGACTGTACATTGGCGGATGGTGCATGGTTAACTATACTATACAGGTCGATGGCAGAGAAATACTTCAATAGCTAAAAATGCGTATGATATGAGTGAGGGTAATAATAGTTTACTTAATAGACATACTGGTTAAATGAACAGGTAAGTGAAAATTTAGCATGGTTAAATTAACTGTACAGGTAAATGACAGGAAGAGATACTAAAATAGCTAAATGTGTGTATGATATAATTTGGGGTAATAATAGTAATTCCCTTAAAATACAGTCCTTAGTGCGCAGGGTTTAATTACAGATAACTGCACGTATTGCACATTCGATATACTAAAAGCAATGAGAAAAAAAAAAAAGATACAACTGACAGGATACTAAAATGCATTCCTGAGTGATATTGCATGTGATATGATATAACAACTGTACATGAGTAAGTATATACAGACCTGAATTAATAAATAAGTCCTGAGTGAATGAGTGATTACGGACCAGAGTTACTCACGGATGGATGCACAATTGTTAAGCTAGGTCCTAACACCCCAACACTGACAACGATGAGACAGCCTATAGGGAGGAGGTCAGAGACCTGGCAGTCTGGGACCAGGACAATAATCTCTCCCTCAAAATGATCAAGACAAAGAAGATTATCATGGACTACAGGAAAAGGAGGACATTCTTATCGACGGGGCTGTAGCGGAGCAGGTCAAGAGCTTCAAGTTCCTTGGTGTCCACATCACCAACAAACTATCATGGTGCAAACACACCAACACAGTTGTGAATAGGGCACGACAACGCCTATTCTCCAAGAGACTGAAAAGATTTGGCATGGGTCCTCAGAACCTCAAAAGGTTCTACAGCTGCACCATCGAGAGCATCCTAACTAGTTGCATCAATCGCCTGGTATGGCAATTGCTCAGCATCTGACCGCAAGGCGCTACAGAGGGTAGTGCGTACGGCCCAGTACATCACTGAACCCAAGCTTCCTGACATCCAGGACCTCTATACCAGGCGGTGTCAGAGGAAGGCCCTAAAAGTGTCCAAAGACTCCAGCCACCCTAGTCATAGACTGTTCTCTCTGCTACCGCACGGCAAGTGGTACCGGAGCGCCAAGTCTAGGTCCAAAAGGCTCCTTAACAGCTTCTACCCCCAAGCCATAAGACTTCTGAACAGCTAATCAAATGGCTACTCGGACTATTTACATTGACCCCCCGCTGCTGCTACTCGCTGTTTATTATGTCTGCATAGTCACTTTGCCCCTACCTACATGTACATATTACCTCAATTACCTCGACTAATCTGTACCCACGCACATTGACTCGGTACTGGCACCGTAAATATTTTCTTAACTTGTATTTTTCTTAAAACTGCATTGTTGGTTAAGTGCTTGTAAGTAAACATTTCATGGTAAGGTCTACACCTGTTGTATTTGGCGCATGTGAGAAATAACATTTGATTTGAGATGGAGATAGAAAGGGAGATGAAAAGGTAGAAATAGAGAGAGATTAGAAAGAGAACAAACCCCAGCTTGGATTTCAGGTTTCAACTCTTTAGCACATTCCAGAAAAATCCTCAAATACTTGTCTGGCCAAATCTCTCTCTGTCATTTTCCTTTCTCTCTTTTGGTTCTTATCTCTCGCTTCATCTCTTGAGTCTCTCCTCCTCTCTCTCACGCTCTCTCGCACTCATTCCTTCGCTCTTTATCAGTCTCACCGGTGTTCTTTCTTTCTCTTGCTCTTTACTTCCCTCTCTGTCTTTCCTCTGACTGAAGTGATTTACAGTAACACGCTGTGTTTAAGGTGCTTCAGATTGACCGTTCTCAGGCAGTCCAGCCAAAACAAACGCAATTATGTTTCTCCCTTTGATTTCACAAGGAAAAACTATATCTGTTATATGTCAAGAACAAGCATTTCTTCCACGGCGTCACAGGCCATTTAAAAGCCTTGAAATTATTACAGTGTTTTTTTCTTTCCAGCTTTGCTCTATGACTTCTGACCGGATTGACCTTTTCTGACCCTATCTGACAATATTAGAGGAAATATTAGGCCTCATTCTCTTACTTTGATAGACTTGTGTAATACATTACAGGAATTTGCTGTGGTCTACTCTTCCCGCCCTTTGGTGGGAAGGGTTTGCACTTTTGGGACTTTTCTATTGTTTCCATTGCAACAGGCACGCTCAATCAAGCACATACAGTACATGTTTTTTTTATTATTTTAAGTATTGAGCAGCTGTGGTTCCAGTTCAGTATGTTTCGAAAGCAGGGCAGCCAGTGTCCAGATGCAATTCAATACCCTTAATGTCCCATAAAAAATATGTTTGTGTGACGCATCCTGCAAGCTCGGCGCAGAGCGGAGCGGAGGGTGTGGTCGCACGTGTCGTCTACCCAGAATAACCCCTGAGACCCCAACATGGCCAGAATAGAGTAAAGTAGAGTAGATCCGAGCCGAGCAGAGCAGGCCCACAAGCTAAAACTATATTTCCAACCTCCTTTGCCTAAAACATCTAAAACTCAGATTTTATTTTAAACAATGACTGTGCCAAAGAAACTAAATAAATAAATTGCCAAAGAAACTAAATAAATAAATAAATTGTCAATAAATCATAGTGGGACCTTCAATTATTTTTAATAAACCATAGTGGGACCTTCAATTATTTTTAATAAATCATAGTGGGACCTTTAATTATTTTTAATAAATCATAGTGGGACCTTTAATTATTTTTAATAAATCATAGTGGGACCTTTAATTATTTTTAATAAATCATAGTGGGACCTTCAATTATTTTAATAAATCATAGTGGGACCTTTAATTATTTTTAATAAATTATAGTGGGACCTTCAATTATTTTTTATAAATCATAGTGGGACCTTTCATTATTTTTAATAAATCATAGTGGGACCTTTAATTATTTTTAATAAATCATAGTGGGACCTTTAATTATTTGAAATAAATCATAGTGGGACCTTCAATTATTTTTAATAAATCATAGTGGGACCTTCAATTATTTTTAATAAATCATAGTGGGACCTTTAATTATTTTTAATAAATCATAGTGGGACCTTCAATAATTTTTAATAAATCATAGTGGGACCTTTAATTATTTGTAATAAATCATAGTGGGACCTTTAATTATTTGTAATAAATCATAGTGGTTTCTATGGGGTCTTTTTACTCCTGCTTTGCTAAGGAACTGAAAGTCATGTCTACTTTGCTGCTACCTTTCTGTTATACTGACAGCAGGGTTTCATAGACTTCTTTAAAGGGAAAGCAAAGAAGTGATGGTTTCTGGCGTGGTGCCGAAAGTCCCAAAATACTTGCTCTCGTAAAATCATTGTGGGTAATAGAGGAGGTTGAACATAGTGAAAAATGTTGAAACAAAACATTGGAAAAACAAGCAAAAACAAGCAACAACAAACTGACAAATGAGAGAGGGAATAGAGTACACCTGCTTAGAGAGGATGGGTATATATTATCATAACCAGCTGCTGCTGTTGTTAGCAACACACAACAATAAACACACCATCCACTGGTGCACAAACCAAAGGCTGTGCTAGATTAGTAGACCACACACACACAAACACACACACACACACACTCAATGAGCTCAGCCTATTCCCCCTTTGGCTCCTGACAGCCAGACAATAGAGAAGCAAGGAACACATCTCAGATGGGACGGATACAATCACAGACACCCCACTGATGCCAGAGGTCAACCGACCAATAGAGAGCTGGACAGCGCTATGATCATCTAATCATGTGACCCTGCTGACTGGAGAAGGCCAATCAGGGAGCTATGACTCAGGAGTTACAGTATTAGCTTCTGTCCCAAATGGCCCACTATTCTCTACATAGTGCACTCCTTTCGACCAAAGCACTACGGGCCCTGGTCAAAAGTAGTGCACTACATATGGAATAGGGTGCTATTTGGTAAGCATCCTTTGAGATGAGTAACCCTGACTGTTTCCATCTCGAAGAGAGAAGAAACCGTTCAGACCACAACCAATCTTTCAGCACTTATGGGAAAACCTAACTCTCGCTTACTTAAGGTGAATGTGCAGACAATAGGAGTTCCTGCACAGATAACAATTTACCAAATACTTTGTCCAGTCATGATTGTTGCAGCTGAGCTGGAAAATACATCTGCCTCTATCCATACATAAAAAACCCTATATAGACCCGACCTTTCTTCTCAAACAACAAACACACAGAGAGGAAAGAGAGTAATAAACACAGACATACTATACAGACATACTGTACAGACATACTATACATACATACTGTATAGACATACTATACAGACATACTATTCAGACAAACATATATAGACATACTATACAGACATACTGTATAGACATACTATACAGACATTCTATACAGACATACTATACAGACAAACTGTATAGGCATACTATACAGACAAACTGTATAGACATACTATACAGACATACTGTATAGACATACTATACAGACATACTATACAGACATACTATACAGACAAACTGTATAGACATACTGTATAGACATACTGTATAGACATACTGTATAGACATACTATACAGACACACTGTATAGACATACTATACAGACATGCTGTATAGACATACTATACAGACATACTATACAGACCTACTGTATCGACATACTATACAGACATACTATACAGACCTACTGTATAGACATACTATACAGACATACTGTATAGACATACTATACAGACAACTATACATAAATACTGTATAGACATACTGTATAGACATACTATACAAAGATACTGTATAGACATACTGTACAGGAATACTGTACAGACATACTATACAAACATACTGTACAGACATACTACACAAACATACTGTACAGACATATTGTACAGACATACTGTACAGACATACTGTATAGACTGTCACTAGTGACACGGTGGAGGGCTTGTTTTTTTTCTCTTATTCTCCTGGGGGTTTTAAATGGTCTGTGCTTTTTAATAATGTCAAGGGGAGTCTGTGAATGAAGTTAGGGATGTCTTGGCACTCCTCTGGCCCCGGGACTGCCAACCCGTCCCTGGGCCCTCCCACCCCTCCCTCCTTCCTTCTGTCCCTGCAGAGACGCCCTGCCTCTCTCTGGGGCAACGATCCACTCCGAGGCTGGGGCTCCATGGGCCCTTATTGGCACTGGGCTGGCCTGCCAGGGCCCAGGGTCACACTGAGCCAGTTACACTCTGACATAGAGAAAAAGAGACAGAGAACTTACGGAAAATGAGCCGTCACTGCCTGCCTTGCTTACGATGCCTTGGCTTTAAGTTTGTAACTTTAACGTTGTAAAAAGTTCAACAGCAGAGTCATGTCTTAAGTGTAAAACTAATAGTGACTCAATAATGCATGCTTCCTGGGAATGCTGTGAAGCCTGGATGTTGTGGGCGGAGCTAGAAAGTTAGCTGTCAGAAGTATTACAATGTAAACATACTTTTAATACGTCTTTCTGCCTCTTTCAAGATATGACATATGGAGATGTGATGGATTACCCGATGGGTTGAACGATTCTCTTATCACTCATCTTGAAAAAACAAAGTGATGTGGGTTCTGGAGATGGGGGTGTGTGCTAGTGGGTCTGGGCAAGTTTGATGTAGTTGATGTTTGTATGATGTTGTTGTTTGTATCTGTATGTTTTGTATTGTTTATAAAAGATACAATTAAATCTTTAAAAAATTAAAAATGTGGGTTCCTCAAGGGTTCTTTGGAAAGAGTGATGGTTCTATGTGGAACCATACTGACCCAAAGAACCCTTTGAGCCCTTCAATGTCTCTTTGCAGTTTAGAAAAGGGTTGTTTCCTCTTTTAGTGATAATTAAAATGTAGGGGCGGTGGCTCATTGGAATATTTTTGGGGCATGGTTTACTCACTGCTCTTTTTGTGTAACAGTAAGTGAGAGTGTCATTCCAGTTGATCTAATCTGTTGGGTTAGGATATTATGTGACTATGGCCAGTGATAATGTTTTGTTAAATACTTATGTATGGGCTTTGGTCAATACAATTTTCTATACAGCCCCAAAAAGGGTGGTAACCATAGCAGAACCATTTTTAGGTGCTATATAGAACCTTTTTTAATGTTTATTTTTTTAACCATATAAAATGGTTCTTTATAGCATACAGGTTCCATTTAGAGGATGTTGTTTTTAAAGAACCTTCAAAAAAAGGTTCCATAAAGCACCAAAAAGGGTCCCGTTTTGGTAACAAGCCAAATAAACTTTATTATTTTTTTAACCATATAAAATGGTTCTTTATAGCATACAGGTTCCATTTAGAGGATGTTGTTTTTAAAGAACCTTCAAAAAAAGGTTCCATAAAGCACCAAAAAGGGTCCCGTTTTGGTAACAAGCCAAATAAACTTTATTTGGCACAATATAGAACCATTTATTTTTAGTGTGTAGTGCACTATATAGGGAATAGGGTCCCATGTGGGATCAAGTTTTTAGCCCATCAATCTATCATGGCTGCAGAATGTTGCTGAGTTGGATAATCCTCTGGTAAGTCGTAACTTTATGGCCACAGAGGAGCCATTGTACTGGGAGGAATAGCATGGGTCTCAAATGGCATCCTATTTTCTATGTTATGAACTACTTTTGACCATAGGGCTCTGGTCAAAAGTAGTGCACTAAATAGGGAATAGGGTTCCATTTGGGGCACAGTCCTGGATTCAGGTCAGCAGTCACTGTAAACAATTCCTGCTAGTTTGTAAATGGCACATTATTGTCTTCTTTCTGGTAAGAAACCCATATCTTGCTGTAGCTACCAACTAATAACCTAGTAGTACTATAGTAATAACATCCAGGCTATCTGAGTTTATATATAATAGCCAGCTCGATACATCAAATATTATATCAGAAATATGCACACTGTATAACTGTTTTAAAACGGCTTTGTCTGTACTTTTTCGTATTCCTACGACTTTTTCCACGACGTCTGCGAAGCAGATGACACGGACCACGACATTCCGAGACCACGATGCATCAGTCAGTGATTGGGGGAAAAGATGACAACAATCCCGAAATGGGAATCACACTTTGTCTTTGGAGATGAAGAAATACTAAGTGATTGGTGTGTTTAAACATGGCTGTGTCTCAGAGAGTCTGAGTGTTTACTAGTGGCTTAAACACTAGCTAATCAGAGTCACATCACCAGCCAAATGAGAGGGCTAGAGGAGAGAAGCGCCTTTTAATCAGAAAGTAAATACGTTGTTAACTAAAGTGCTCCTTTTGTGTGGTGTGTGTGTGTGCTGCTGCCAGGCAATGTGAACTAAAAGAGAAACGTCGACATCAGAACCTCGGAAGATCAGAACCTCGGCAGGGATGAGCGTGACAGAGATTCATACGTCTGCCTGCCGCAGATGGTTGGCACGGAAATGGTCGTCACGACAGCGAGCTCCGCTCCTCCTGCTGTTAGAGATTGCGGTTCGATTTTTACACAAGCTCTATCAGAGCCTTGTCTGATATCTGTGGATCAGTACGCGCATACTTCAAACACTGACCTAACAACCACAGAGGTGTATGGGTCGCTGGGGACGAATGAATATGGTAACGATGACGTTGACCGAGCGGTTGAGGTGAACCTCAGAACAGGCCTCATGGTTAAACTATTCAACAGATGCCTTATCATTATCCTCTGTTGGATTGAACAGGTACAGACAAAACAAAATGTTGCCCTGAACCACATAGTTGTCCTCTAAGACAAATGGTTGTTTGCAGTACACAAAAAGCACAGAAAAAAAAAGAATGTACACCAAACTCTTGTGTAAACACAATTTGCTTGGGATTTTTAAGTGTTTTCTTGGACTAAAATACCCCATTCTGGAGTTAGAACCCAAATGATATGTTAGCTGTGCACTCTTAGCATCATTATGTTGCAATTCCCTCACAGTGGGTTGAAACTCACACACTGTGTGTGTCCATGAGAGGGCCTTGACCGTTCAGACCACTCCTGGTCACACCTTCTACTCTGTCATTAAAAAAGACTCCACAGTCGTCCCATGGGAACACTATTGTGGACAATTGTTTTAGACATGAGGCAGTTTTTTTTTTTTTTTTTTTTAAAGGAACCAATTTGTGTTTTCTGCAGACTCAGGGGGAGTTAACCCAGCTGTATTTTGTGATCTGCTGATTGTTGGGTTCTGCTGCCTGCGTGTATTTGGCGCTTCTCAAACCTTGACACTGATGACTTAAAAACGATCACTTTGAGAAATGCCTCACATGAATCTCGTCTCCTGACGTCTATGTTAGGAGTTTCATTATAAACAGAGCCTGGGTGATGTTTGTCAGTTCACACTTTGCTTCTCTATGTAATCGACTGTTCCAGTCTGAAAGAACCAGACTCGTTCGGTTCTGTTCTGTTCTGTTAGCATCACACCCAGTGTCTGTCTAGTTGGTGGTGGCTTACGTTTATCTTATAAATATAAATATAAAACCAGCCCGACCGAACCAAGTCCTCCTTTTCTTTCCATGTACCTATCCACTCACATCCTTCGTACACCCACAACATCAAGCCAAGATCAAGATCAGCATCTAGCCAGGATTCCACTTCTGTCTGCCACCATCAGCACTACCCACCACACCCACAGAGATACAATGGGGCTAGCGCCTGCATTACAGTATATTCTATTCTCAACAGTAGGCCCTGCTTTGTGGAGAGGACCTGATTAACTTCACATCCTTCTTAACATTGCATTATGAATGTTCTCGAAGAGATGGTTTTGTCTTTGTGTGGAAAAGGCTGTATTCTACCGGACACATCAGCACACGCTCAGTCACTCATTCCATCCTTTCAACTGAAACCCACTGACTGATGGACAGCGATAAAGAGAGAAAGGTCAGTGCCAGGGATGGAGGGATGGGATCCCCACGTTTCGACTTATTCTAAAAGTCAAGATATTACACACACACACACACACACACACACCACACACACACCACACACACACACACACACACACACACACACACACACACACACACACACACACACACACACACACACACACACACACACACACACACACACACACACACACACACACACACACACACACACACACACACACACACACACACACACACACACACACACACACACAAGACCTTAGTGAGTCTTGGCTGCCGGGTTGTTCTCTTGGAACAGCCTCTGTCATCCTCCCTCCCTCCTCTCCTCATCCCTCCTTTATTATTACGAAAGGGTGGAAAGAAGGATCTGTGGCCAGTCTTCCCATCCCTGCCTGCGTTAGCTGGATTCCTAAGATGAGCCCCATCCACTGCAAGTGGAATCCACATCCATCAATGTCACACAGAGGCTTATTGTCACCCTACAGACCCAGTAAAGTATTGTCTTCTCAGCTCGCTGTGGCCGCCTAATGCTAGCTTTGTCTAAATGACACATTCTCCCATCACTCAACGAATGCCACGGTCTGTGACGTTTGATGTTTTATCAAATCTGATGTTTTCCGACTTTCCACCCGTTCAAAGGAATTGTACTACTGCTGTATAAACGAGCTGAGAGGAATGGAGGACTCATTGATCGCGGTGGATACATATAAAACGTCCTATACTGTACTATAGCTTATTAGACTAGATGAAAAGCAGACCAGCTCCACTGATAACGATGACCGTGTTCAAGACATTTTCTTTTTCTTCCCTGATATAACCTAAGTCGTGTGATACAATAAAACGGTACAGACTGTGAACGCTCTCTCTCTGTCATCGTTCTAAAGCGCCTTACGAGTCGGGTCTGGTAACTACTAAACTACTAACCCTTTCCATTCAGGGAGATGGGATTTTTAAGCACGTTTTAAAACAGATTTTTAAACAGCGTACACACAGACTAAAATCCTCCAGGATTTAATAACTGTCTGGCATTGCTGTGACCTAATTCATCGGACGTTTATGCATCAAATCAAATCAAAGTTTATTTGTCACGTGCGCCGAATACAACAGGTGTAGACCTTACAGTGAAATGCTTACTTACAAGTCCTTAACCAACTGTGCACAATGTAAATAGTCCGGGTAGCCATTCAGGAGTATTATGGCTTGGGGGTAAAAGCTGTTGAGAAGCCTGTTGAGTCTCTGAGGTCCTGTCAAACACTACTGTTTTCATTGAACATATTTTGGAATCGACTATGCGTTAAATGTTGCCTGCTAGCATTTAGTAACAAGTCACTTTAATGCCATAAAATACAGGTGAGCTTCAATCTTAACGTGTTGTGTGTCCCGGAACGCAGGGGAGCCTCCAGGGATTTTGGGCCCCATGAAAATATATAACATTGGGCTCCAAAATGTTTTTACCTAATGCTGGAATAATATTTTAGGGCCCCTGTCAGTCACAGGCCCTTAGAATCATCCTAACCTTTCCCCCCCATACGGCGCCCCTGCCGGAACGTCTCGAGCAACCTGTCTGTTTGAGGAAATGCCTGAATGGAAAAAATTGTGTTCTTCTCAAAACTACAGACATCTTGGACGTCTGAAATATCACAAACACATAAACCATATTGATCACTATTTAGTAATAAAATGTTGTCATGGTATTAAAATACAAACAATACGAGTTTTTAATTGAAATGACAAAATTAGGGAAATAGACAATAAGTTATCCTCTTATTCTTCATGATCGATCCACTTAATCTAATCTAAAACAGAACCTATAAAAGCTCATTTTTAGGGAACTTGGCTGAACAAACCAAGTGTTTAGTAAATAACACAAAAATACCACCATTACCTTAATGTGAAAAACACATTTTTTTTAAAAGTAAGTAACCACAAATTAAGTAATTAATTGATGATATATCAAATGTACTTAGTTGTACAGTACATTTGACTGAAGCAGAACAGAACCTGAGAACATATAGCACTGTCAAACCTCTGAGAAAGCCCCAGATCTCTCAGTCTACCTCTCTCCCCTTTCACAGAAACGTTGAGAATTATTTGGCGTATAATAATCTATATCATATTAGACAGGGCAAAATCTGGTAGTGAGCAAGAAGAAAAACATTCAGCTAGATTCCTGCCATTTAATATGCCATTAAAGGGTAATTTGGCATGAAACCCCTGGCATGTGCATTGGAATTCTACTGCTCCTTATTTTCAATAATATTACCAACAGGGTTTTACAAAGATCTATTTTTTTTTTTGTCAAGCAAAAAAAAACGATCTATTGGTTTTTCCACTGAGTGCGGGACACAGTAAGTTTGCGTCCCAAATGGCACACCCTATTCCTTATGGAGTGCACTACTTTTGATCAGAGCCCGTAGAGAATAGGGTGTAATTTGGATACCAGCCAGAGTCTCACTCTCGCTCTCTCTCTCTCTCTCGCTCTCGCTCTCTCTCGCTCTCTCTCTCTCTCTCTCTCGCTCTCTCTCTCTCTCCCCCCTCTCTCTCTCTCTCTCTCTCTGAGATTTAATGAAGAGGGGCTAGCAGGTGTTCCGAGTGAAAATTCCCCTGACACCACGCCTCCAGGAACTTTACGTTCAAGCTCCCTTCTCTTCTCGCATGTAACAGAAGTGAAATCGTTCCCAATAATGCCTGGCTGGCCAGCCCGGAAACCCAAGAGGGAGACATCAGAGCCAAGACATTATATTTACCATGGAGATAAAATTGTTACCTTCTATTAAAACATTATGCGGGCCAGGTAAATTATTCCTTCTTACTTATTAAATCGTTGGGAGGGTGGGGAGTTGGGGTGTCTGTGATGAAGCCTAAGCTTAGCCAATCTGTCTGTCTGTCCCTATCTCTATCTCTGTCTGTCTTTCTCGGTCTGTGTCTGGCTGGTGTTTGACGTGCTCAGCAGGTGTCTTAGTGAAAGACAGAGATGTTTCGGGTCAGGGAGTTTTAAGGATTTGATCGGGACGAAAGATTGTAACAGTCGCGATCGGTGGAGTGTTTCATTGGACAGCCTCCCCTATCCGGCTTATACATCACTTCAAATTCCCCTCCATCCCTTCGCACAGAGATAATGCAAAACACGTTTATCCATAAAATAAAGTCGGAATAAAACAGGATAATATCACCCCCCACACCCCCCCTCTCCCACGTCAATCCAAATTCCATACAGGCACTTTTTAATACAGAATTGTATACACAGAATAGTGAAAACATTATTATCAGTTATGAAGTCTTCTTTGGAACAAAGGCCCAGTTGTTCTAGAACTGAAGAAGAACTGTCAGAACTCCATGCAGCACTCTGTGAGATTAGGTCTGATTGGTAACAGCACCTGCAAGCTGTGGCTGAAACGCCATGACACCATGAACCCTTCATAACACACAGCACAAACAGCCATTCTGATATCCAAGGCCAACCCACAGGCACCAAAACCAGGGGTTAAGGGACACTGCACTGTGAGAAAAGCCAAGTGGAAAACTCACACGCACACTTGTTCGTTTTATGTACCTCTCCATTGTTTTGCTTTACTTAAGCGTCGTTTTTTGTTTTATTTGCACTGAGCCCCTGCTCGCCCACACTGGCTCACACACACACGTCTGCCCTGGCCTCTCTCTCTCACACCAAACAGTAGTCAGTGTGAGCATGTTACACATGGTCTTGTTGTGTCTCTAGTGTTAAACCCTAAAACTCAGTTAGAGGAAGGGGAGAGGGGGAATTCCGATATTCTGTTAACTCATACATGTTATCACATTAACTTCACATAAGATCACGTGATCACATGCAATCACAAGAGATCACATGCGCACTGCACTCCCTGTTCTCACACTCTTCTTTCATTTCAGACGTGTGAAAGTTAATAGGAAAAGAAAAGGGAAATGATATCCTTTAGGTACCTAGGATGTCCATTTCAGTAGTCACAAGTATCCCATTAACTTTCACACGTCTGAAATGAAAGAAGAGTGTGAGAACAGGGAGTGCAGTGCGCATGTGATCTCTTGTGATTGCATGTGATCACGTGATCTTATGTGAAGTTAATGTGATAACATGTGACAACATGTAAAAGCATGTGATAACATGAAACTACAGATGTGAAAACATGATCTCATGTGAAATAAATGTGACAACATGGGGATGCAAAATTTCAACACGTGAAAGTGCAAATTAGATTTTCACATATGAAGGTTTTTTACATGTGAGAAAAGCAACCCCACAAATGAGAGTTCGATTATCACAAATGTTTTATATGTTTTCATAATCAGTTACAATATGATTACATATGACATTATCACATAGTACTGGCTTTTCAATATGACCCCACCTGGTTTTTGAACTCCCACCCTCTGGATTTGGGGAAGTCTGTAGCATTCCTCTACACATTCAGTACCTATAATACATCTCTGCACTTAGTGGAAGAGTACCATCTGCACTGCTATTTTAGTTATCAGTTCATCTGAATGCCTCAAACCAAGAGGTTGTGAGTTCAAATTCCAGGTGAGGACATGTGGAATAGTAATTACTCTATAAATAAACATACACAATGTAATCATGTATGTCAAAGTGTGTAAAATATGTATGTTAAATACCCTGTGACTGTGTGACATTCCGGGGACATCTGTATGTTAAAAACCCTGTGCCTGAGTGACGTTCCTGGGACATGTGTATGTTAAAAACACTGACTGCATGATGTTCCGGGGACATCTGTATGTTAAAAGCACTGTTTGTGTGTGCATACTAATGACTAGGAAATCTCATGTCAAACTTCGCGTGAAATGTCACGACATGAAGTGTTCTAAAAACACATGGTTTCACGTGGAATTTCACGTGCAAAAAATGTCATGTGAAATCATATTGTTTTTCTGTAAGGAGAGAACCAGGCTGTTGAACAGGGAGTGGTACAGCAGTGGAACATCGTCAGAGCACCCAAGAACGTCCTCCTCACAACGAACGAGCCAGATGGGGCTGAGGGCCAGGAATTAAAACAAAAATGTGCAGATGGGGACAGAAAGAGAAAAAGAGAGGCAGCTAAATATTAAGGAAAGAATGTGAGAAATGCAGGACTCTTACCAGCTCGATAAACAAAGTTTGCCTCGGTTTCTGAGGACGACGGGGAGAGAAGATCGTCGTCGTACTCGTTGGAGCTAAAGGATCCCGAGTGGTTCCTCTTCCTGGCGTCCATGACGGCGTTGGCCACCATCACGTGTCGCAGCGAGTCGTTGAGGTACCGGTGAAGCAAGCTGCTCTTGTACTTGGGAGGCGGAGTCACATAGTCCTCGGCGTCGGCTGCCCGGAGCCCTGCCCCAATCATGGCGGCGCCCTCTTTCTTGATGACGCTCTGGTACATGGGCTTGCTGAACTCGCCGCCGCTCGTCTGCATCCGTTGAGGATTGTCCCCGTCTACAACACCAGGGGGCGCCACCAGGGAGAACACAGACAAAGAAAAGCGAAAGAAAGAAAAAGCACATTTAGTTCTTCTGTCTGCCCTCCAGTTGGCAGGGCTTCAACCAGCTACAGTGAAGACCTCAGCTGTCAGCTTAAGACCAAGGCATTACCAAACCATGACGGATGGTAGCCCATTTCCTCTCTATCAAAAGCACATTGCTGTTATCCTTTGCAGAAAATAAATCATTTCCAGGGAGCTCTTCGAAGCCGAGATTGAATTAAAATATTGGCCCCCACCTGATGAAAGAAAATACAGAAGATATAACACGGTGCTGAAAAACAGATCCCCTCTCGGGATTGGGGAAATCAAGAGAGCTCCACTGGAAATGATTTGGGCAGGTCTGAGTTTTGATTCAGTCCGGGCCAAATTATAATTACAACTTTTATCAGAACCACATGGACATATTTGCTTTCCTTCCCCTGCTTCCTGAGGTAGATATTTGAGGTGTATATTCGAGGCGTACGTCGTACATCTAAGAGTGACGTTGAAATCCTCAGGTTCCTTTTTTAAGCCTGTGACATTTCTATTTCATACCTGTCCTCAAGTCGGACATAAACCTGAGCTGCAGGTGACCTTTAGATAGATAGATAGGTACTTTATTGATCCCCGAGGGGGAAATTTAACCTCCCTCAGTCTGACACCTGACCTCTTCCTGTTGAGGCGTTGCCATGGCAACCCGGCTGACACTGAGGTGAAGTGAGACCTTGACAGTTAGACTTTGAGTAGTTACGGGGTCATTGGGGTTATCGTCTCCTTCACATAACTAACTCTTGGAGCAACAGTATGTGTATCCCAAATGGGTATACTTTTGACCAGAACCCTAAATAAACTATTTATTACAAAAGAAGCAAGTCTCTGTGCAAACTGAAGACTGCAAAATAAAGACATTCCACCCTGCCCACACTGTGTGTCTCTCCTCGTCAACAAACCTAATTAGGGTTTAAAAGACTGAGTGACACCACAGTACAGTGCATGGGTGTTGTTGTGTGAGAGAGAGAGGAGGGGAGAGAGAGAGAGAGCGAGAGAGAGCGAGAGCGAGAGCGAGCGAGCGAGCGAGCGAGCGAGCGAGAGAGAGAGAGAGAGAGAGAGAGAGAGAGAGAGAGAGAGAGAGAGAGAGAGAGAGATAAATACATGTATAACAGAGCCTCTCATTTCCAATTGCAGGCTGGGATCTGAAGGGGAAGCTAGTCTTCAGCCCTGCTAGTCCAGTAGGTTGTCTTAATGACAGCGTGTCACAGCCTCTGAGCATCAGCGTCTTTCTACCAGGACACACAGTGTGGGTCCCAAATGAGATGGGCCCTGGTCAAAAGTAGTTCACTACAGACAGGCCATTTATAAACACCAATGCATGGTCCTGCATAACGGGATCCTACTTCAGCGCTGGAGCTGTCGGATAGAAGGCAGTAGGAAGGAGGATGGAAGTGGTTGTGTTTGGCTGACCTTGTTTTCTGAGGTAGAGATATGAGATATGTGATGTTATGAGGTGTAATGTGGTAAGTCAGCACTGACAGTGAGGGTCACCTTCATGAGAGCGACATCCGATAGGTTGGCGGTGAGGAGAGTTACCTACCTTCTGAGCAGGTGTCATCGCTGCTGACACTCAGTCTCTCTGCGTTGCCCTGGACATATTTGTTGTAGAGTTTGATGCGCAGTGCCCAGCTCAGATCTGGCTGTCTCACTGTGTTCTTCAGCCTCCGTCTGGCGTTGGCAAACCAGTTAGACACCTGAGAGAGGGAGAGGGAGAGGGAGAGGGAGAGGGAGAGGGAGAGGGAGAGGGAGAGGGAGAGGGAGAGATAGAGATAGAGATAGAGATAGAGATAGAGATAGAGATAGAGATAGAGATAGAGATAGAGATAGGAAGAACAGAGAGAGGGAAGGACGGAGAGCAAAGGGAAGAAAAATAGAAATCGCTGTTATTGTTTGAATTGAAAACACCTCCACATCCATGACAAAACAAAGACTATCCTTTAGGAAAATGTCTGCTGTGCCTCCCTCCCTCTGGCCGGCCTTACCCTGGGTACGGGAGAGGCGGAGGGGCAGAGTCGGGTTGCAACACAGCAGACCCTGATACCCATTATACCGCAGAAGCAGAAGTCTCTGAGACATCCCAGACACGCTGGGGAAATGGGTCAAGAAAAACAGCAAGAAAACACAGCAGCATTAATCTAGTCTAGTCCTCTATAGTTCTCTAGTCCATATCAAAGGGTTTCAGAAAGCCATTCACAACCATTTAACACCCCCAAACTCTGGACAGGCCCAGCGAATGTAACAATTCATTAACTTATTTTCCAACCCAATGTACCCAGTCCTATGTGCTTATTCTGGATTCCGCCAATCCTTCTAATAATACATTTTTTCCCAAACACGGTCTTCATTAATGCAATAAAATGATACTCAACCCTGCCTTCTTCATTTCACAAGAACCAGAGACCATTAGAAGTTATACTAAAATAACTTCTCATGCTCAATACACTTCAAGCGACTTATGAAAGAGTTGGACCGGCAGTATGCTAGAGTACTTATATTCTGATCTTGCCTGTGTTTCAGTATAATGTTTCTCGTTAACAAATAGAGTCCCACGTCCCTTTGTCTCTGTCTGAGAGCATGTCACACCAGGGGCCTAAGCTGAGGCGTCCACATGTGGCTTGGAGAGGGCTGAGAGAGACTGAGAGAGCCCATAGAGAGCATAGAGGTCTGAGGCGGCTTGCTAATGAGCCTGTAAGAAAAGATGGCTATTACGAAGACTGAGACTGGGGGAGGATAGATGGGTGGTTCGCTTGGTCTGCGTCCCAAATAGCACCCTATTCCCCTATATAGTGCACTACTTTTGACCAGGGCCCATTGGGATAAGGGGGCCATTTGGGAACTCACCGCCAGTCACACTGCCGGGATTACCACCACAGACATCAAACACAGTGTTATGACACCACATGGTTCATCCCCTCGTTCCTTGTTCCTGCCCTGTGGCATACAGACAGGCAGACAGACAGGTCACAGAAGGGGTGACCTTTCACCCCCCGTATGGGGTGTGTGGGGGAGTAGGCCTGTGTGTGTAGGTGTTCCATGTAAAGCATTCTTCTGTGATGTGCTCACGCTCCCAAAACAAACGGCTTCATTAGGACCAAAATGAAAAACAGATTTGGCGACTGACGCAGAGACAGACCTCTCTCTCTCTCCCCATCTCTCTCTCTCTCGCTCTTTCTCATATTAATGGCATTGTGTGGTGTCCAGATGAAATAGCATAATAGCCCTACGTCAGACAGAACATACTGTAGGGAGGAGCTCAGCTCAACGTCTGAGTGTTGTAGCCTTCTGTTGCTGCTCTCCCTTTCTGCATCTCTGTCTCTCTCGCTCTCTCTCTGTCTCTCTCTGGGGTTTGTAACTTTATGAAGGAAACAGTAATCTAGAGGAACACCATGCTCTACGACTCACAAAACTAAAAGACCACCTAAGTACAAGCCGCCTATTTACAAAGACAAGTAGGCTATAAGAAGGAGGAGATGAGGTCAAGGTCAATGTTGTCCATAATGAAAAGCATTAGGTTAAATAGAGATGGAGAATTCATACGGAATAGACTACATTGTAATGAGGCCTTTTCACTATTATAATGATTTATCTACAATATATAAGTATTTTCATTTCAATACAATATCAACTCAGCAACAATCAGATTATAAATGACATTGTGGTTAAACTGTTGTTCTAATGGAACTTTCCTGAAATCCTGAAATATTTTAAATGAGAAGAAAGAAAATACCTGGACCAAGGTCATTTGAGAACCGAGGGCTAGCAGGATTTTCTCTGTCTTAGTGGGGTATGGGTTGTCCCTGTGTTTGTAGAGCCACTGCTTCAGGGGCCTAGCCATGTCCTGAAGAGCCTGACGCTTGTGCCGCACCTTCCCGCTGTTATGACGGCCCCTGCACAAGGGAGGGAGGGAGAGAGAGGGAGAGAGGGAGAGAGGGAGAGAGGGAGAGAGGGAGAAAGAGAGAGAGAGAGAGAGAGAGAGAGAGAGAGAGAGAGAGAGAGAGAGAGAGAGAGAGAGAGAGAGAGAGAAACAAGTGTGTCACTCACTGCTCTAGAGTAAATAGGCCTAAGATTTGAGTTGAGGCCCATATAAAAATGTAGTTATAAAAAACAAATCTATTTAGAAAAAATACATTCTTGATGTGGAATTTATGGGGAATAATAGCACATACTTTTCAGATTTTGTTTTCATAATGTAGTTGTCAAGGTTGCAGACTGTAGGCCTATAAAAAATTGTCAATGAAACAACAGTGAATTTAGAGAAAATATTAAAATATTGCTATTTCGAAAACTGTTGGAAACATGTGGAAATCGTTTTTTTGAAAAAGTATTTTCCCTTTGTACAAAGCTGTTGGCCAAGACTTGATCAGTGACGCAAAACTTTTACATTATTATTGTTCAAGACTAATTTGATAATATGAGTACATTTAGCCTAGGTCTAATTAAGGGTTTAATTCATTGTGCATACATGGACTACTTGAGGGATATCAGTTCTATAGAATATAGTGGGGGTTTTTTTACTGGAAGGCAATGGGACATTGTTGCTATTGGTCAACACAAAATAATAACATTGAGCTTTGCTAAGCCACCTGCACTTTAACAACGCCTATTGGTTGTTAAGAAGGAATGCACCCTGTGACAACAAGATACACAGGTACAGTTGAAATCGGAAGTTTACATACACTTAGGTTGTCATTAAAACTCATTTTTCAACCACTCCACAGATTTCATGTTAACAAACTATAGTTTTGGCAAGTCAGTAAGGACATCTACTTTGTGCATGACACAAGTAATTCTTCCAACAATTGTTTACAGACAGATTATTTCACTTATAATTCACTATATCACAATTCCAGTGGGTCAGAAGTTTACATACACCAAGTTGACTGTGCCTTTAAACAGCTTGGACAATTCCAGAAAAAATAAGCTTCTAATAGGCTAATTGACACAATTGGAGGTGTACCTGTGGATGTATTTCAAGGCCTACCTTGCTCGACATCATGGGAAAATCTAAAAAAATCAGCCAAGACCTCCAACAAAAATGTGTAGACCTCCACAAGTCTGGTTCATCCTTGGGAGCAATTTCCAAACTGCTGAAGGTACCACCTTCATCTGTACAAACAATAGTACGCAAGTATAACACCATGGGACCACACAGCCGTCATACCGCTCAGGAAGGTGACGCATTGGGTCTCCTAGAGATGAACGTACTTTGGTGCGAAAAGTGGAAATCAATCCCAGAACAACAGCAAAGGACCTTGTGAAGATGCTGGAGGAAACGGGTACAAAAGTATCTATATACACAGTAAAACGAGTCCTATATCGACATAACCTGAAAGGCCGCTCAGCAAGGAAGAAGCCACTGCTCCAAAACTGCCATAAAAAAGCCAGACTATGGTTTGCAACTGCACATGGTGACAAAGATCGTACTTCTTGGAGAAATGTTCTCTGGTCTGATGATACAAATATATAACCGTTCGGCCATAATGACCATCGTTATGTTTGGGGGGGAAAGGGGGAGGCTTGCAAGCCGAAGAGCACCATCCCAACCATAAAGCACAGGCGTGGCAGCATCATGTTGTGGGGGTGCTTTGCTGCAGGAGGGACTGGTGCACTTCACAAAATAGATGGCATCATGAGGAAGGAAAATGATGTGGATATATTGAAGCAACATCTCAAGACATTAGTCACGAAGTTAAAGCTTGGTCGCAAATTGGTCTTCCAAATGGACAATGACTCCAAGCATACTTCCAAAGTTGTGGCAAAACGGCTTAAGGACAACAAAGTCAAGGTATTTGAGTGGCCAATCCAAAGCCCTGACCTCAATCCTATAGAACATTTGTGGGCAGAACTGAAAAGGTGTGTGTGAGCAAGGAGGCCTACAAACCTGACTCAGTTACACCAGTTCTGTCAGGAGTGGGCCAAAATTCACCCAACTTATTGTGGGAAGCTTGTGGAAGGCTACCTGAAACGTTTGACCCAAGTTAAACAATTTAAAGGCAATGCTACCAAACACTAATTAACTTCTGACCCTCAGGGAATGTGATGAAAGAAATAAAAGCTTAAATAAATAATTCTCTCTACTATTATTCTGACATTTCACATTCTTAAAATAAAGTGGTGATCCTAGCTGACCTAAGACAGGGAATTTTTACTAGGATTAAATGTCAGGAATTGTGAAAAACTGTGTTTAAATGTATTTGGCTAAGGTGTATGTAAACTTCCGACTTCAACTGTATATGAGCAATATGAACATCCGTCAATAGTTGACAATGTACTAAAGATCTTTATTTATTTACTGACAGAATATGTATTTGGATTTCTGATGTAAAGTTAAGAAATAAATGTGTGACTTTACAAGTTTGCCACTCAATGTTGTTTTTATTATTAATAGCATTTTTGTTATTATTATTATTACTATTATTAATAATATAAAATACATGGAACATAAAACGTTCCTCCAGTTCCTCCTTTTTAGGTTCCTAGGAGAACCTTTTTTAATATAGGTGTAATATAGGCCAAAATACCATTTGACTTATCAATTAAAGACATATCACTTAACTTTATTTGAAAAACAATGATAAAGGAAGAGGCTATCCTTACCAACATTTTAATTTCATATAATTAGAACTACGTCTTAATGCATTTGGTTGCAAAAAAACCCACACAAAAAACAAGTGAGGTGATCGGATTCACGGTTGAGCAGTGGTGCACTTTATCCCAAAGAAATCGAGAGATACTATAGTTGTTTATTTACACACGACCAAATGAAATGGTAACTAACTAAAGTGGATGTTATAAGTGTGACTAAAGTGGATGTTCCATTCATTTTATAACCGTACTTGAAGAAGAATGGCTATCCTGAGTCATGACACGTAAAATGACCGTTGGAAAGTAGGCCTATGTAATTTTCTCACCAAAGTGCGCTATAATTAAGCTGGGGCAGAGAAGCGTTTTATTGGTTGCTTGTTTTCTCCTCAAAGCACAAAAACGTCGCAATGAAACAAATAATAACATTCAATTTTACACCCGCGGGAGATGTCTCAAGTAGGGCTAAGTTTTATGGTCGGTGTGGTGCTGTAGCGCTGTTAAGTCTACTCATCAACACGCAATGGCGTGTTTCAACATTGAGCAATATGTATTTTGGTAACAGCAAATTCTCAGACTTTGATCATTAAAGCAATTCCAAACGAGATTAATTTGTTCCTGATACTTCTAATGTGCTGCCTATGATTTTTAAACCTGTAGATGTCACTATGGCGCTGCGATATGCCTGCTTTGTCTTCTTTCTCCGAAGCTTCTCTGCAGATGTAACATATTTTCTCCTAACCTCAAATCTACCTAAAGTAAGTTTCATGTTCTACACATATTTTCCTTGTAATCTAGATATGTATGAACAACCTAAAGAACATGTTACTCCCCTCTACTGATTTTTGGTAACACACACCTCGTATTAATATTCTTCATTGGTAATGATATTCCCTCGGAAGCGGCACCTCACCGTCATTGTGTTATCAATCGGTCTCTACTTACACACAGAGGTACAGTAGTTAAATAACTCCGGCGCAGATGGAAACCGTAGGTGTGTAGGATGTTTGCTTAAACTGACTCGTGTTTCACACAGCATCGCGTTTGATTCGATGCTGGTGCCCATCCACGCATATAAGGGACTACTGTACTGTCTGTAAATAAAATGCTGAGTGTAAACAGTTCTCACTCTGAATTCCGATTAGACGAAAATAATGCATGACATGATTAATTTTGCCATGATTGACTAGCCTACTAGACCACACATACAGTCGAAGCAAGTGCACATTTATATAGGCTATTAGAAACAGAAGAAGACGTGTTTTAAACATGCTACTGAACACGGATGGCCTAGATATTAATCTGTAGATTTTATGTGAATATCAACACTCAAATGCAAACCAGGTTGCAATATTAATTTCCTACAATTTCCCCTAAAACAATAAGATCATATTGCACTGATGTAAAAATTTAATATCCATGTAAAACGTGCTAATTGTGTTCATATATTGGTTACATTCTGTGCAGTGATATTGTAATAATTTACTTAGATGTGCTATGATTTCACTTTAGATAACCTTTTTTCTGAATTCATAATTGAGATTATTGTTTAGAACAGATCCAAAATATTATTAGATGACATTGCTTTTGAAAAGCCTACGTCTTGCATTATACATGCATAATTACGCACTATGCACACTTGGTTATTTGGGGTCACCATAATCAAAGAAACTCATCTGCACAATTTAAATTTGCAGCATCAACTTCTTACACCTTTTACGCGCCAACAGAAAGGTCCCCTTGACCAGATATGACTATACAATGCAAACCAAATTGCAATTATAAAAAAATCTAAACACTGTTGCAAGTTTTGTTGTCTGATTAGTTTTTTTAAAGAGACATAGCCTACCTCCTGTGTCTGATGCCGTTGTTGTCTTTGATAACTTGATGATTGGTTGATAGCAGGTCTGGATGAAGGTCCGGATGCTGTCCATCTATCACGTCTAAATAATTTCTGCTGCTCCTCTCGACCTCCTTCGCCTTCTCATCGAAGATGACCTGGTTACTCAATTTGTTAAACACAATAGTATTCATCTTTGGTTTCGGTATTCCCCCGTATTCTCTGCTGCGTAAAAGTCTGTCTGTCTTCTCGAAAGTGTTGCACTTGACTTCTTATTGGAGCTGCTGCCCCCGTGACCCGGTGAGTCTCCTGTGAAAGAAGTGGAATATGGAGATTCTAAAGTCATGCAGCTGGGGTTAACAGATTCAGATGGACATCATTTGCTAAAGTAGTGTTTCTGATTTTGTAATTATGATCATGCTCCAAAATCAAAGGTGCATTCAAAGTATTTTATCATAATTCATAATATGGTGGATCAATTTATGCACCAAGAGAAAGCCTGATTGAAATCACAAAGGCAGTAGGGTGATTTCTACCAAGTGTTCTTGACGATACTCAAAGACCACTACAAAGTTAATGCACTCAATCGCAATAAAACACACCGCAGTCTGCAGCGCGGTGCCTGTGAGTGATATTTTCATGTTTTACTCACTAGGCTACTACTGTAGATTGACAACAATGACAACACAACTTCACAATATAGAGAATCTCAATACATTGAGACAAAATACGGTCCATTAGATTAGCTAAATGGATCCACAGCTGCACGGGCTCATTCGTGCGTAATGTAATTACCCTGATTTAAAAAAAAATATATAATGCATTCCACACCACTGCTTGTTGCCAGGAAATCATAAAAGCTTCGACAAAAATGTCAGAGGTCCAATTGAACGCACTTTTTGACACATACAATATTCTGCTATAAATGTTTGTTTTCTTCTATTTGATTCAAATCGGTAATGTTTATGATTTATCTACAGTTACAGTAGCCTACTGTCATACCGCAAAATATGTCTTAACGTGATCATAACTCCAGTCACGGGATATATTGTGCCATCAGCGTGAAACAATGTTGCCAGATATATCCCATGTCAGGCATTATGCGATTTAAAGTTGAGGCAGAAGTGTTGCCATTGTAGTCACACATAAGAAACCCCATCAAACGAGATAATTCTCAGTTACCTGTACGGCAGCCCGCCTGCTTCTCTGTGTAGTTTGTAATCCTGCTTCCAGTTGTCCATTCCCTGCTCACATGTTCCCGTTCTAAATTCCTGAGCTGAAACCACACGAACCACGGTCGCCTTTCCGCTTTATTCAGTGGCCTCCGATTCTCAGCCCGAGAATCTGAATATGTCACCCTTCTCATGTTTCCTAGCACAGAGCCCCAGCCTGCGAACATAAAGTTAATGCTCTATGCTTGTTCCTCGGCACGCACCAGGGATACAACGCTGCAGTGTTTATCTGCTAGTTCGCGTCTGGACTTTTTCCATCTGTCTATTATTGCACACGATACCAATTTTCTATGCAATACTGTGTATATCAGTCAGATGTTTGCGTCATTGTCCGCGAATTTCCTTGAGACGGTAGCGCGGGATAGACCTGATGCAACATATTATCAACGAAAAACGTTTCCCGGGGCTTGGTCAATTGCCTCTGTGCAGATTATAGTGTGTTTAGTGAAAGGTTCAGTGGCGACCCGTCATTCAGGGCAGGTGGGGCTCTGTTTTGAGACCCACATTTTCAGCAAAAAAATAATAATACATAAAACAATGTTAATAATACATAAAACAATGATTTTTTTTTTTTATATACTGTATATATAAACATTTTATTTTTTGGGGGCTTGCCTGTTTTGCATGTTATTTTGGCATTAATACGTGTCACATATCAGTTTGCAAACAATGTAAAAAATGTTTTATATATAATTGAGTTAATAATACAAACATTATTTTTTGTTTTCTTGAGTAAGGCAGCTCCAAAATGCAGGTGTTTCAGCCTAGCTCAGTGCTTTCTGTGGTGGTGGGGCGGGCCAGCAGAAAATAGGAGCATTTGCTCCGTGATTAGCTCAGTGTTCTGTCACTCATGGGGACCTTACGCAATCGCCAAGTTGAAGTTCTTAGTAAGAGTGGACATCCAACATTTCAGCCCTTTGGGTCCAGCCATAGAGTTAAATTACAAGTGCCCTTCCAAGAAGGCTCAAGGACATTGGCCACAGAAAGGACGTCAAATCACGTTATGTGTACAGTAGCTTTGATTGGACTGATCATGTCAACATCTTACTTTAACAATCTTAGCTAGCAGTCATCATCATGAATCAAGTCTTCTGGCTAATCCTTTTTAATCCTTGTCATATGAAGAGAAAATATAGATACAACGTATCGGTGCTCATCGGCCATTGGACATAAACATTACACAACAATTTGGAAATCGAAAATTCAACAATGAGTAGTTTTTAAGGAATCGTGACAGTGGCTAGCAGCAAGCATTGCAACTGGGAAGTCGGGAATAAACAGCTCAAACTGGGAAAATAAGTTTTAAATGGTCATTCAACTCGGAATTGTAAATGCTGCATCTTTCTCTTTGATGACAAAATTTGCCCAAGAAAGACCGCCGCGCCACTTTCCTGTTCAAGCACATCTATCTATCTATCTATCTATCTATCTATCTATCTATCTATCTATCTATCTATCTATCTATCTATCTATCTATCTATCTATCTATCTATCTATCTATCTATCTATCTATCTATCTATCTATCTATCTATCTATGTAGTTGTTTCCCTTGCTCTGCAAGAGCCGTGGCTTTTGTGGAGTGATGGTTAATAATGCTTCGAGGGTGACTGTTGTCAATGTGTGCAGAGGGTCCCTGGCTCAAGCCCAGGTAGGGGCTAGGAAAGGGACGGAAGCAAAACTGTTACACTGCTTCATAAATTATGTAGGATGCCAGAGAGATATGTGTACTGAAAGTAATACTAAGTGTATGTTGTGTAGTAAGCTGTTAGTAGCCCATGTGCCTCACCCTAATAATTTGGTATATTTTCACCAACGCTGTATTGTAAACACATCGTTCGTGGCCAGTGTGTGATTGTTTGCAGACTTTTTTTGTACAGCTTTGACAGTGCTACTGATAGTAGTGGTGGCGCTTGGCTTGCACGTGCAAACTCAGCACACACAACATTCTATAATAGAGTTATGTAATTTGAAGTGTCAAATGAAAAGTTTATTTAACGAGTCAAATAGTGTTATTTGAAGTGTATCTTTTTTGACATGCAAAGACCCAAACTGCATTCAATGTGCCTCACCCTAGCAGCTATGTTTTTTTAAAAGGCAGTAAATGAGGTTGAATGAACTGTTCCGCTGATAGCCAGGTGTAGCAGTGGTAAGGTGTTGGGACTGCTGTTGGGACTCTGTTGTTGGGACAGCTTTATGTAGTCCCTAACAGTTTTGTGGGCACCGTTTGTCACTGTTATAGTGCAATTAATGTATTGTGTTCTATTGTGTTGTGTTGTGGCTTTGCCCTACCAAGATTTACATACTAAAATCGACACTGTATAGGTTGAACTCATCTGGAGCTTGTAAAACTCAGTGGCATGTATAACTGGATGCCAAGGGAAGCCAGGCTCCCCCCTCCCAAAAAAATACCAAGAAAAAACCCTATATATAATAATTAAACTTTCGTCCCTCTGTGTTTCATCATTTTCCTTCAATTCGCAAGAGGCTGAAGTATCTCAAAGCATCCAAGCAAGCGAAACAGCGCCCCTCTGTTTCTGTATGTGTAGGCCATTTATCGGATTCTGTCTGGTCCAAAAGAGTATGACATGGTTTCCGCCCATAGCATTGAATGGAAGGGAAGCCAGCAAGCATTTGGCCTCCCTTGATAAAAAAAGTATAAAATAATAGATCATCAGCGTTGAGCTAAACTGAGTGAGCTCAACTGTAAATGTTCCTGACGCACCAAAAAAAAAGGGTAAAGGGAAACCAGTTTAGATTTGGCATCAACATGTAATTGTTGCATCTCATTGTGTTGTTGTCCTCCGGTGGCTAACTAGCTTGCTAAAATGTACCCTTTCCTAAATTTGCCATGGATGGAGATAGAGATTTGGACTTTACTTAATTCTCCGTTCTGGCCAATGATTATAGAGTCTGATCCAACCATTAATTGAGACATTGTGCCCCTGGCCTGAGAGGATGGAAGTTCAATATGTAACTACAGTAGATGTAGAAGGCTAATGCTATCTAGCTAACGTTGCCCATGAAAGGAAGTTAGGCTAGCAAGCAAGCATTTTAACCGTTTCGTCAACATGAAAGAGAGGAGGATGGCATTGGCGTTTCTCTACTAGTAGTGAGTCAACAAGTTTTTTCTACTTGCACGAACGTGCAAGCATGCACACACACACACGCACAGAAATCAAAACCATGGACAGCCATATCATATTTAGCTTACGTTGATTGGACTAAATTGTTTTTGGTACCCTACATGGCCAAAAGTATGTGGACACACATTCAAATGAATGGATTTGGCTATTTCAGCCACACCCATTGCTGACAGGTGTATAAAAGCACACAGCCATGCAATCTCCATAGACAAAACGTGGCATTAGAATGGCCCATACTGAAGAGCTCAGAGACTTTCAACGTGGCACAGTCATAGGATGCCACCTTTCCAACAAGTCAGTTCGTCAAATCTAGTGGAAAGCCTTCCCAGAAGAGTGGAGGCTGTTATAGCAGCAAAGGGGGACCAACTCCATATTAAAGCCCATGATTTTGGAAATAGATGTTCGACAAGCAGGTGTACACACATTTTTGATCATGTACTGTATATTTTAGTTGTTACTGTATTAGACTAAGCATAAGTGATTTGATGATGTTGAAATGTTGAAGTTGAAATGGTGCTGGAATAGTGGAGGCAGCTCCTGTTTTCATAGCAACTTTTCTTTTTTGTACCTTTATTTAGCTAGGCAAGTCAGTTAAGAAAAGATTCTTATTTACAATGACGGCCTACCTACAGGGTCAGCCCCTGGAGAGAATTAGGGTTAAGTGCCTTGCTGAAGGACAAATCGACAGGTTTTTTCACCTTGTCGGCTCAGGTATTCAAACCAGCAACCTTTCGGTTACTGGCCCAATGCTCTAACCACTAGGCTACCTGCCGACTCTGTAGTTCTAAATCAATAGTTGTTCAGTGATCCGAAAATGTCAGAAACATTAACTTGCTTGACCATGCTATAGGTCATGTAACTGTTTGTTACACACAATAAGGCCTATGCTTTTCTGCTTTGTGGACTTCACCGGACAGATGTTGCTCTCCAGTTTTGGGATGAAACAAAGGTGTGGTTGAATTTATTCTACCACTGTATCTTCTTATTGTCTCGGCCTTTAGGTCTATATATCACGGTCGCAAGGCATATGAGCTAACAGGTTATGGAGCAAACAACGCAATTGTAATAGGTTGTAATTGGCTATTCTTTCTGGCTTCCCCAGTGATTTTACCACGCACCGCTATTGGTAAAACGCTAGGTTATTCACAAGCATGGCCTTGACATGAATTGTTCCAGACATCACCACTTATTGAGCATTTTCCATTTTACTCACAATCCTCCAGATGAGTGCTTATGTTTTGAGTATACCTTAGGGCTAGGCTAAACCAAGTTTAAAAGTACTTTTAAGAAAAAAAAACATGTTTAAATATAACTTCAACCTTTATCACTTTTGGAAACACTTCATTTTTAGGTGACCTAAGATGCTCCTTTCTTTTTTACAAGGTCACCATTGCAGCCCTGCTGAAGGAAAACAGATAAATTAATTGAAATAGCATATCTAAAGAGTTCTCTGTTAGGCCTAATTTGCGGTGAGGCATTCAGGAAAAATGTTGTGCTTTTATAGATAGCCTACCACTGATTACCACTGATGAACCCTTTCATTTACTGTAATTGCAGAAGTTGTCGCTTTTTAAAGGGGCAATCTGTAATTGGTACATCCATTTTTGGACTTTAAAACCAGGAGACCACTTTGTTGTTGTTTGAATCCCAGATTTCCCCTTTAGGGCCATTCTGCCTGAGTCAGAACTGCTGAGCTCTTGAGCTGTGTCCTTTTCGGGTTTATCCAAGGTAGTGATTCCCTGTACGTGACTAAGCAGCAAACCTATATGCAGGTTTAGAGACCCTTGTAATTATCGTTTATTTGTGTTTATTTTCATTTAATGGGGTTGAAGAACTTTTGCAAATAGTTTGTGCAAACACGCTATGAATGAATCTCTCTCATGTAATAACTTTAATTAAGGTTTTGGTCAGTTTATTTGCTTAAGAAGCTATGCCCGTCCTGAAAGTAACTCACTTTACCTGCTCCTGGTATGACCTATGACCTTTAGGACTAACCTTTAAAGGTCAACATATCCCCCCCGACATTAACATGTATTAGTGGCTTCTCCTTTCAACACTATTTCTAAATCTACAAGATACCCACTAAAGCTCCTGTTTTTTTGACCCAGTTGAATATTTTTTTGATTTGGTCTCACATTTATGCAATTCAACTCCAATGGTCCATATATAAGGTTGGGGCCTAACCTTCACCATTACACTGTCTCACCCTCTAAGCTAACGTCACTGACACTTCTACATTATCTTGCACAGACAATGGACTCAGAAAATTCACTTGAGTTTAGCTGCACCAAGGCCAAGGCAAGCAGATAAGGGAAAGCAATGGGGGTGAGATGTAACACTTCGTTGAAGGCCCTTTTTCTAGGATGGAGGTTTCTTGTAGCCTACATAGAGAGCTATAGTATTGGCATCTTTTTGTAGGCACTAACGGAGGCTAACTCCGTCATGGCTCGTTGGCCAAAGCAAATAGCCCACACTACTACCTCATCCCCATATTTATTTTTGTTATTTTCACAAATCTTGCACTCCAGTATCTCTATTTGCACATCATAATTTGCACATCCTTCATTCCTGTGTTAATGATGATAATCTGTAATTTATATCACCACTATGGTCTATTTATTGTCCTACCTCTTAACCTTACTGCATTTTGCACTACATTTTTCACTCTGTATATAGATTTTCTATTGTGTTTTTGACCATGTTTGTTTACTGTGTAACTCTGTGTTGTTTTTGTCGCACTGCTTTGCTTTGTCTTGGCCAGGTCGCAGTTGCAAATGAGAACTTGTTCTCAACTGACCTACCTGGTTAAATAAAGGTGAAATAAAATAAAAATAAAAATACAGGGAAATTGATAGGGTAAAATAAGATCTTAAGTCTTAGGAGATCTTATACATTTTATTCTAGGATATAATCTTCATCAGCTAATGCCACTTTTTGTGAATTTTGAAGTATTTATGTAATCAAAACAATCACATGAATGTTTCAGAATTCTGAAACATAGAACAAAATATATCATATCTCCTAACTTCAGACCTTATTTTCTGCGTTTATCCCAAAACCCCATTCTTTCTCCATTAATTTCCCCCATAGGAATGGCCAACTAATTGGAGGTAGAAAATGCTAACTCATTTCTGTTTTTCAGGACTACAAGCTGGTGAGCTCTATAGGCTGGGTACCGTTATGGAGGGGTGAATCATGATGCACACTAGAACATTCCGGGACTTGGCTGATTGGAACAAAGACCTCTGTTCCGAGGTCCTCTGACTGGCTTGTTGATCCATCAATCATCCACTCAAATGAATGTGACTGGCTGTGGTTTTGGCACGGCCGGGAACTGAGGAGTGTTTGTCATTAGGTTTATATGTCTCTTGTGTTCATTATGTTTATGTTTTCCTCCCTGGAACACAAGAGCTCAGCTTCAATGCCAACTGTTGCTCTTACAGCATCTGTCTGCTTAAAGAGACAATTAAGTGTTTATGCGTTATAAATAAAACACCACTTAACTAACAGAACAGACATAGTTTGAGTCCCAATTGGCAGCCTATTCGCGATATAGTGCACTACCCTATAGGCTCTGGTCAAAAGTAGTGCACTATAGAGGAAATAGGGTGCCATTTGGGCCACACCCAGACAGACGCACAAGGCCTGGGAGGAGTTTGATGAAGACACACAATGTTCAAACTATTCCACTGAGAAACAGTGAAACAGGGGTAAACTGACATGTGAGGATGACGTCTGTACCTTATTTGAGGGCAGTTAGTGCCAATGTTAAAAACAGACATGTATTTGACATGACAAAATCAGCCTGAGACACCCTTATTGCTGTGGATATAATCATGACATTCATCGTTCAGTGTGTATCAGGGCGTTTGGTTAGAAAGGTAGCCATTAGTTGAAATTACTGTTACGTCAACACCTTATACCATTAAACTTTAAATTCCTTTTTAAACCTAAGTCTACAGCCCTCTGGAAAACCCTAATCTGTCCCTCATTTAAACTGACATTTTCACACCAAGGATTGGCTTTAATTTGTCCATTCAAACTGAGTAAGGGTTACATAGTGAGGCCTCCCACTTTAAAACCCACAGACATATTTGTTAAAATCATTACCCCTTTTTCGTGGAAAATAGAACCGTCTGATGGTTGTGGAACAATTACTTCTTATTGGATTGTCTGAAACGATTCAATCAGGGCTTTCTAAATGACTTTAAACATTTGGGACAGTAATCAGAACATATGGACATGGACAATCTTTCCACACGTACTTAAACCAATTACAGGGCCCCCTATTGTTAGGGCTACGTCCAAAATGAGACCCTTATGGGCCCTGGTCAAAAGTAGTGCACACTGTATTGGGAATAAAGGGCAATTTGGAACTCATCCTAGATGTCATTAGTGGCCGTGAGGCTTGCTATTCTATTACACTGTCTTAGGGAATAATTGTAAGTGTTTGGGCACCCTACACACGTCTAGCCCTCCACTCCTGTGTTTTTCCTTTACAGCTTCCTAAAAAGAATTCAATGCCTCCTGAATCGCCTGAATAAGCAGGTTTTATGCTTGCACGTGTCTTTTATTGTTTCAGTCACATCTTTGATGTTGACTCTAAACTTTTACTGTTGCTTTATCTTTGGTTGCTCACTCACTTTATACGTGTGTTTTTCTTTTTGAGTAGACAAGGCTTGGGCCTGAGCAGACTGACAGCAGAAGGCTGGACTGGGCTTCAGCATGATGCGGAAACTCAGGAATCCAGAGCAGAGCATGTCTTGATGATAATTTCTGGTGGGGAGCCACAAGGACCTCAGCTCTCAGGTTGGTTCTGAACAATGAGGAGAACCTGGATGGCTTATGGCTCACAGCTGTGTGGGTGTGTTTCTACACCAATTCATATCCGTCTCTCTCCCTGTGTGTGGTTGTGTGTGGCTATGTGTGTGTCTGAGCATCTTTACAAGGTAGGTACAGTATGTGCAGTAGCAGCCTACAGTAAATCAGTGTTTCCAAAATGCTAGGTCACAGCTAGATCATTCCAGGCTGTGCTGTAAGACTGGGTTTATCATAGTTTATTCTGGGGTAATGCTACTAAAACTATTACAGGTGGGGCAAAAGTTCAATTTCATGAACACAATTATTATATTAGTTTTTATTGATAATGCGCCACAGGTAACGGCTGAGTATTATTTGTCTATAAATCCTGTTGCCTTTTATGAAAATATTTCCTAATGTACTCGCCATCACTGCTCTGCTCTGTCAAAGTCACAGGTAAGTTTCCTCTTTGAGCAAACCTCGAAGCCCTATAAAGCACATAACCATAAGCCTGGGCTGTCAATACCAATGTAGGTATTATTCATGTTGTTGCGATTTTTATGGAGGAGTTACTCTGCTAGCCCTGAAACATGACCCAGACTCTGCGGTATTTGCCCACTCATTTCTCTGTTTATTTATTGTCAGGCCAGCTAGTTATTTACACTTTATGGATGGGAACGTCAGGATTCATTAGGGCAATGAAATCCTTTTAAAAGCGTCTCGAAACCACCCGGTAATGCAAGCGGATTACAAGACGCATTTAACCTTTTAAGGAATATTGAATTCTGAGGGCACATGACCCGCAGGGAAGGAAACTGACGCCCTGCCTGCAGCCCGCTGTGCAAACAGTAGGAGAGCGCTACGACACGCTACCAACAGTCTTGGCTGGCTGGCCGGTAGCTATGTGTGAGAGAGAACTGTAATGATAAAAAAAACCAATTTACAGATTGAGAACAGAGGCTGTGTTGAGTCCTACTCCTAACCCCTGCTCCTGCTGCTACCGTGGGCTTCAGGTTTTTCCTCCCTGTTTGGACGTGACACTGAGAGGCTCTTGTGTATGCTGCTGCATGTTATTAATGGCTGAATCGCAAGGGATGCTGTGCTACGGTTGGGATTTTATATTAAAATGGCACTTATGCTCTCTAAAGGGAAGAAAAGAAACCACTTCTGATATTTGGAAAGGACTTTTACTGTTCATTAGTTTCTTTATGAAATATTTCAACCGGGTGCCTGGATAGATGTGGGAAGTTTTCAGAACTTCCATTCTGAAACAATTGAGCAGCTAGTATCAAAATGTATTCCATTGCCCATTCACCCTCTGAATGGCACACATACATAATCTATGTCTCAATTGTCTCAAGGCTTACAAATCTTTCTTTAACCTGTCTTCTCCCCTTCATCTACTCTGATTGAAGTAGATTAATTAAGTGACATCAATAAGGGATCGTAGCTTTCACCTGGATTCACCTGGTCTTTGTCATGAAAAGAGCAGGTGTTTATAATGTTTAGTACACTCAGTGTATATTAAACAGTCAATATGACCTCTGACCCTTGGTAAAGCCCATCACCTGACCTATAGAAAATGACAGTAGTCTGGACTGTGTGTGAACTGTACATTAGGGTCATGCCAGCGGTCAGAGGTACCAGTCAGTCTAGCGCGTGTGGCAGCTAGGACATCACATTTCCCTGAACCTGGGGACAACGGTCCAGTCAACAACGGTCAGGGATATCCCTTCACTATTTCTGTTCCCTTCAATGAAGCCATGAGAAGGACGGAATCTCCAGTAATGGCGACTAAAGGGAAGGGATCGACCGGACCTAATTGCTACCTCTGCCGAGGCGTGGAGACACAACCTCTAATTTCCCATGAATAATGTCCCTGTGCCGGCCGACAGGCCACAGAAAGTGGCAGTTTCCTTTCTCAGAGGGATTGTGGCTCCGCTAATACACTCCACTGAACTGAGGGTTTATGACCAATGGGCCAGAGGACCAGACCAGAGCTCACAGTTACTAGTTACTTTCCCTGATGCTCTTCAAAGCACAACACAGGGCTCAGAAACACAGTACAACACAGGACTCAGAAACACAGTACAACACAGGGCTCAGAAACACAGTACAGCACAGGGCTCAGAAACACAGTACAACACAGGGCTCAGAAACACAGTACAACGCAGGGCTCAGAAACACAGTACAACGCAGGGCTCAGAAACATAGTCAAGTATTCATTTACGATAATAAGGAGGATGGTAAAATGGTAAATCAAGGGTCATCCTGACTGAGCACACATTGGGAAGACATTGTGGACAAAAGGTACATATATTTTTAAGCTCTGTGGATAATGTTAAGCACCTTGAACTCCCAGGCAGCAGTGCGTCTGCTTCTGCCCCACCGATGGCTAAAACATGTAGTGGAGTTGTGTCTCATGAATTCCTTTCCTTCAGTGGAACATGCAACATTTGTTTAATGGTGTTAGTTATGCATATCCTTTTCAGTCAGCGACCTCCAAACCGAATCATGTAACAGAAAGAGAGAGTAGAGTGAGAGATATAGAGAGAGTGAGCATGTGTGTTTGTGAGACAGAAACAGCGAAACAGAGAGAATACAAAACATAAGGGGCTTGAGCTGAGCATCTGTTTGTTTAGCTCTCGCTCTCTCTCTCTCTCTCTCTCTCTCTCTCTCTCTCTCTCTCTCTGTGTGTACCACGTTCATCTGTACAAACAATAGTACAAGTATAAACACCATGGGACCACACAGCCGTCATACCGCTCAGGAAGGAGACGCATTCTGTCTCCTAGAGATGAACGTACTTTGGTGCGAAAAGTGAAAATCAATCACAGCAAACAGCAAAGGACCTTTGTGAATATGCTATCCTATATCGACATAATCTGAAAGGCCGCTCAGCAAGGAAGAAGCCACTGCTCCAAAACCGACATAAAAAAGCCAGACTATGGTTTGCAACTGCACACGGGGACAACGATCGTACTTTTTGGAGAAATGTCCTCTGGTCTGATGAAACAAAAATAGAACTGTTTGGCCATAATGACCATTGTTATGTTTGGAGGGAAAAGGGGGAGGTTTGCAAGCCGAAGAACACCATCCCAACCGTGAAGCACGGGGGTGGCAGCATCATGTTGTGGAGGTGCTTTGCTGCAGGAGGGACTGGTGCACTTCACAAAATATATGGCATCATGAGGAAGGACATTTATGTGGATATACTGAAGCAACATCTCAAGACATCAGTCAGGAAGTTAAAGCTTGGTCGCAAATGGGTCTTCCAAATGGACAATGACCCTAAGGATATTTCCAAAGTTGTGGCAAAATGGCTTAAGGATAACAAAGTCAAGGTATTGGAGTGGCTCAATCCTATAGAACATTTGTGGGCAGAACTGAAAAAGCAGGTGCGAGCAAGGAGGCCTACAAACCTGACTCAGTTACACCAATTCTGTCAGAATGGGCCAAAATTTACCCAATTTATTGTGGGAAGCTTGTGGAAGGCTACCTGAAACTTTTAACCCAAGTTTACCAATTTAAAGGCAATGCTACCAAATACTAATTGAGTGTAATGTATGTAAACTTCTGACCCACTGGAATGTGATGGAAGAAATAAAAGCTGAAATAAATCATTCTCTCTACTATTGTTCTGACATTTCACATTCTTAAAATAAAGTGGTGATCCTAACTGACCTAAAACAGGGAATTTTTAATAGGATTAAATGTCAGGAATTGTGAAAAACTGAGTTTAAATGTATTTGGCTAAGGTGTATGTAAACCTCCGACTTCAACTGTATATATATACTGAACAAAAATATAAACGCAACATCTAAAGTGTTGGTCCCATGTTCCTTGAGCTGAAATAAAATATCCCAGAAATGTTACATAAGCACAAAAAGGTTATTTCTCTCAGATTTTGTGCACAAATTTGTTTACATCCCTGTTAGTGAGCATTTTCTCCTTGCCAAGATAATCCATCCACCTGACAGGTGTGGCATATCAAGAAGCTGATTAAACCTTGTGCTGGAGACAATAAAAAGCCACTCTAAAATGTAAAATGTTTTGACACACCACACAATGTCACAGATGTTTCAAGTTTAGAGGGAGCAGACGATGCAATACCCATCACTCTGCACACTGCCCTATCCCATCTGGACAAGAGGAATACCTATGTAAGAATGCTGTTCATTGACTATAGCTCAGCATTCAACACCATTGTACCTTCCAAGCTCATCATTAAGCTTGAGGCCCTGGGTCTGAACCCCGCCCTATGCAACTGGATCTTGGTATTCCAGACGGGCCGCCCCCAGGTGGTGAAGGTAGGAAACAACACCTCCACTTCGCTGATCCTCAACACTGGGGCCCCCCAAGGGTGCGTGCTCAGCCCACTCCTGTACTCCCTGTTCACCCATGACTGCGTGGCCAAGCACCCCTCCAATTCAATCATCAAGTTTGCAGATGACACCATTAGTAGGCTTGATTACCAACAATGATGAGACAGCCTACAGGGAGGAGGTGAGGGCTCTGGGAGTGTGGTGCCAGGAAGTAGTACACATCACTGACAATCTGAAATGGACCTCCCACACAGTGTGGTGAAGAAGGCGCAACAGAGCCTCTTCAACCTCAGGAGGCTAAAGAAATTTGCTCTTGGCACCTAAAACCCTCACAAACTTTTACAGATGCACAATTGAGAGCATCCTGTCAGGCTGTATCACCGCCTGGTAAGGCAGCTGCACCGCCCCCAACCACAAGGCTCTCCAGAGGGCGGTGTGGTCTGCCCAACACATTACCGGGGGCAAACTACCCGCCCTCCAGGGCACCTACAGGAAAGCCAAAAAGATCATCAAGGACATCAACCACCCGAGCCACACCTGCACTAACATCTTCTAAACACGTGTATGTGACCAATAACATTTGATTTGATTTGAAACAGAGGAGTATTTTTGTATGTAATAAAGCCCTTTTGTGTAATAAAGCCGTTCTGATTGGTGCCCCTGCCCAGTCATGTGAAATCCATAGGTTAGGGTCTACTGTCATTTATATATTTTTCAATTGACTGGTTCCCTTATACGATCTGTAACTCAGTAAAATCTTTAAAATTGTTGCATGTTGCATTTATATTTTTGTTTTGTGTAATTTAGGGCAATTTTTCATTTGTTAAATATAATTCCCCAAAATGTTAATTATTTCCTGATCTTTCTTATATCTCTCATACGTATATTATTATTTCTTGACTATCTGTTTTTCCATGTACAGTATTAATCTGTTATTCAATGCGTTTTTATGGGCAAATTTTTAAAACATTTATTTCACCTTTATTTAACCAGGTATGCCAGTTAAGAACAAGTTCTCATTTACAATTGCGACCTGGCCAATACAAAGCAAAGCAGTGCGTCAAAAACAACACAGAGTTACATATGGGATAAACAAACGTACAGACAATAACACAAAAGAAAATCTATGTACAGTGTGTGCAAATGTAGTAAGATTAGGAAGGTAGGGCAATAAATAAGCCATAGTGGCAAAAAAAATACAAATAACATTAACACTGAACTGATAGATGTGCAGATGAGGATGTGCAAATAGAGACACTGGAGTGCAAATGAGCAAAAATAATAATATGGGCTATTTACAGATGGGCTGTATACAGGTGCAGTGGTCGGAAAGTTGCTCTGACAGCTGATGCTTAAAGTTACTACAGGATGCAAATTTCTGTTTGAAAAAGCTAGCCTTTGCTTTTCTAACTGACTGTGTATATTGGTTCCTGACTTCCCTGAAAAATTGCATATCGCAAGGGCTATTCGATGCTAATGCAGTACGCCACAGGATGTTTTTGTGCTGTTCAATGGCATTTAATAGCAGTAAGGGCTAAAGGATCAGGGGAGACCAATTGAGACCAGGGTCTCATTTTCAATGGTGCCCTGAGGACATAAAATAAAAGATAAAACGACAAGATACAGATAAAATAAAAAGCACATTACAGGCATCATAAACAAATTATTAAAGTCAATCAAAACAATTGCACACCTCGGTGAAGTAATTTATCATCAGGGTTTTAAACTGCCCTAGTCGCACCAGGGGATCCAAATGTAGTGAATTTTGTAAGTGATTCCAAAAATGTGGAGCGTTATAATTAAAAGTGGATTTACCTAGTTCAGTGGAGAGCCAAGGAATCTCAAGAGTTGTGAACTCTGTGAACGGGTTAGGCATCTCGTGTTTTTATAATTTAACAAACAATTTAGGTAAGTCGGAAACTTTTATCGTAGAGCTTTGTTAACAAAACGGGAGTAATGAAATGATCTAAGGGACTTTAATGAGGACCAGCCAACCTTTTGATGCAGTGATAGGTATTGAACCTTTCACCTGTGATAAAGAAAAGGGCACTATGGTAGACAGCATCCAGAGGATTAAGAGTAGTGGCTGCTGCATCCCCAAATCAAATAAAATTTTATTGGTAACATACACGTGTTTAGCAGATGTTATTGCGGGTGTAGCGAAATGCTTGTACTTCTAGCTCCGACAGTGCAGTAATATCTAACAAGTAATATCTAACAGATTAAGAGTAGTGGCTGCTGCATCACCATAAATGGTGTCACCGTAGGGAAGAACTGGCAGGAAAGTTGACTGTACATATCATACAAAAGTGTTTTTTGTTTACTATGCTACGTCTACCCCTGAGTCCAGGTTGTAGGGTGAAACAATGGAACCTGACATGGTTTGTTTTGACTAAGTACACAAGACAGAGGAGGTGGATGAAGAGGACACATTCACTCATCAAGTTTCCTACTACAGTAGTAGGGATGTCTGAGCTTAAGCAGCAATCCATTCTCATTGAATCCCTTCTCTTTTGTTATGTTTCGTATTCTCTTCAATAAAAAGCAATCTATTTTCTCTTTTTTAAAGTTCATGTCATTATTTGTATGAAAAAGCAGCAATAGCAGTTATTGTCTTTAATGGAAGAAAAAATCCAGTCGTTTATGAGTCATTTAATGGGTATTGTTGAGCAGAAGCCACACTACTGTTTTGGTTCTGAGGTGTGTACATATACAGTGCCTTCAGAAAGTATTCAGACCCCTTGACATTTTACATATTTTGTTACATTACAGCCTTATTCTAAAATGGATTAAATCAAAACAATTCCTCAACAATTTACACACAATACCCCAAAATGACAGCAAAAACAGTTTTTTTTAGAAATGTTTGCTAATTTAAATTTTAAAAAACCCTGAAATATCATATTTACTAAATTATTCAGACCCTTTACTAAATACTTTGTCGAAACACCTTTGGCAGCGATTACAGCATCAAGTCTTCTTGGGTATGACGCTACAAGCTTGGCACACCTGTATTTAGGGAGTTTCTCCCATTCTTCTCTGTAGATCCTCTGAAACTCTGTCAGGTTGGATGGGGAGCGTCGCTGCACAGCTATTTTCAGGTCTCTCCAAAGATGTTTGATCGGGTTCAAGTCCGGGCACTGGCTGGGCCACTCAAGGACATTCAGAGACTTGTCCCGAAGCCACTCCTGCGTTGTCTTGGCTGTGTGCTTAGGGTTGTTGTTGTCCTGTTGGAAGGTGAACCTTCACCCCAGTCTGAGGTCCTGTGCGCTCTGGAGCAGGTTTTCATCAAGGATCTCTCTGTACTTTGCTCTGTTCATCTTTCCCTGGAGGCCACTGTGTTTATGTTGAACTTCAATGCTGCAGTAATTTTTTGGTATCCTTCCCCAGATCTGTGCCTCGACACAATCCTGTCTCGGAGCTCTACAGACAATTCCTTTGACCTCATGGCTTGGTTTTTGACATGCACTGTCAACTGTGGGACCTTATGTAGACAGGTGTGTGCCTTTCCAAATCATATCCAATCAATTTAATTTACCACAGGTGGACTCAAATCAAGTTGTAGAAACATCTCAAAGATGATCAATAGAAACAGGATGCATCTGAGCTCATAAGTCTGAATACTTATGTTTTCACTTTGTCATTATGGGGTATGTAGTGTGTAGATTGCTGAGGATTTTTTATTTATTTAATACATTTTAGAACAAGGCTGTAACGTAATGAAACGTGGACTATGACTACCTACAATGCAACAGAAACATACATTAAATAATACATTAAGTAATTGTGATTAAAAGGAAACTGTTTGTACCAATTACATGTTTAGATTCATATTGTAGTGAAGGAGGGCCCTAACGTTCAAAAGTTTGGGGTCACTTAGAAATGTCCTTGTTTTCCATGAAAACATACATTCAATTAGTTGCAAAATGAATATGAAATATAGTGAAGACGTTGACAAGGTTATAAATAATGATTTTTAATTGAAATAATAATTGTGTCCTTCAAACTTAGTTTTCGTCAAAGAATCCTACATTTGCCTTGCAGACCTTTGGCATTCTAGTTGTATTTGTTGAGGTAATATGACGAGATTTCACCCCATGTTTCCTTAAGCACCTCCCACAAGTTGGATTGGCTTGATGGGCAATTCTTACGTACCATAGAGTCAAGTTGCTCCCACAACAGCTCAATAAGGTTGAGATCCGGTGACTGTGCTGGCCACTCCATTATAGACAGAAAACCAGCTGACTGTTTCTTCCCTAAATAGTTCTTGCATAGTTTGGAGCTGTGCTTTGGGTCATTGTTCTGTTGTAAGAGATCCCTTTTACCCTGTACAAATCTCCCACTTTACCACAACCAAAGCACCCCCAGACCATCACATTGCCTTCACCATGTTTGACAGATGGCATCAAGCACTACTCCAGCATCTTTTAATTTGGTCTGCGTCTCACGAATGTTCTTCTTCGTGATCCGAATGCCTCAAACTTATATTCATCGGTCCATAACACCTTTTTTCAATCTTCCTCTGTCCAGTGTCTGTGTTTATTGGCCAGTCTGAGATATGGCTTTTTCTTTGCAACTCTGAATAGAAGGCCAGCATCCCAGAGTCGTCTCTTCACTGTTGACGTTGAGACTGGTGTTTAGAGGGTACTATTTAATGAAGCTGCCAGTTGAGGACTTGTGAGGCGTCTGTTTCTCAAACTAGACACTCTAATGTACTTGTCCTCTTGCGCAGTTAGAGCCAGTTCTGTGAAGGGAGTAGTACACAGCGTTGTACGAGAACCCACAAATGCTGATGCTCCTGATACTCAACTAGTCTAAAGAAGGCCAGTTTTCAGCTGTGCTAACATAATTGCAAAAGGGTTTTATAATGATCAATTAGCCTTTTAAAATGATTAACTTCGATTAGCTAACAACGTGCCATTGGAACACAGGAGTGATGGTTGCTGATAATGGGCCTCTGTACGTCTACAGTTGAAGTCAGAAGTTTACATACACCTTAGCCAAATACATTTAAACTCAAGTTTTTCACAATTCCTGACATTTAATCCTAGTAAAAAATCCCTGTCTTAGGTCAGTTAAGATCACCACTTTATTTTAAGTAGATATTCCATAAAAAATCACCCGTTTCCAGCTACAATAGTCATTTACAACATTAACAATATCTACACTGTATTTCTGATCAATTTGATGTTATTTTAGCTTTTCTTTCAAAAACAAGGACATTTCTAAGTGATCCAAAACTAATGAACGGTAGTGTATGTCAATGTTGATTGAAATTCATATAATATACTGACCCAACAATGCATTATATTCCCAATATTGCTCAACGGCTCATTGGAGCTTGTGTCTGTGTTTGTGTTCGATGTGTTTCGCAGACATATTTACAGTTTTAAGGTGCTTGTGTTGAAGTGAGTAACACAGCCAGATGTGGTCTTGTTTAGATATCAGTGTCTCGTGTGGATTTCGTAAGGAATGTGACTGGACAATACATGCTCTAAACACTCTCAGGAACAGTGGTAGAGTATCTGGCACAAAACAGGAGAAAGAAAGCATTTATTGCTATTATGAAATTAATAAGAGAAACAAGCAAGAGCAAGATAGTTTTACTATATGTTTGTATGAACGCTTCCTGCTATTACAGATGGATAGAGGGATAGTGAGTTGTCTCTGTGGATGGAAGGCTACTGGAGTAGATCTGGAACCATGACATCCAATAATACCCAGAAGGTGATGATGAGGTCACAGTAGGTTCTGGGGGGGGGTTGTGGTTTGTTAACTGTACCGAGCCTTTTCATTGGCCAGGGCCAGGCGGCGGATATTAGCAACACAGCCAGCGGCAGCTTCCTGAAGGACCTCATCAGTGGAGCCCATCATACCCAACAGGAGCTGCAGTACAGGGAGAGAGAGGAGAGGGGAGGACAGGGTTATAGATGCTACTTTAACAATCAGAAGCAGGGGAGAGAGACGACAAGGTCTAAAGTCGCTAATGTAATCTGTTCATTCTCATTCAATATCATGATGAAGCTGTTGGTAAATCACTGGGGATATGGTATTTACATTAAATGTATTCATTTTGAGTACACTAAGTATCAAGTAGTTCTCTCATGGTCAGCACTACAACTCACGATTGCTGTGAAATACAAAGTCTGTATACATTAGCTGTGAGTAATCTGTGTCAGGCTGCAGTGGCGTCTCTCTCTATGTGTCCTGTTTTAACCTTCTAACCAGGCCATGAGCATGGGGCATGGGTTACAGCTGCAAGCAGCACATGCCTGCCCGTCTCTGCCTCGCTCTGCAAAGTTTGTTGAGATGAAAGCGTTTGTCTAGCAGGCAGCAGCGTGGCTACGCATTAAAAACCTGAGCACAAACCAACCACACTACTTGACATCCTTCCACTGCTCCAAAGGTCAGATTACATCCGACTATTACTACCACTTGTATAATGGATCTGCTGTTTGATCTGTTTGCAGAACATTGGGTTTTTCTCTCCCCAGAAATTCTGCTTTTTTTGGGCCACACATTTTGGTTTTACATCAAAATAATACATTAAAACGTTTTTATTGTGTTCAAAAGAGTTACTTATTATACTGTGACAACATGTAAACCTTTGGAGATGGAAAAGCCTGCCAATAAAACCCACTGTGGCTATGGTATAGCATTGGTTTTAGTATGGTATCTTTGCCTATTTTCGTGAGCAAAAAGTGACTACATCAAGCTTGTGGGCAGCTGCAGTCCCAAATCAAAATAACAGTAAATGCAAGCACAAACACTCCGGCGCAATGGACATTTTAAATTTGTTCAATGTGTGCTCCTTCATGAAATCACAATGTTGTACCATTGAGCTCTCTTAAGCCACACTCAAGTTTGGAGGCTTTCTGGTTTGCATCAATAATGAACAAAACAGGCTCATTTAAATCTCCAAACAAAACAGTCGAAAGCTCACGAGTCCCAAACAAAATGATTACTTGACAGTGCATTAATCATACAGTATATTCTATATACTTTTCTGGCTCTACATTCAGGCCTAACTCAAAAGTAAGCTTTAAAGCTGTAAAATGGCAAGTTTTGTTTTTGAAGTCTTGAATAGCAAGAATATGTTAACGCATGCTTGGCAGGGGTGCTTGAATGGCCAACCAATTGTGTCCCAACTTGTCAGTGTTGAAACGACACATCCATCTGGGGATCCTTTAAGCACAGCAAACAATATTCTAGACAGTGTCCTCTGTACAAAGAGAATAATCCTAAGACCTTCTTAAACACCTAAATCCTCTCTCTCTCTCTCTCTCCCTCTCTCTCCCTCTCCCTCCCTCTCCCTCCCTCTCTCTCTCCCTCTCCCTCCCTCTCCCTCTCCCTCTCCCTCCCTCTCTCTCCCTCTCTCTCCCTCTCTCTCCCTCTCCCTCCCTCTCCCTCCCTCTCTCTCTCTCCCTCTCTCTGTATATATAGTCTAGCACACGACTGCCCTCCTGAAGCATCTTACCAGTCGGCGCCACACGAAAAGCTAGCTATTCGCTGGCGCAAGTGTGGACACTTCAGGATGAGGAGTAATTTCATAAATATTCATGTTGTGCGCGTGTGTGTTTTAATGTAAATATCTGCCTCTAAAGCGATCTAATAGACCCTCACATCATGCACCATTGACTTATCTCCATCTATTTGAACCAGCCTGTCCTTGGCCCTGACAGTGAGTTTACCACTGGTTGGATCATTACAGGACAGTACTTGTCTCTGTTCTGTTCCCATGCTATCATTGTGTTCATAATGTATGTCAGTGTGAGGGTGAGGTTGAACTCTGACTCTTTCTGTGTTACATGCAAACTAAAAAGGCTGCGTCGCACATTTGTGTGGTTAGCTAGCAGCCTAGCGCAGCGCCAGAGAGCAGAGAAAAAGACATTCCCAGAATGTTCTGCTCAAAGATAAATAGTGGAAGGAAAACAGATGAAAGATGAGGCTTCTATCTCCTCTCCGTGTATGAGCAGTGAGCACACAAACTGACACACTCTGGGAGAACATTAACAACCCCCAAAAAGCTGAGAAAATAATACCACCATTCCATTCCCATTCATTCCCTGATTTAAAAAAAAAAAAATGGATGTTGGCCTATGAATACGGGTCTCTTTCAATGCATCAGTGTATCAGTTAGTATTTCTGTGGCAGTAACATCAGTTTATATGGTTTTTATATGGGTTTTTAAATAGCATCCAAAACACCTCTGAAACGCAAACGTTATATACACAAGGTCCAGAAAACATGCAGCTAGGCTCAGACACAAGTCTCTTTTGTGAAAAGAGAGGATGCCTGCAAAGTGCCAGAAGCAGCGTTTTGCCAACATCATAGCATGTTATTCAGACGTGGCCAAATAAAGTCTCCTCAAGCGCACAGTTATTGGCTAAGATAAGGTCTACCCAAGCGCACAGTTATTGGCTAAGATAAGGTCTCCCCAAGTGCACAGTTATGGGCTAAGATAAGGTCTCCCCAAGCGCACAGTTATGGCTAAGATAAGGTCTCCCCAAGCGCACAGTTATGGGTTAAGATAAGGTCACCCCAAGCGCACAGTTATGGCTAAGATAAGGTCTCCCCAAGCGCACAGTTATGGGTTAAGATAAGGTCACCCCAAGCGCACAGTTATGGGCTAAGAAAAGGTCTCCCCAAGCGCACAGTTATGAGTTAAGATAAGGTCACCCCAAGTGCACAGTTATGGGCTAAGATAAGGTCTCCCCAAGCGCACAGTTATGGCTAAGATAAGGTCTCCCCAAGCGCACAGTTATGGGTTAAGATAAGGTCACCCCAAGCGCACAGTTATGGGCTAAGATAAGGTCTCCCCAAGCGCACAGTTATGGGCTAAGATAAGCTTGTCTCTTTGCATTTTTTTCTCCTCAGCTGGGATCTCAAAGACTATAATACAACACTTGTTAGAATATTCTCACTCGCTTCAGAAATGAATCAAGACAGTCCGAGGTTTTTAAAACTGCAGAGGGACTCCTGACCTCCTAATAGAGAAGTGAGCTGCAGGAACAGAGCACGCTGCTTCCCCTGGCTGAGCTGGGGCGTGGGAGGCCTGCCCTGCTACAGTGTTGCATTAGCATGTGCAATGCATGAACACACACATCCCTCCCATCACACATGGAGGTGTCACAGTGTTAAGTGCTCCGCTGTTGGGCTGCTGCTTCCTGAGGTGTTAGGGTCTCTAAATCCCCCAGAAAACCTCCTGGGTCTGACAACCAACTAGGCAACCTCCTGGCCCAGCGTCCCCATGGGTGCGTCCCAAATGGCACCGTATTATATATATATAATGCACTACTTTTGACCCGAGCCAAAATTAGTGCACTATATAGGGAATAGGGTGCCATTTGGGACAAAACATCCTGGTTCAGGCTCCTGCTCTTTCCACGCTGTGGGCAAACAGCACAAACAGGCAGCATTTAGCTGAGCTGAGCTCCAGGTCGAGGGGAGTTACTAAGGAAAGTCAAGGTAAACAACGTTCCATACGGCCTCCACGGAGCCAGGACCTTTTAACGGTCCCTCTCCCCCAATGACTTGGTGGGTTTGACTCGTGGAAAGATTACTGTACTGTAAGTCTTTCTATCTAAATCTATGCTGGTTCCACACAAAAACACACACACACACACACACACACACACACACACACACACACACACACACACACACACACACACACACACACACACACACACACACACACACACACACACACACACACACACACCTACCTACAGAGGAAATCCAACCTGAGAAAGCTGCTGGAATGAGACATTCCTCCTTATTCCAGACCAGACTTTAGAGAGAGTCTTGAGTCATAGCGCCAGGCAGGCCTAACACATAACACACTAGGTATTTCATACATACAGTAGCTAGCTGCAGAGAGCAGCTCCAGTGGTGTATACTAGTGGTATCATCTGCTGACTACATCTAGTCCACAACCTGAAATCCTGTTACAGATAGAAAACAACTAAGAGGAAACTTCAGAAATCTGTCTTTTGAGATGCTGCAGTGTTTGAAATTCTGACTGCTGCTCTCACTCTCTCTTCCACTCTCACTCCTTCCCTCCCTCTATTAATTATCTTCCATTTCTCCCTTTTCTTGTTCACTAGTTCAGTTTGAGCGTGTAGTGCACATAAAATGGAAACAAACACCGCATGGCAACAACAGTGCAAATGTTTTTCAAATGTAGAGATTTAAAGCATAAAATACATACCAGCTAGGAGCTGGCAACGGCCATTCTCTGGAATACCTACCATCCGCATTTCGTAATTTACATAATTTGACTTCACAAAGCTTTTTTTTATGAAAAAGCCCCTTTAATACAGAAAGCTAGCCGAAGTTGTCCACAAGGATTTATGGTTTCGGCAAACAATCCCCAGCCCTCTGGAAGCGATGTAAAGCAAAGAGGAGGGTGTGTTGATTTTGTAAAAGGGACAAAATAAAGCACCATCCTTATAAAACTGTGAGATACCAAGTGTCGATGTCAAATCAAACAGGAAGGACAATTCATCTTGGCACTTTATCTGCTTAGCCCTGGTAGACACTTCCTCTGGGAAAGCTAGCGGCCCCTGAAAGCTCCTCTTTCCTGAACAAGGCTTGTTCACAGAAGTCCCCAACAGAACCAGGGAACGGAATGCAGGACAAAACACACAATAACACAAAGACAAAACACAATAATACTACGACAACACACAATAACACAAAGACAAAAACACACAATAACATAATGACAAAACACACAATAACACAATGACAAAACACACAATGACAAAACACACAATAACACATTGACAAAACACACAATAACACAATGACAAAACACACAATAACACAAAACAAAGCACAAGACTGAGTCATTCTTAAAAATGGGACAGACCTCTAAGCGAAGCATTTTGTACGCCTAATGAAATCACCAAGTCAAACACGCAGTAAAAAATGTTGTGGTATTTATTCTGCTCATATAAAGATGTTTTCATATTTTTCATGCAATATTACAAGTTGCTTTAAGGTTTTAATACAGTTTATGAAATTTGAAGAGATGCAATGAAATGGTGTTTGGATATTTTTAAGACCGAGGGACATAAAAAAAAGAGAGAAAAAACTCAGACGGGTCACTAATGTGTTTTCCAGTGTAAAATACTTTCTTTTCAATGCTTAATTTCCTCTGTTAAGCTTAGGGGACTGAGTTATACACCATTAAGAATGCTGGGGAGGAAAGTTATATACAGTACTGAACAGAATGTTAGGGGAGAGGGAGAGTGAGAGAAAATCCTACAAAATCATTATACAACTTGTGGGTGTACATGTTTTGAGAGCTTTTCAGTGGCAGAGAAAGGCCCTTTGAAATACGGTTGCAATAATACAAGAGGCAGTCTTTAATTTGACACTAGGACGTAAATTACACCGACTGCACAGACAGAAAGCCCAGCATCGTTCCTTGATAAACCCTTCTCAAACCCATAAAAAAAATAAAAAGAATACAGGAAATATTGTTCTAACACATTCTCTGTCACACCAATCCATAGATCAGAAGCAGGATGTACATAACACAGCTAGGCTTCAATGCCTCTCTCAGTGTTTAACTACTGACGGGCTCGTGTGTCGCAATGTTTCCTAGGGATCAGGCAGGTATACATCAGCAGACTGAAACAATGCAGCCGCCTGTGTGTGTTTCCTTTCACCGCTCAGATTAAGAACAAATTAAACACGCAATAGTGGTGTAACCTAACGTGGCCTGCCTTTTTTTCTCCTGGTAATTAAGCTCTTTATAATCCCAAAATACATTTTGGAGTTGTGTTGAAACAACTCACTCTGCACTGGTACATTAATAAAAGGGCAAACAGAAAGAGACTGGTTAAAAGGGAGGTATGCAGGGTTTGCAGACACACACATGCACACACACTCACAAGCAAACATGCGTACGTACACACACCCACACAGCTGTCCAGTTTTTGTGGTGGCTTGAACTACAAAAAAACATTCTTCTTAATGACTTTAGCAAAATTTGACATTACTCTTTCGGAACACCCAATGTTCAGTCCAGCTACCAATTATGGCTAGTGTTGAACCACATACACTGCAACTGTAGATCAAGCTAAAGTACACCATTAAATGAACATGGGAAAAAATATTTGGCTGCAATGGCAGAACCCCTTCATAATTTATATCGCAGTTGTTGTCAAAAAAAAAAAAGTAGGTTAACCCTATGTGGTCACAAAATATTTCTCATGTGAAAATCTCCTTCTGAAAGTAATGTGATTTTTTTTTAACTACAAAAAACAGGAACATTTCCCCAAACACTGCATTACGTCGTTCTCTACAACATGACATTTAATACAGTTTTAATCTAAACATAAAATCTTTACATCAATGTCACGTATAAACACGACTAGTTTGGAAAAATAAATAAAGACTATTATTCTGTATGAAACACTCACTGTTCTCTATTCTTAGTCACTTATGGATTAGAACCAGGGAACTCTAACAACGTAGCTTAGACTGTTTCTAATTTAGCAGATGTTCTTCTCAATGAAGCAGTGCTTTCATTTGAAAGTATATCCACTATAACATAGTGTTATTGGCCCTGTTCCTTGGCCTAAAACATGTCACTGTCACATTCTGCTCTCATGTCCAGCAACAACTCTTAGCAACAGTTACCCAAGATACAGCCTTTTGACTTGCTCAGTAATGGCATCTAGGGTTTACAAGGGAAGTGGCACTTTGCACACACTGAGTTGTTTGCTTTTCTGAATTCCCATGACAGTTAGAATGTGGAGTCATGTTTCGGACGAGAATAAAACTACCTTTGTTCCTGCTCCTTTGGTCAAAGGCTCTGAAAATAGTTGCAGGTTTTCAAAGTTTACTACCAATGTTGTCACACATCGCTAAAACATAGTAGAGTGATGGGGCTCCAAGCCTTTTTCATCAATGCTGATGAAGTATGTTGTCTCAAATTACCAACTAAAACTGCAAAAACTAACTTTATGTGCACCAACAGTACGCTGAAAATAAAAAAATAATTAAAGGTGTGAGGAGAATGTTTGGAGGAATTAACACGTGAAATCTTGAGCTTAAATTTCAGATGGAAACCATATTTTCACATGTATTAGAGTTCACATGTTTACACCACCTCACATGTGAATTGCAGTTGCATATGTGTTAAAAACATTCCCATGTGATTATCGGATATGTTTCACTTGAAAAACCTCCAATATATTTTTAAATCACATTGTCTGAAAGCGTTCAAATACACTGAAAACATCCTAAATACATAATCTAAACAGCTAAAAACAAAAACACGATGTTTAAACAAGTTGAGTTTGAGGTTAAAGAAAGTGTGTTTATCAATATACCTGATTTTGCTAACCGATACTTTGGACAAAATCAAAACAGCAATATTCTTGTAAAGCTTTATGTATAAAAACTCTTAAATTACAGCTCAATTTAAGCAAATTATGAATATGCGATAATGGTGATTAATCACAGCAAATCCTGAGATGAACTCAATAAATGTTCTGAAACAAATCAATAACATTTTCTTTGTCACATGCTTCGTACACAACAGGTGTAGACTAACAATGTAATATTCAGTCCCTTCCCAACAATGCAGAGAGAGAAAATAGAGAAATAATAGAAAAGTAATAACACGTAATAATAAAAGTAATAATAAATACGATAACTTGGCTATATACAGTGGGGCAAAAAAGTATTTAGTCAGCCACCAATTGTGCATGTTCTCCCACTTAAAAAGATGAGAGAGGCCTGTAATTTTCATCATAGGTACACTTCAACTATGAGAGACAGAATGAGAAAAAAAAATCCAGAAAATCACATTGTAGGATTTTTTATGAATTTATTTGCAAATTATGGTGGAAAATAAGTATTTGGTCACCTACAAACAAGCAAGATTTCTGGCTCTCACAGACCTGTAACTTCTTCTTTAAGAGGCTCCTCTGTCCTCCACTCGTTACCTGTATTAATGGCACCTGTTTGAACTTGTTATCAGTATAAAAGACACTTGTCCACAACCTCAAACAGTCACACTCCAAACTCCACTATGGCCAAGACCAAAGAGCTGTCAAAGGACACCAGAAACAAAATTGTAGACCTGCACCAGGCTGGGAAGACTGAATCTGCAATAGGTAAGCAGCTTGGTGTGAAGAAATCAACTGTGGGAGCAATTATTAGGAAATGGAAGACATACAAGACCACTGATAATCTCCCTCGATCTGGGGCTCCACGCAAGATCTCACCCCGTGGGGTCAAAATGATCACAAGAACGGTGAGCAAAAATCCTAGAACCACACGGGGGGACCTAGTGAATGACCTGCAGAGAGCTGGGACCAAAGTAACAAAGGCTACCATCAGTAACACACTACGCTGCCAGGGACTCAAATCCTGCAGTGCCAGATGTATCCCCCTGCTTAAGCCAGTACATGTCCAGGCCCGTCTGAAGTTTGCTAGAGAGCATTTGGATGATCCAGAAGAGGATTGGGAGAATGTCATATGGTCAGATGAAACCAAAATATAACTTTTTGGTAAAAACTCAACTCGTCGTGTTTGGAGGAGAAAGAATGCTGAGTTGCATCCAAAGAACACCATACCTACTGTGAAGCATGGGGGTGGAAACATCATGCTTTGGGGCTGTTTTTCTGCAAAGGGACCAGGACGACTGATCCGTGTAAAGGAAAGAATGAATGGGGCCATGTATCGTGAGATTTTGAGTGAAAACCTCCTTCCATCAGCAAGGGTATTGAAGATGAAACGTGGCTGGGTCTTTCAGCATGACAATGATCCCAAACACACCGCCCGGGCAACGAAGGAGTGGCTTCGTAAGAAGCATTTCAAGGTCCTGGAGTGGCCTAGCCAGTCTCCAGATCTCAACTCCATAGAAAATCTTTGGAGGGAGTTTAAAGTCCGTGTTGCCCAGCGACAGCCCCGAAACATCACTGCTCTAGAGGAGATCTGCATGGAGGAATGGGCCAAAATACCAGCAACAGTGTGTGAAAACCTTGTGAAGACTTACAGAAAAAGTTTGACCTCTGTCATTGCCAACAAAGGGTATATAACAAAGTATTGAGATAAACTTTTGTTATTGACCAAATACTTATTTTCCACCATAATTTGCAAATAAATTCATAAAAAATGCTACAATGTGATTTTCTGGATTATTTTTCCTAATTTTGTCTCTCATAGTTACAGGCCTCTCTCATCTTTTTAAGTGGGAGAACTTGGTGGCTGACTAAATACTTTTTTGCCCCACTGTACATGGGGTACCAGTACCGAGTCAATGTGCCGGGGTACAAGGTAATTAAGGTAGATAATGTATGTACAGTTGAAGCCGGAAGTTTACATACACATTTAAACTCAGTTTTTCACAATTCCTGACATTTAATCCTAGTAAAAATTCCCTGTTTTAGGTCAGTTAGGAAATGTCAGAATAATAGAAGAGATCATTTTTTATTTCAGTTTTTATTTCTTTCATCACTTCATCCCAGTGGGTCAGAAGTTTACATACACTCAATTAGTATTTGGTAGCATTGCCTTTAAATTGTTTAACTTTGGTCAAACATTTTGGGTAGCCTTCCACAAGCTTCCCACAATAAGTTGGGTGAATTTTGGCCCATTCCTCCTGACAGAACTGGTAACTGAGTCAGGTTTGTAGGCCTCCTTGCTCGCACACGCTATTTTAGTTCTTCCCACAAATGTCAGGGCTTTGTGATGGCCACTCCAATACCTTGACTTTGTTGTCCTTAATCCATTTTGCCACAACTTTGGAAGTATGCTTGGGGTCATTGTCCATTTGGAAGACCCATTTGCGACCAAGCTTTAACTTCCTGTCTTGAGATGTTGCTTCAATGTATCCACATAATTCTCCTTCCTTATGATGCCATCTATTTTGTGAAGTGCACCAGTCCCTCCTGCAGCAAAGCACCCCCACAACATGATGCTGCCACCCCCCGTTGGTATGGTGTTCTTCGGCTTGTTTAATCAGACCAGAGGACATTTCTCCAAAAAGGACAATGTCCCCATGTGCAGTTGCAAACCATTGTCTATCTTTTTTATGGCGGTTTTGGAGCAGTGGCTTCTTCCTTGCTGAGCGGCCTTTCAGGTTATGTCGATATAGGACTCCTTTTACTGTGGATATAGATACTTTTGTACCTGTTCCATACAGAATATTTTACAAAGTCCTTTGCTGTTGTTCTGGGATTGATTTGCACTTTTCGCACCAAAGTACGTTCATCTCTAGAAGTCTCCTTCCTGAGCGGTTTGACGGCTGCGTGGTCCCATGGTGTTTATACTTGTGTACTATTGTTTGTACAGATGAACGTGGTACCTTCAGGCGTTTGGAAATTGCTCCCACAGATGAACCAGAGTTGTGGAGGTCTACAATTTTGGCTGATTTATTTTTATCTTCCCATGATGTCGAGCAAAGAGGCACTGAGTTTGAAGGTAGGCCTTGAAATACATCCACAGGTACACCTCCAATTTTTTTTTCTGGAATTTTCCAAGCTGTTTAAAAGCACAGTCAACTTAGTGTATGTAAACTTCTGACCCACTGGAATTGTGATATAGTGAATTATAAGTGAAATAATCTGTCTGTAAACAATTGTTGGAAGAATGACTTGTGTCATGCACAAAGTAGATGTCCTTACTGACTTGCCAAAACTATAGTTTGTTAACATGAAATCTGTGGAGTGGGAGCTAATTAAGACATGGATTGTGTGCCATTCAGAGGGTGAATGGTGTCATGACTGTCCTGGTGTGATCTAAATGGGCAGATCAGGTTTCCAATGAATAAACTTCCATCAGACCCCCTCACTGAGTTTAAATGTATTTGTCTAAGGTGTATGTAAACTTCCGACTTCAACTGTACATATAACTAGGAATAAAGTGACTAGGAAACAGGATAGATAATAGACAGTAGCAGCAGCATATGTGATGAGTCAAAAATTTTACTGTAAAAACGGTCAATGCAGATAGTCCGGGTAGCTATTTGGTTAACTAACTATTTAGCAGTCTTATGGCTTGGGGGTAGAAGATGTTCAGGGTCATGTTGGTTCCAGACCTGGTGCATCGATACCGCTTGCCGTGCAGTAAAAGAGAGAACCGTATATGACTAGGGTGGCTGGAGTCTTTGACCATTTTTAGGGCCTTCCTCTGACACCGCTTGGTATAGAGGTCCTGGATGGCAGGGAGCTATGTCCCAGTGATGTAAAGAGCCGTATGCACTACCCTCTGTAGTACCTTGCGGACGGATGCCAAGCAGTTGCCATACCAATTGGTGATGCACCCAGTCAAGATGCTCTCAATGGTGCACCTGTATAACTTTTGAGGATCTGAGGGCCCATGCCAAATTTTTTCTGCCTCCTGTGGGGGAAGAGGCATTGTTGTGCCCTCTTCAAGACTGTGTTGGTGTGTGTGGACCATGATACCTCCTTAGTGATGTGGACACAGAGGAACTTGAAACTCTCGACCTGCTCCACTACAGCCCTGTTGATGTGAACGGGGGTGTGTTCGGCCCTCTGTTTCCTGTAGTCCACGATCAGCTCCTTTGTCTTGCTAAGGTTGCTGTTCTGGCACCACACTGCCAGGACTCTGACTTCCTCCCTATAGGCTGTCTCATCGTCGTCATCAGCAAACGTAATGATGGAGTTGGAGTCGTGCGCGGCCAAGCAGTTGTGGGTGAACATGGATTACAGGAGGGGACTAAGCACACACCCCTTAGGGGCCACCGTGTTGAGGGTCAGTGTGGCAGATTTGCTGTTGCTTACCCTCCCCACCTGGGGGTGGCCCGTCAGGAAGTCCAGCATCCAGTTGCAGAGGGAGGTGTTCAGTCTCAATTTAGTGATGAGCTTGGAAAGGACTATGGTATTGAGATGTTTCTGAGCTGTAGTTAATTAACAGCAATCTCACATACAGTAGATGTTCCTTTTGTCCAGGTGGGAGAGGGCAGTGTGGAGTGCAATAGAGATCGCATCATCTGTGGATCTGTTGGGGCGGTATGTGAATTGGAGCGGGTCCAGGGTGTTTGAGATGATGGTGTTGATGTGAACCATGACCAGCATTTTAAAGCATTTAATGGCTACAGATGTGAGCGCTAGGGGGTGATGGTCATTTAGACATGTTACCTTGGCGTTCTTGGGCACAGAGTCTGCTTGAAACATGTAGGTATTACGGACTGGGTCAGGGAGAGGTTGACAATGTCAGCGAAGACACGTTTGAAAGTGCTAGTTGACATTGAAATGTGAAAATGCACATGTGAAAGTGTACCTGACATGAGTCAACTGCGACTTCAAAATTAGTGTTGGTCGAATGGTCATGACGTTGGTATTCTCGTGGGAGACCAGTGTTCTAATCCCGCCAGTTGCAAAAGCACACGTGAAAATTATAATATCACATGTGAAATGTTGGGAAACCACATTAGAGCTCTGCTACCCGACACGAGCCGACGGCCCTGACATTATACATCGAGTTAGGGAAATTTTTTCATCAATAACTAGGGTACTTGCAGGGCTCGGTTATCACTAAATTGATCATTAACTTCTTAAAGCTGAGCCATTTGCGTGTGCTCTGCTGTGCAGTACAGTTAAAGCTGAATAAGATCATAACATGGTGTCAGAAGTGCTTCCAACCTTGTCAAATATAAGACTTGAGAGATGATTTCATGTTGGCATGTGAAAAATTAATGTGAAATGTCACACGTGTCTGAAAACCACACGTTTTTTCATTTTGATGTTTTTGAAGGGAATGATCACGAGCAAAGATATTAATGAACATACCTTGACCACTAGGTATGGAAAGGACAAGTAGTTGTGAGCTAAGAAGTGATTGAAAACATCAGGGGCCAAAGAACATACCTTGACCACTCCGTTGTTGTGCATGGTGATGCAGTTGTCGGGGTTCTTGGAGAGCTGGAAGAGGGCCTGAGCTGTGGCTCGGTGGACTGAGGAGTCCTTGGACTTCAGGTAACGGACGAGGGGGGCCACGGCCCCCGCCTCCCCAAACAACACCCTGTTACTGCCCCACATGCAGCAACGGGCAATGGCCTCAGCCAGGTGACGACGCAGCTTATCATCAGTCTGTAAAACAAAGAGAACAGGACAACAGACATCTATGGCTGAGTCTCAAATAGCACCCTATTCCCTATATAGTACTCTACTTTTGATCAGGGCCTAGGCTATGAATACTACTCAATAGAGTTTGTTTCAAACACTACAGTGAACTATTATTTATTTATTTTATTGAACCTTTATTTAAATAGGCAAGTCAGTTAAGAACAAATTCTTATTTACAATGACGACCATTAACACTACCATTAACACTACAGGGTCAGCCCCTGGAGCAACTTTTTGGTTACTGGCCCAACACTCTAACCACTAGGCTACCTGCCTCCCTCGGTTACAACTGAGATCATAGATAGTCCATTTACAACAGGATTGAAGATTCCCAGTAAACACACAGGCTAATTGAGTAGGATTATAAGTATTTTGAGGTGTACTTACTGTGTTTGTCAACTTGGCCAGCATCGGTACAACCCCGTGGTCAGTGATGACAGCCAGATTCTCTTCGTCTTTGGCTATTTTCGCAATGGCGGCGCACACGCTCGCCAGTACCTCTTTGTTTGTTGATTTCAGCAAATTAACAATCAGTTCCAATCCACCGACAAATGAGCGCACCATTTCCCCTGAATCCTAAAAGTAAAAAGCCTCTTATTAGCTTGGTGTTCTCAATCTGTGCAATAAAGGGGCGCAGGGAGACTGTGTAATGGGCAGGAAGGGAAGCAGGGGGATTTGAGCAGAGCAGAGAAAACAAAAGAAAAACACAAGCTAACGAAAAAGCCTTTTCATCAGCCTTAGCAACAATCAAAACCCCATCAGTGCCAGTCAGCCCAATCGGAGGTGAGTTGAGTAGCCATGGCTCTGTCCTGCTTTCCACTCTACGGATAGGGCCATTGAAAATACGGACTGTGTGGTTTGCCAGTAGCTATTCCTCATCAAGCATGCCAAATAGGTTAGATGTAGTCTATGTTATAAAAAGAAATGTACAGAAATCAACAGGGCAAAATGTATGGTATTTCTTGCTAAGAAATACAAGGGCCAAGGGAAACTAATACGAATGTCAGCCTATCCATTTGGATGAGGATTTATTTGGACTCCAGGTAGGCTTACACTGTTCAGAACACTACTTCAACAGAAGGCCTATCTAATGACCTCTCCATGTAGGTTACACTGTTCAGAACACTACTTCAACAGAAGGCCTATCTAATGACCTCTCCATGTAGGTTACACTGTTCAGAACACAGGACCAAAAGATGGTGTCGGAATCAGTGTGCAGAGGAACTGAAGGAGCCAGTGTGTTTCCCCGACCATGCAGGCCAGGCTGACACCGTAGACACTGGTTTAATGCATGGCACCAGTGGGCTAGCTGGTACCACAGGACTCTCAGCCACTTATGGGGCTGTGCCGTCCAAGCCAAGGGGCTGGTGAGCTCTCTGAGGAACCACAGCAGAAGAGAGTGGGCACATACGCAGCCTTCAATGAAGCTTGGCAGATCAGGCCGCTTTTAAAATCACAACTCAACATAATCGCCACCAAAGGGAGGTATATATCAAGGTGGCATACACAGCCACTGCCAGCCTGTCTCCAGTAATATGAAAATAGTCAACCAAGATTATGGAAAGCGTATAATTAGAGATGGCTGAGTGCAAATCATCACAAAGCATGCTCCATTTACATTTCCATCAACATTATATCTCCATCTAGGACATTGAGGATTTAATATAGCTTGTTCCTTAGTTTTCTGTACGTAGACATTATTGTCTAGGTAATGAATCATAACCCCCTCCCTTTGGGGGTTGTGTGCGGTTGTGCCAGGCCAAGGACTCCACTAGTAAAAGAGATTTGTATCTCAATGGGACTCACCTCGTTAAATAACAGATAAATACAATAATAACTGCACCGGTTAACCACACTCACACTAGCCTTAATGTGAGTGGCTTATTCAACGAGGGACACGAGTGCAGGCATTTCCAAAGCAGTGACACTGGGACACTACCGCAGCAGGTATTGTGGCTGTGCACACAGTGAGGAGTGTTGAATGGAACCTTCTAGCTCTGACAGGCCAGGGCTCAGAGCACAGAGAGCAAGACGGGATGTTGAGTGTGTCTCTCTCTGCTCCCCTCAGATGTGGTGCCAGGGAAGGAGCAGTGTGTGCCGGGCCAGAGCCAGGGCCAGGAGCTGACCCCCCGCTCCGCCTCGACACAGCACAGTGAGCACACAGCACAGGAAGCCTTTCCTCAGGAATACTGATGATGCCGCGACTCACCAGCGAGGAAGCGCTTCAAGTCCCCAGCTGCGGCGGACTAGTGAGGATCCCTTTCATGGCCTGGACAGAACCCCAGATCCCTGAAAACCGCAGTATTATGAAGCTACACACGTAAAGCCCCTGCTATCCTGCTGTCCCTTTCCCTGAAGATTAAATGAAATAGAAAACACATTATCTGGTCGGTGTGCGTGATGTAGCCTAGACTGAGGGAGGGGGAAAGGAAGCCGGTCCAAGTGGCGCAGCAGAGTAGTTTGCCCTGACCCTCTCCAGGAAGAAAGCAATCAGGCTCCTACGTCCATAGGCTACTATGTAAAGGGACAATAAACTAGGCATCGCAAGTTGCCCGTGTCCAGGCATTTTAATGATGCACTTCATTACCTTGAGCAGCAGGGCAGGTTACCTCCTTGATGGAGGGAACAACGCTAATTGACTGATTCACTGCAAAGCCCCTGCTGGCCGCAATAATGACTGGGGCTTTACTCACAGAGGGAGCTGGCCAGGCAGGCCGGTACAAGTGGGGCGTACTGTTCTTGTATGTGTCTGTATATGCCTGAGTAGGAGTAGAGGTAAGGACTGGACTGGAGCATCCTGCAGCTGCATTTACACCATGATCCTCTCATAAATCCACTGTGGAGCTGCTAACTAAAACCACATGTGGCTTTTATCTATATATACTACTGCACCGAGCAGTATCGGGTTCCCCTCGCTCGCTCGACGGGCAAAACCAACACACTGTTTAGCTCTTGTCATTGCCCCTGTGTCAGAAATCAACCAAAGAGCATGTTCATGTATTCACTACAAAACCTGGCACCGTAAAGTCCAGACAAACATTGTCAAACTTTGTTAGTGTTCAAGCTGCAGCCGGTCGGCCCTCCTCTTCCATATGGTTGCCATAGATCATTTTTGCCACAATTCTGGGCCGGAAAAATTCCTTCTAGCGAGTGAAAAGCTCCCCTCACCCTGACTGAGACACCTGCCTGAGCTGGGCCCAATATATCGGTTTAAACTTAACCAGATTGTCCAACTGACAAGCTGTTTACGTTAATCATGGCGATAATCTAATATAACAATGTTAGATTTGTATTTTGGAAAAATTATACAACGGCCCTAGGAATCAAACCTACTAACAGAAATATAAGGGGGGGATTGACACAGCTATACTGCAGCCGTTCTATATGAATACAATAGACTGTGTGTCCCATATGGCACCCTATTCCCTACATAGTCCTCTACTTTTGACTAAACCCATATGGGCCAAAGTAGTGCACTATATAGGGAATTGTGGTGCAATTTGGAACGCAGTCAGAATATGCATGCTATACAGTAGGCCCTATGCCACGAGGACTGTACAGTGGAAGTATGTACAGCAGCCTAGGCTGTATGTGCAGAATGGGGTCACAGGAGACACGGCCTGTCTGTCTGGCACCCTGCTCGTTGTGTAAGAAGCTGCTGCTGGTTGTGTGACTGTAACTCGGAGCATGTTGAGGATTTTCAACAGACAGAGTCAGAACTTATGACACAGGATATTACTCCTCCAAGTCTCTCCCTGCCTGACTGTCTGTCTGCTGCCTGTTTCCCAGTTCACCAACAGAGAGCAGCGTGTGTGCTTTGTATTAGAGGAGGGTTCATGTAAGCCTCTAGTGACACAGCGATGTCTCTGCTGCAACCTCCCAACACCAGATTGTCTTTAAGGAGAGAGAGGCTTGAGGAGGCTGACCTGCATGATGATATAAACAGGCTTCTGAATAGTGAGGGAGGGATCCAACCAAGATAAACATGATGAACAAATTACAACAGTGATAAACATGATGAACATATTACAACCAAGATAAACATGATGAACAAATTACAACCAAGATAAACATGATGAACAAATTACAACAAAGATAAACATGATGAACATATTACAACCAAGATAAACATCTAATCATACAACAATAATAAACATGATATAAACCTGTAATAGAACAAAATGAGAGGCAAAGTTGAGACTTAATGCTATTTACAGTGTTATAACAGTGTAATATCTTTTCCATGTTGTTAAGCAGAATTGCCATAAGAGAACAATAAAATAATTCAAACTGCAAGTGCCATTTTGGGTGTACCCTACCTTTGCATTTTCAATACATGGACAAATGGCCCATGCAGCACTGGCCTGGACATCTGGATTTGGGTTTTTCAACAAGGACCAGAGCAGACGCACTCCATCCAGACGGTCAATGATCCTGTAGGAGAAGAGAGAGGGCGAGAGAGGGAGAGATAGAGGGGGAGAGAGAGAGCAGTAGAGAGAGAAGGATTGAGAGAGGGATAGAGAGAGACAGACAGAGAAAGAGAATATAGAGTGATATTACAGTGGGCACAGTCAGTGTGATAAATTCTAAACAAAAATATAAACTTAACATGTAAAGTGTTGGCCCCATGTTTCATGAGCTGAAATAAAAGATCCTAGAAATGTTCCATAACCACAAAAATATTATTTATCTCAAATTTTGTGAAGACATTTGTTTACATCCCTGTTGGTGACCATTTCTCCTTTGCTAAGATAATACATCCAACTAACAGGTGTAGCATATCAAGAAGCTGATTAAACAGCATGATCATTACACAGGTGACAATAAAAGGCCACTCTAAAATGTGCAGTTTGGTAACACAACACAATGCCACAGATGTCAAGGGAGCATGCAATTGACATGCTGACTGCAGGAATGTCCACCAGAGCTGTTGCCAGAGAATTTGATGTTAATTTCTCTACCATCTGAATTTGGCACTACGTCCAACCGGCCTCACAACTACAGACCGCATGTAACTACGCTAGCCAGGACCTCCACATCTGGCTTCTTTACCTGGGGGATTAACTGAGACCAGCCACCCGGACAGCTGATGAAACTGTGTGTTTGCACAACCAAATCATTTCTGCACAAACTGTCAGAAACCGTCTCAGGGAAGCTCATCTGCGTGCTTGTTGTCCTCACCAGGGTCTTGACCTGACTGCAGTTCGGCGGCATAACTGACTTCAGTGGGCAAATGCTCACCTTCGATGGCCACTGGCACGCTGGAGAAGTGTGCTCTTCACGGATGAATCCCGGTTTCAACTGTACCGGTTAGATGGCAGACAGCGTGTTCGGTGTCGTGTGGGCGAGCGTTTTGCTGATGTCAATGTTGTGAACAGAGTGCCCCATGGTGGCGGTGGGGTTATGGTATGGGCAGGTAGAGATACTGTGACGAGATCCTGAGGCCAATTGTCATGCCAGTCATCCACCTCCATCACCTCATTTTTCAGCATGATAATGCGCGGCCCCATGTCGCTAGCATCTGTAAACAATTCCTGAAAGCTGATAATGTGCCAGTTCATGAATTGGCGTACGTACTCAACAGACATGTCACCCATTAAGCAGTTCGGGATGCTCTGGATCGACGTGTACGACAGTGTGTTCCAGTTCCCGTCAATATCCAGCAACTTTGCACAGCCATTGAAGCCATTCAACTCTATCTGAAGGAGATGTGTCGCGCTGCATGAGGCAAATGGTGGTAACACCAGATACTGACTGGTTTTCGGATCCACGCCCCTACTTTTTTTTAAAGGTATCTGCCCAACAGATGCTTATCTGTATTCCCAGTCATGTGAAATCCATAGATTAGGGCATTCAATTGACTGATTTCAAATCAATGAACTGTAACTCAAATCAAACCAAAGTAAAAGTAAAAAATAAGTATTAAGTAAACAATAGATAAGTAAAGAAATAAAAAAAACTGAAAATGACAGTACAAAATAAGTATTATGTAAACAATAGATAAGTAAAGAAATAAAAATTGTAAAATGACTGTACAAAATAAGTATTATGTAAACAATAGATAAGTAAAGAAATACAAAAAAATGTAAAATGACGGTAAGAACTACATATATACAGGTGGTATACAGGTGGTATATACAGGTGACACCGCCTGATATAGAGATGGCAGGAAGCTTGGCCCCAGTGATGTACTGGGCCGTAAGCACTACACTCTGTAGTGCCTTGCGGTCGGAGGAAGAGCAGTTGCCGTACCAGGCAGTGATGCAGCCAGTCAGGATGCTCTCGATGGTGCAGCTGTAGAACCTTTCGAGGAGCTGAGGACCCATGTTTTCAGTCTCCTGAGGGGGAATAGGCTTTGTCGTGCCCTCTTCACGACTGTCTTGGTGTGTTTGGACCATTCTAATTTGTTGGTGACACCAGGAACTTGAAGCTCTCAACCTGCTCCACTGCAGCCCCGTCGATGAGAATGGGGGCGTGCTCGGCCCTCCTCCTTTTCCTGTAGTCCACAATCATCTCAACTCAGTAAAATCTTTGAAATTGTTGTATGACGTGTTTATATTTTTGTTCAGTGTATATACTTTCACAGTTAAGAGGAGCATTTAAGTGCTTGTCTTTCTAAGAGCTCTGGCTGGGCTGGGCCATACAGTAGTATCAGTTTGTCCAGGCTCTGAATACCAATCACAGGGCAGGATCAATGGGTTCTGCATGGGTTTTCAATCACAAACCAACCTTCACCAGTCTCATTCCGTTTCCACCACAGCTCTAAAAACCCACTCTCTGTCTGGTCTAGTAAAGTGAATCTCCATGAGAAATCACTGAGCACCTATGTGACGGTAGGCCATAGGTTAACTTAAATCAAGGTAAAGTGAGTAAGGTCTATATAGATATTTATATATAGAACCAAAACAACATTATACTGTATGGTGGATGGGTAGTCTGGGGATACCTCTTTCCAAATCAAACAAAACCAGTAGACAGGTCTCTCTATATTTAATGGCGTCTAAGTTGAAGTTTACTTAAGCATAAGACGTATTTCATGCAGGGTACATGACTGTAGTCAAGGCTGTAGTCAGGGTCTGGGAACCCAAAGAATTACGCCACAATGTGCCCGTTGTCTAGTATAAACAACATGTAACGTTTTTCCCATGTGTGCTTCCACCAACAAGGCCGACATTGAATGCTGTCATAATTACTTAAACACTCCCTAATCACGGTATCTACGTGACTGGCAACGAACGAGCACTCATCAAGAGAAGTCCCCCGCACCATCTGTATTCCGTTTGCACATAAATCATAACGTAGGATTCCAGTCAGAAGGGCAACCTCAACAAACTAAACTTCATATTGAGCGCCAGAAAAGTGTTGTCCTCACAAGAGCAGGTATGAAACACGTTAACATGAAGGAGACAACTGACAGTTGGATGAGGGATATAAACAAGGAGACCACAAAGCCTAAAGGCATTTGCAAAATGTGTGTTCTGTATTGTAAATTACAGAAAGTACTAGAAGGGATTGTAATGCGATATTATCCCATATTTTGTCAATGATATCATTAACCACACCAGTGCAATAGCTTAGAATAAAAATATGCTTATTTTAAAAAAGCTAGGAGGGATTTTAAAACAAATAGGTAGGCGTAGATCATCGATTAGCTAGTTTTGAAAAGTTACAACTATGGCCAGGACTTTTTCCCTGGCCTGAGGCCTGGACCAGGAAAACAAAGCTAAAAAAAGCCAATAATTGACATGGATTTTGCAATGAAGTTGGAGCAACATGTATAGTTTGGAGCAGCACAGACAGACATCACCCTGTAGTCCAGTCAGTCAGTGAGTGAGTGACAATAGCAGGCCTGGCCAGATCCTTAATCTGAGAACCAGCTCTGACCATACGTGGTCTGGAGCAGGAAACAATCAAATGTGAGCTATGTTAATTGCTCTGCAAACTACTGTACACACAGGTCCTCAAAATAATTCACCCCGCCACAAGACATACAAAAAGCACTTGTGGAAATAATGACTTTCTGTCCACAACTAAGTGTAAATGCTTAAAAAATGACAAGGCCTAAATATACATTCCATGAGAAAACATGGCCCTGAATGAATGGGTTCAGATGTAACATTCTGCCTGGGCTTTGTGGGATGAATGGAGAAGTTAGACTAGCTAGCCTAATTGCTGAAATTACATTATTTCTTCAAAACAACGGTTCTGCAACTGTTATTGCACCACTGTGGTTCTGCTTATCTACACCATATTACTTATTCTTACAATGGCATTAATGGCTAGCCTAACAAAACATACTCTGACTTAAAGTTATTTATTTGTGTCAGGTGTTAATTAAGTAAGGGTCTTGCAGTCTGTAACAGCCTTGTAAAAGCAATGAGATTCAAATGGGACTATACTGTACTGTATGCAGTGTTCAAGAGCATTGAAGCCAAATGAGCAGCACATACTGTAGTTAGCAGGACTGGACTGTAGCTATGTGTTCACTGTTGATGTTTTTCCAGCCATGAGGGCTTGGATGGCTGAAGGTATGCTACTCTGACCAGTTCAGCAACATGAATAACCACAGGCATACAGTAAAACTGTGGGACGCGCCACCACATCTATATTTATCGCAGCAGGTACAATAAACAAGGCTTTTAAAAATGTCACTCCGCTGAAGACAAGCTTAAACCTACCTGGTAAAGATGAAAGACGAAAGATCATAGCCTGACATTATCACCAGGAGACTGTTTGTTATCAACATTATAAGGACCAATTACGATGATGAACGAGCACTAATGATAGAGCTTTAGACATAGCAATAAATGTGTCGTAAGTGAGACTTCAAATAAAGCGTCACCACTGTTGATCATCTGAACTGAGTTGGTGATTTACACCACAAAATTAAATATATCTCTATGACTTACGCCATATTGTCAAGCTCGGTGGCGCAGGCTCCCACAGCCTTAGTGACGTTGACCAGAAGGGCCTGGTTGGTTCCCGTCAGCAGGTTGACCAGGGGCTGGATGCCTCCACACTTCCTGATGGTGGCCCTGTTGGCAGGTTTCTGGGCCCCCTCGCCCAGGGCGCCCACCACGTTCACCAGCACCTCCTCAGGCTGGTCCGTCAGCAGACCCACCAGGGTCTCCAAGGCCTTGTAATCCTGGAACCTGGGGAAAGGCACAGCACCTGGGTCAATCAACCAATCACTTTATTCAACCAATCTCTTCCATCTTTTTTTAGCTGCCAAATAGCCTTATATGTTATTTGCAGCTTTGGAAATACTTTAAGTGTAGGGGCTTGAAGAATAGGACATTTAGACATTTTTTTATATTGTTTTCACATAATTATGAATCATAATCAATATCCTGTAGATGTTACAATGTGTGTGGAGCAATGTAAAATGTATTGGATTGGCCAGGTGACAGTCTGATAATATAGAGAATGATATATTTCAGGAAAGGAGTTAGATTTGGGAATGGATATATTTCTTCAGTACAAATCACTTGACCCAGTAGCAAGAGGACAGTTTTCCCACGACTGCTCAAAAGCCTCTCCACACATGTACTTTGCATGACCGAGGTTCACTGTGGCTTGGACTAGTTCACTCCCTGTTTTACTGTGATTTCACTTTGTTTGCCAGAACTATCGAGTGGGTAAACTACAGTAAACATTTAAGAGGGATAGAATGTGGTTGCAGAAAGCCTCAACAAACCTCTGATGTACGGTTAAGTTTTTTATTTATTCACAGTTATGGTTGCTGGCAACACAGTCCGTAGGCTATTGTAGAAAGTGTCCAAGGTCATTTGGTTTTGGTCATAATCCACCAAAACATATTCTTGCAAGTAAAACAGTAATGAACAGAGCGGCTACCAAAGCTAAATTTTACTGAATTTAGCATAGAAAAACGATTTTATTCATATGGCCACCACTGAAGTTTAATCTGCATGGCGCTCCTACAGTAGAATGTAGTGGATATTATTTATACATACAGTTGAAGTCGGAAGTTTACATACACCTTAGCCAAATATATTTTCAGTTTTTCACAATTCCTGACATTTAATCCTGTCTTAGGTCAGTTAGGATCACCACTTTATTTTAAGAATGTGAAATGTCAGAATAATAGTAGAGAGAATGATTTATTTCATATTTTATTTCTTTCATCACATTCCCAGTGGGTCAGAAGTTTACATACACTCAATTAGTATTTGGTAGCATTGCCTTTAAATTGTGTAAATTGGGGCAAACGTTTCAGATAGCCTTCCACAAGCTTCCCACAATAAGTTGGGTGAATTTTGGCCCATTCCTCCTGACAAAACTGGTGTACCTGAGTCAGGTTTGTAGGCCTCCTTGCTCGCAGACGCTTTTTCAGTTCTGCCCACTAATTTTCTATAGGCTTGAGGTCAGGGCTTTGTGATGGCCACTCCAATACCTTGACTTTGTTGTCCTTAAGCCATTTTACGTCAACTTTGGAAGTATGCTTGGGGTCATTGTCCATTTGGAAGACCCATTTGTGACCAAGCTTTATCTTCCTGACTGATGTCTTGAGATGTTGCTTCAATATATCCACATCATTTTCCTTCCTCATGATGCCATCTATTTTGTGAAGTGAACCAGTCCCTCCTGCAGCAAAGCATCCCCACAACATGATGCTGCCACCCCCGTGCTTCACGGTTGGGATGGTGTTCTTCGGCTTGCAAGCCTCCCCCTTTTTCCTCCAAACATAACGATGGTCATTATGGCCAAACAGTTCTATTTTTGTTTCATCAGAACAGAGAACATTTCTTAAAAAATTACAATCTTTGTCCCCATGTGCAGTTGCAAACCGTAGTCTGGCTTTTTTATGGCGGTTTTGGAGCAGTGGCTTCCTCCTTGCTGAGCGGCCTTTCAGGTTATGTCGATATAGGACTCCTTTTACTGTGGATATAGATACTTTTACACCTGTTTCCTCCAGCATCTTCACAAGGTCCTTTGCTGTTGTTCTGGGATTGATTTGCACTTTTCGCACCAAAGTACGTTCATCTCTAGGAGACAGAACGCGTCTCCTTCCTGAGCGGTATGACGGCTACGTGATCCCATGGTGTTTATACTTGCATACTATTGTTTGTACAGATGAACGTGTTACCTTCAGGCATCAGAAGTTTGTAAAGCCATGACATCATTTTCTGGAATGTTCCAAGCTGTTTAAAGGCACAGTCAACTTAGTGTATATAAACTTCTGACCCACTGGAATTGTGGTATAGTGAATTATAAGTGAAATAATCTGTCTGTAAACAATTGTTGGAAGAATTACTTGTGTCATGCACAAAGTAGATGTCCTAACCGACTTGCCAAAAATATAGTCTGTTAACATGAAATCTGTGGAGTGGTTGAAAAATGAGTTTTATTGACTTCAACCTAAGTGTATGTAAACTTCCAACTGTATATATTGACTGTATATTCCAGATATTATTTTGGACAATATTATATTGATACTTTGACTCCAAGTACGTATGCATTTGATACTAGGTAGCGTTAGCTAGCACTAGTCAGCTGTACCTGCGCCAGAACTCTGGTATTTTTAATCCTGTAGCTTGTTCGCCATCTTTTTTAAAATAGTGAGCCAACATGTTTTCAGTACTTTTATTTCCATGACAAATGTTCTCATGCTCTCTCGTGTCTCTCTCCAGCAGACATATAGTGAACATCTAATCGCAATAAAACCGCAGTATTTAATCACAATACATATAGATTTCTCCCATAGAATTGTCATACAGAATTGTCATTTATAATTGTCTGTCACCCGGCCTGTTCACCCCGCTACCATCTAGAAGGCGAAGACAGTACAGCTGCATCAAAGCTGTGACCGAGAGACTGAAAAACAGCCTCTATCTCCAGGCCATCAGACTGTTAAACAGTCACTTAGTCACTGTTACTAGCCGGCTACCACCAGGTACTCTACCCTGAACTTAGTCACTGTTACTAGCCGGCTACCACCAGGTACTCTACCCTGAACTTAGTCACTGTTACTAGCCGGCTACCACCAGGTACTCTACCCTGAACTTAGTCACTGTTACTACCCGGCTACCACCAGGTACTCTACCCTGAACTTAGTCACTGTTACTAGCCGGCTACCACCAGGTACTCTACCCTGAACTTAGTCACTGTTACTAGCCGGCTACCACCAGGTACTCTACCCTGAACTTGGTCACTGTTACTAGCCGGCTACCACCAGGTACTCTGCCCTGCACCTTAGAGATTGCTGCCCAAGAGTTATTGAACACTGGTCACTTTAATTATGTTTACATACTGTTTTATAATGTATTCTAGTCAAGGCTCATCCTATATAACTACTGCTGTACACACCTGTTCTATTCATTTACAGTCCATACAGTCTATACACAACATATATATGTATTTATATTCCGGATTCTAAAATTGCTCGTCTTAATTTCTTATTTTTTGTTGTTACTTTTGGATTATGTGTGTATAGTCATTGTACTGCTAGACGTTGCTGCATTGTTGGAGCTAGAAACATTAGCATTTCTATGCACCTGCGATAACATCTGCAAAACTGTGTACGCAACCAATAAACTTCGCAATACATATTGTATCGGCTTCTAAGTATTGTGATAATATCGTATCGTGAGGTCCCTGGCAATTCCCGGCCCTAGAATTACCTTGTAATTGCACACATAACTTTTGATAAATGGACTGCAAGTCATGTCTATTTTTGTTCAGCCAATCCCTGCTCGCGTAATAAAGTGGGCAGAAGAAATAACACAAGCTGCCTGAATCAGCTCCTCCCACAAACAGTAGGCTCCATACAAGTGGAAGCATCCGTAAAGCCTTTCAAAAGACACAGGGACCAAATGATGAATTTACGATGAATTGTGTTGCTCTTTTTGTAAAGAGATCTGTTACAGTAACACATTCATTCACATTGGTGGTAAAAATAACTTGAATGCAGCCTGCCTATCCTTTTATACCACAGCCAGTTAGTTTTTAAGAAGGGGCTCTGTGTGATAGAGTCATTTCAAGGACTACAGGAAAGGAAGAGGCCCTCTAAGACGTTCAATGGGAATCATAAAGGGCCTGGGAGATTTTCAGAAGGATACATTCTACTGCCTAATGTTGAACAAAAAAAATGAACTCACTTCAAAATGAAGGAGAGCGAACAGCTCGGGTGAGCAAACTTCTGTAGATAGAAGCGTGAGGTAAGAAAGAAGTATCATTATGATACATAATTATGGTCTGCTGCTCATCATAGACTCTGGAACAGAGGTAAGAGAAGGAGGAGTGGAATGATAGTCAGTAATTGTAACTGAACCATACAATCTTGACCTCAAACATTATTGTGTTGGCAAATACAGTCCAAGTCTTGGCAAGGACCACTTTCCATTGCAAAGTTATTCCCTCACTCTTTTGTTACAGGGCTTAGTTTTAGTCCATAACACTTCCGTATATAAGGTTCAAGGGGGCACGTATCAATGCAACTATAAATCAGCTTTTAAATCTGCACAAAACAACGGTCTAAAACTTTCCTGGTGCCAGACAAGAGGTTTGAGAGGCCTTTTTATGAAGGCCTTTCATACATACATGCTATACGTCTAGTCTCCCTCCATTTTGCAGGTCTTGTGAAAATGTTAATCTCTGGACATTTAGATGATGTAGACCAGGGCTGTCCAACCCTGTTCCTGGAGAGCTACCATCCTGTAAGTTTTCACTTCATCCCTCATCTAGCGCACCTGATTCTAATAATTAGCTGCTTGAAAAGCTGAATCAGGTTGGTTAGCTTTCCAGGAACAGGGTTGGACAGCCCTGATGTAGAGCTTTAAAACAAACACACTTCAGTTATGGAGATAATTATATATTTTTTGCCATCAATCATCTCTTATTTTGATGCATCATTAATCAGGAAAATAGCTAACACATGCTGCTTCTTCTGGGGCTTTAGCGGAGGTCTCCCTCTTGCTCTATATATCTCAGGCCTGCATACCACACATCCCTACTGTACAGTACAGCCACGCCATGTTAAAGATCACTCACAAAAAAGCACGCTGTCTGCTATTGGCCACAAGGGCTGTTTGAGTTGTTCATTTACTACTTGGGAATACAAAAAAAACTACTCTCCCTCTCATTACTGTTTCTGTCAAATATATTCCAAAACACCACTCGGCCCATGATTGATTCTGAAATGAACACAACGTCCCTTAACAACTCTCGAAAAAACTATTACCGTAATGGATTGGAAATTTCATTCCAGTCTGACCTTGACATTTTTGCATGTTATTCAAATAACCCTGGGAGAGTAAAAAAAACAACTGATCCACTCGCAAATATAATATTGCATTAAAACACTCAGTGCGCTACTCTTCATCGTGCTGCTTTCCTGTCCTGTCTTCCTGGTGAACCCACGGCCAAATATCTACCTTCGTTCATACCAACCGCCTGAGCCGTCCAGAAAACAAAACGCTACACAGGAAGGTAACCGTTAAATGAAACATTGTAGCGGGTGTTATGGCCCTTTGGGTCTCTCTCTCTCTCAATGACTGGATTCCTTAGTTATTTATCACATTCCCCTTAATGAGTGTGAGGGTTTGATGCTTGCCAATGAAGTATCAACCAATTGCGGTTTTACGTCTGATTATCGATATCATTATTTATCATTATTGCTATTATTATTGCTATTATTATTATTATTAGTAGTAGTAGTAGTAGTACTTTTATGGTCCTTTTTCGCATAGCAACAGTGTTATGAGTAATTACGCTGAGACAAGCGGCCTGTAATGGGAGCAAGTGCACACCGTGTCACATTACTTATTGCCAGTGTAGTTAACTTGTTTTATCTCCATGCCAAGCTGCACTCTAAAGGGCTCCCAATCTCTGCCCTTTTTGTGTTGTTTTATATGCATCAGAACTGGACTGATATGAAGGCTTGTTTAGTAGCCAGACGACTGAAAGGCAGTCTGACAGGTTCACTTTGTTCCTTGAAGACCTCTCTACTGTATGAATTCTTTAGTCTTTATAACTAAATATGTTGTCTATGCAAACAGAACATACGCTTTTGTTTTTGACAACCACCACTGGTCTGGTTGTCCAACATGAACCTGGCAACAGAGATAGTAATGTATATCCACCTGTTTTAAAGAGAGAGTTATTGGCATACTTCTGTAATGGGATCATTGTTTAATTGACTGTGGCAACAGGCACTTGCTTCCAGTTGGGAAGACTTAACTTAGACTCTAAATGTAGGATATCATTCTGTCAGTTATGAAATATGAAGTGGAGAGTGACAGATGAGAGTGCTAGTGGGACCTTTACTATTATTTTTAGAATTCCTCTGCAATTTTCAATTCTACAGGGTTTTTGAGTCATATGCTAGACATTTCCACATATCTTAATTCATCATATAAAACCATATAAAACTCCAAAAGCCACTCTTATCTTTAAAACGTATAAAAAAAGCCACAGCCTTATCAGTTTGTTGGCTACGTTTCTGAAAATAAGCCTTGAATCTATTAAGAGGTTACCGTGGTATAAATGAATGCATATGGCTTGCATTGTCCCCTGAGTCACTCTGATAAAAAAAAAAAATAATACAGCAAAAAAATATATAAAATTCACGGGAGTACCTTTAGCAACCGTTGAGAGCTGCCAGGGCATGATTTTTAGGCATTATTCATTTTTGAAGGAAAGTGATTGATTTCAAAAATCATCCCATGCTAAATAAAGACAGCCAGGAAAGATTCCAGAAAGTGTGACTGCTGAAGGAAACTAAATAACAATTAAATAAAGGTGGGCATTCCGTAACATGACAAATGATTTAAGAGTTTAAGAGTTTTCTAGGCAGCTTTCTCTTAGTCTGCTCGCCCATGTTCATTACGAATGGGAGGAGAGCTGCTTTAGACCAACATATCATTGGGTGTCTATAAAATCAACACTCTATTTCATCTTTTGTTAACAGTGGAAAAGAACACATTCCTCCTGCAGTCACGTAAAAGATCAGAGCTAATAGAATCTGTGAAACTGCAAAACTTTGTCCAAATAATCACTTCGACCAGACGCAACGTAAAGGATGAGATGTGACAACTTTTGGGAGTGGAAAAAGTGAGACTCCCACATGAACAAATGAGAGGTCTCGTAAAAACGCCACGTGATTGCAGCACATTGACCCTCATCCCAACTGCTATCACTAGGATTTTCATTGGAACGTACTGTAGACTCATCTCCCCATACTAAATTCCCATCGGACACATGACACTAAGTTTGCAAACATATTATCTGAGTATTACGAGCACCTATGGCTGCCCACGCAATACATGCTAAATGGACATCAGTCAAAACAAAAATAAACCTTGTGAGAATCTCTGTACTTCTGTGTGGGTAATTTCTCAAAGTCAGGGCCAGGCTAATTCTATAGGCTACCAGTAATTACACCAACCTACCAATGACATAAGACATGCCCCACTATAAAGACCCCCCCCCCACCACCACTACAGTAAATATGAGATCACGACCACCAACACACAGTTTAACTCTGGTGCTGGTCAGACTCCAGTCTGAGTGGGGCTGTAGTGATAATGAGGGTTAATAATAAATTGGAGGGAGAGAGGGAGGGAGGGGATAGAGAGAGGGAGGGGTAACGTTACTTAGCCACGTTCTCCATGCTGATGGAACACTTCCAGATGGCCCCGGTGGTGGCGGCCAGGAGCTCCTTGTTGTCTGCCTGGCTCAGCAGAGTCACCAGGGGCTGCAGGCCCTCGCACTGACGCACCAGGTCACGGGTACGCTTGTCCTCCGCACACTGAGGCAGACAGACAGACCGAGAGAGGCATGAGATACAGTATGTCATGGGGGCTATTAGCACATGCTTCTCGCATCGTCCACATTCCCAGCCTCAATTTATTTTGGTTTATTTATGATGGACTGAAAACATTCTAAACACGAGGCACAACCTTGGTTACCTTGAAGATGGCACTGGCGCAGTGCATCTGTAGCTCATGGTTGTCACAGTTTAGGTTTTTCACCAAGTCCTCGATCATACCCTCCGTCTGGATGGCAATCCTATAACTTCTCTGAAAATGAACGTTCGGGGAAAACACATAGGCAGTCAATGACAGTGTTTTGGTTTGTAATGATGAATCACTAGGTGGTCCTCTTCAGGGTGGCACTCCATACCTCAATCTGCTACACATGCTGCCCACTAAACCATAGGTATAGCCCAAATGGCACCCTATTATATAGTGCACTTCTTTTGGCCAGTGCCTCATAGCGAGCCCCCCACCTCTGAGGCACACTCCTGCAAGGTTCCCACTACAGGGATCAGCATGTTCTCGTGGGGAGACTTGAGCAGGCGAGCCAGCAGAGGGATGCCCCCGGCCTTGCGGATGGCCTCTTTGTTTCTGGTGCTCTTACTGCAGCTCCAGAGGGCCAGGGCCCCGCAGCGAGCCACCTCCACGTCCTTCTCCTGCTCCTCTGTCAGGGTCGCTGAGTCAGGCACGCAGTCTAGTAACTCCACCTGGGAACACACACACACTCAACGATCCAGTGTGCATCAAATAAAATGTATATCAGACGTTGCGAGTAAGTGCTGTCTGATTTGTTAAATGAATGTGAAAACCAAAGGAAATGCTGTAATGATAGCTGTGGTTTCCATTGACACAATGTATTCAAACGAGAATAGCAAAGTTGTTGGCCATGATTGGGTGCATAATTAAATCCTATTATTATGGGGGCTGACAGAATAAAAAAAACAGAGATTCAGAATGTGGAAAAAGAGCAAGTCTGCGTGTTGATGTTACGATGTTGAAATCCCAGAGTGACCCTTTACGACCATCAGTCTGTGTGTCAGGGCTGCACTAAGCCACAGTTCCTGCACGGCCACTGAGACAGAGCAGGCAAAGCCATTACACATGTTATGCAGTTCAAAGGTGGTCTCAGTCTGTAGTTTAGCGTGAAATTAATCTCTCTCCTGCTATGACTGCTACGAACACATCCGATTTGGTACTTGAGGATAAATACACAAGGCCCACAGGCTTTAATCACAGGTCACTCTGTCAATAAACATTAACTCAGATCCAAGGATGTCAGAGGACATTCAATCTTTCCCCCCCACCCGCCCAACTGACTTTGATGTTTTGTGACATGAGACTAGGGGGAAGGAGGGGTGAGGGTGGCATGTATCAGGGAACCCAGTGTATGGAACCTGGAGATAGCTAGAAGAGCCAGTGCTGTGAGGAGCTGTGTGTTGCTGTGCTGGGTTGGGCTGTGCTGTGTTCTGTAGTGGGGAGCCATGATTTGACTAAGTTTCTTCTTTGCTACAGCATGTGATTCCAAAATGGCTCTGTAGTGGGTTAGTTAAGAGCATGCTGCTGGCAACATCAGCGGGCTGTGGGTTCAATTCCCGCACTGGTCACATAAACACCTATATTTTGTGTCACTGTCAATGCTTTGGATCAAAGCGTCTGTCTAAATGACATTAGTATTATGTTCCCTTGTGCAAGGCTATGCTTTGCTGTGCTATAGTACAGTGCAGTATATATATCTTCCCACTAGACTCACCAGTCTCTTGATCCCTCCATGCTGTCTGACTGTCCTCCTAGCCCGTCTGAACTTGGCCACGTTGGCAATGGTCTCTGCGGCCAGGCATTTTAGGTCCTTGTCTGGGGAGTCCAAGATCTTCACCATGGTCTGCAGGCCCCCCAGGTCAGCGATGGCCCGGCGGATCTGAGAGTTCCGGCTGATCTCCTTCAGAATCTTCAGAGAGCCAATCTAAATCATGCACAAAGATCCACAAAGTACATCTCGTTAAATCTCCTTAGCGAGAATTATTTTGGGGCTTGTATGAAGAAAAACTTGTAAAGCCAATGTCAACAACATGAGGTAAATCTGTGCTCTGTCAACAAGAGCACAGATAAAGAGCATTAGGTAAACCCCCAAAACGTGACTCCTAAAAACAGACAGCAGTTTCTAAAGAGTTTCAATATAAAGGCATGCTGTATAAAAAGCACCCACACATCTCATTAGGTCTATTGGAGTCTAATTGCTACCCTGTGTCTTTAAAGGGCCTCCAGTCAGTACTCTGGGTATCTGAAACACTAGGCTGGCACACACAGCACAGGGGCGGCTCTGTTCCCCCCGCGGGCATCCAGGTCTGCTTGGCAGGGAGCAGGGACTGGGAGGGCTACTCACTTTGCATTTGATTTCTTCTGTATCCAGCAAGTTAATGAGGACTTCAAGGCCACCTACATCCCGGATGGCCAGTTGGCACGTCTCCTGGGCTAAATTAAAGTCCCTCATGGAGCACAGAGCAATCACAGTGGCCGTCTGGTTGCCTCCCTGAAATAATAATGAAAACACGGCACCAGTGAATAAATGAATGAAACGGCAGACAGAGATTATTTTTTTAAAGAGACATTTAGAAAAATGAGGACACAGTGTCTCCCCTCCTTCTCTCCCTCTTTAACCATGCTTGCTGGGGTTATTTTGTGACGTTAAACACTGGTGGAGAGAAACTATTTGATACGGAACGGCACTGACTCTGACTACTAAGATGCCTGTGGCCAGAAACCATAGACAATTACCTAAGTTAAAGATAAAATATTAAAATTAGCATTGAAATGTTGATTGGACATAACAATGAGTAATCATTTGAAAATACTCTGTTTTGACAGTTGCTATACACACACAAAATAACTAAAATCGTGTTTCTACACAATTAGCTACTAAGTTACTACTACTAAGCAAACAAGTGGTTTGGGGGTAAAAATATATATGGGAACAGGATACTGAGACGATTTGGGTTTATTGCTTCTTAAGTGCAACGTGTACAAAACAATGTAAATATGTAAAACAGGTGACTGGGGTCATTCTCTGACCTATATAATGATAGGTGATTGAGTTTACAATGTTGGATACATAACCAAACAATATAGTTGAGATTTAGTGTGGCAGTACATGCATAAAGAAAGAAAAGTTGGCAGAAGATAGATACAACTGCCATTCTAAGATACTTAGTCTGTATTGTTTCTTCTTGCTGCAGTGTATCTTCTGTTGATGTGAAATATACTGAACAAAGTGTTGGCCATATGTTTCATGAGCTGAAATAAAATATCCCAGAAATGTTCCATACACACAAAAAGCTTATTTCTCTGAAATGTCGTGCACAAATTTGTACTGCAGGAACGTCCACCAGAGCTGTTGACAGAGAATTGAATGTTCATTTCTCTACCATAAGCCGCCTCAAGTCGTTTTAGAGAATTTGGCAGTACATCCAACCGGCCTCACAACCACAGACCACGTGTAACCACGGCAGCCCAGGAACTCCACATCCAGCTTCTTCACCTGCGGGATTGTCTGATACCAGCCACCCGGACAGCTGATGAAACTGAGGAGTATTTCTGTCTGTAATAAAGCCCTTTTGTGGAGAAAAACCTATTCTGATTGACTGGGCCAGGCTCCCCAGTGTGTGGGTCTATGTCTGCGCCCCTGCCCAGTCATGTGAAATCCATACACTTTTAGAAGTAAAGGTGCTATCTATAAACTAAAAGGGTTATTTGGCTGTCCCCATAGGATAACCCTTTGAAGAACCCTTTTTGGTTCCAGACAGAACCTTTTTGGTTCCAGGCAGAACTTTTTTGATTTCCATGCAGAACCCTTTACACAGAGGGTTCTCCATGGAACCAAAAATAGTTCTGCCTGGAACCAAAAAGGGTTCTTCAAAGGGTTCTCCTATGGGGACAGCCGAATAACTGTTTTTTGTTGAATAGGGCCTAATGAATTTATTTCAATTGACTGATATCCTTATATGAACTGTAACTCAGTAAAATCGTTGAAATTGCTGCATGTCACATTTATAATTTTGTTCAGTATAGTTTAGATCCTGACGGAACAAAGCAATCTAATTCCAGATTGAAACAGCAGTTCCTTGCAGTAGGTCGAAAATACAGCCGTTAGCTGATGTAATACTAGATGTGTTACACGACTTTGAAAGTCGTCACGTCTTAAGTGAAAACTAAATTTGTCTGCATGTCTATGGCAATGTCCAGGCAAAGACACAGGATTCAGAGATCCGAGTCTATAGTGTCAAAATCTCCTGGCAAGTGAACAATCAAAATTGCATTGTTTCATTTTGTCTTTCTGTTCTTGTTTTAAATGAACCACAGATAGACCCAGATATCAGTGAGTTCTTAGGGCACTACTGCAAGTTGCTTTATTAGCTGCACACTTCATAAACATCTCAGACTCAGGACCATCACAGACAGATTACTCTACCCACGCAGGGGAGACTCAAACCTCTTATGTAATGAACGTATTAATGTGAGATAGAAGTTATTTAAAGGGGAAAAAAACGACTATGAATGACAGTATGTTCTATGCAGTTCATGTTATGGGAGTACAGTTAAATCACTGTATCTGGGTGAACCGTGATATGAAGGAGTTCCCAAAAAGAGGTAGCCTGAAACACTGTTGGGAGTGGGATAATGGGCACATGTGTTCCCCATATTATGACGTTGGCCTAAATGTGAACCATTTGTCTATTAACAGCAGTGGATCTACTGGTTCTTTTCTCTCCAGCACCACTTCTCACTCTTCAAAGGAATGAATGAAGCTAGGCTCATACCTTGTAAAAACAAAAACGCTATGTTTAGAACTGATACCAGAGAGAAAAGATCATATGCTTCCAGTTTTGTTAGCTTTGGTCTAGAAGTATTGTAGGCATTCTTTAAAACATTGACAACATCTGACAATCTGTTATGATGGATGTCTCAGACTCTCCTCTAGCTAGCATGATAGGCACAGATGTGCAGGCAGAGGGGGCAGATAGCCTACAACTCAACCACTGGCTGTCAAAATGGCACACTCTTCCTTATATTGTGCACTACCCTATGGCCCTGGTCAAAAATAGTGCAATATGAAGAGAATAGGGTGCCATTTGTAAAGCAACCTGTCTGCATCTAAAGACTACAGGTTATGAAAGACACATGGAAAAAACTGTAAACATAACCAGCGACTAGGGTTTACATAACATGATGAGAACATTTTTCTACAGTATTTATGTGACTTTGGGGCATTTCTGATTCGCCACAGAAAATAACAATACTGTATAGATGTACACTTGTCACAATAGGGGGGATAACAGGGAAGACTGCAGAGGTTAGGCTGCTATGTGTTTTGTTTATAGTACTTTAAACCCAGGTGAACACGTCTGCTCCAAACCTGAGGAGGGACCCACTGCTCAAGACATTTCACTACCAGCGGGATTTGTCAATAAGGATAGAGATGACTGAATTACATCCAGAGGAAAAATATCTTTAAATATAACACATTACAAAGTAGGGAAAGAATGAGGAGGATTCAGTATTCATAAATACAGTATACTCTCATGATCTGGTGAATGTAGTCAATTACCAATATATAAAGCAAGCATTTCTTATGGTCTGTTAAATCAGACACATACATTACTAACTGAGCAAGTGCAACAGGCACTAAGTAAGCCCTGGGAAGTAGACATCACATAAAGGGAATTTACGCTCTGGAATTCACACTAGACACGCAGGGCGGATGATCATTATTAATCAACAACTCAGTGGTAATTCCTCAGGTCAATTATAGAGACCATTGTATAAAATATTTATATACTTATCCAATACCATTATTGGACTCCAAAACTGCTTTACAAGCAATTAAACACTACGAGGGATACAATTTAGTTAAAGGTGTTAACCTGAAATCACCCCTTAAAAAAATATGTGTGCTTTTGTCTCCACAATGTAATTGTTCAGACCTCCTCACCAACAGAAATGTTTGAAACCTTCACTGCTTGATACAACTAAGTGCAAATAGTAAGGTAATAACCTGTGTGTGTGTGTGTGTGTGTGTGTGTGTGTGTGTGTGTGTGTGTGTGTGTGTGTGTGTGTGTGTATGTGTGTGCCACAGAGCTGGATCTATGACAGGTGGAGTGGAGCCACTATCTGTTTTCCTACTGTCTGTGTTCCTACTGTCTGTGTTCCTACTGTCTGTAATTCTACTGTCTGTGTTCATACTGTCTGAAATGCGACTGTCTGTGTTCCTACTGTCTGTAATTATACTGTCTGTGTTCCTACTGTCTGTTTCTACTGTCTGTGTTCCTACTGTCAGTGTTCCTACTGTCCGTGTTCCTACTGTCCGTGTTCCTACTGTCTGTAATTCTACTGTCTGTGTTCCTACTGTCTGTGTTCCTACTGTCTGTGTTCCTACTGTCTGTAATTCTACTGTCTGTGTTCATACTGTCTGAAATGCGACTGTCTGTGTTCCTACTGTCTGTAATTATACTGTCTGTGTTCCTACTGTCTGTTTCTACTGTCTGTGTTCCTACTGTCCGTGTTCCTACTGTCCGTGTTCCTACTGTCCGTGTTCCTACTGTCCGTGTTCCTACTGTCCGTGTTCCTACTGTCCGTGTTCCTACTGTCTGTGTTCCTACTGTCTGTGTTCCTACTGTCTGTAATTTTACTGTCTGTGTTCCTACTGTCTGTGTTCCTACTGTCCGTGTTCCTACTGTCCGTGTTCCTACTGTCTGTGTTCCTACTGTCTGTGTTCCTCAACCTCAGCCGGTGTAAGAAAGAATCAACCAGCTTGGCAGAGGCCACATCCCGGAGGATTCATGTGGTTTATACTATTCTGTTTCTGAAGCAGACTAGCCATGTAGGGTACAAATGAAGAAAAATGTAACCATCTACTGCCAAGTCCATTATGGGTAAGGAACAGGGAAAGAATGATTGGTGGTTCTCTCTTACTTCATATTGAACATAGGATCATGTATAAAATAAAATGTTGAGCATATGACTGGCCCTGCTGTCTTGTAGCGGCTAGTGAAATAATACAGTTTGTGTCAGGCGTCCAAACGTTTTGTGGTATTTTCTGTCACTAAAAAGTTGTTTAATTTTAAAAGTATGGAAATATATACAGACATTCATAGTGAAAATGACTGTCTGGTGCTGAAGTAGCCCAATTAATTTCTATGGGTTTCCAAAATAATGGTTCAAACTGTGTGTTGTATTTATATTTTCCCATTTAGTCTGAGGCTTACTATCAACATTTTTTTCCCCTGGTAGTTAAGGAACTATTTCTGAAAAAGTATTTATAACATGTTAACAGAGCTGAATACTCTGTTCAAAGCTCTGAAACACCTAATTCGTTGGAAATAATGTTTCACTTGTAGAAATTAAGTTAATGTGAGGGTAGTGACTGACCCTGGCTCTTTTGCACAGCAGGAGAACTTGAAGTAATTAGGAAAAGGGTTCTCATGAGATTAGATGGGGTCTGTAGTTCTGCTACTGACCAGCAGAGGGTGGACAACCTCAACAAGGGTAAAACAAAGTGTCATCATCGTGGATGGATGGGGGGGAGCTCACTAGACGGGTGTGTAAATCATGGCACCTACTTACATCACCTTGCTCTATGCAACATCTTACATTTGACTTGGAAATTAAAATACACATAATAATTCTATTGTTGTTCCATTATAAAATGATTGCATGTATGTATACCACATCTTTATATAAATAGGAGCTATTAGTTACTTTACCTCAGGACATAAAACAAAATATACAGTAATCTCATTATTATAAGACGATATAAACTGGGACATATCCTAATTCTTATATATAAATATATATCAGGGACAAAAAAGGGATATCTAACGTGTTAATATATAAGTAATGACAATGTTAAGAAATTTGGCACCAAAATATATATTATTTAAATCATCACTTAAGCCACTTCCAATTAAGTTACTAATCGTCAATACTTTATGAAAAACAGCAGAGCACAATGTAGGGTAACTGGTAGCAGCTATGCCGACAGCATTTTGTATGTAACTGTTTAGTTACCACATATCTAATTCTAATGAGGCAGTTTGGCTTCAGCTTGTAAAACAAATACCCTGTGGTTACCTACAGTGAATATTGATGGCAATTACGTGGTATGGAAACTATACGGTATGTTCTTCAATCTGCACAGAGAGAAACCGATACCGTATAGGCCAGGGATGGGCAACTTTGATGGAAGTGGGGGCCACAAAAAATCTGAACTCATCCTGAGGGGCCACAGTGGCTCGTGGGTCTGCGTACCCACATCAATATACACATATGCAGTCAGAGCCTGCCCCTAGCCTTTTGGGGGCTCTAAGTGAAACGTTGTTGATTTCTGTAACAGTTAGCTTACCTATGTAATATTGACATAAGCTCTGAACCACTTGTCTTTCCAACATGGTCCTGTTTTATCAGCTGCAGTGCTGATCAATGGACAGTTCATTAACTCTGTCAAATTAATATGCAGAATAAAGCAGTTTGTATTTGTATTTATAATAATAAAGATGGTGACGCTACAATAATACACATTTACAATAGGCCTATATATAAAAATACATACAGCCTAATGATATACAGTATATATATATTATTTTAAAAGCAGAACACTGTGAATTCCAAGATTCCTCTGAAGAGGCTGTTTGAAAAGATTTGAATCCTAAACAACCTGCATACACATTGTTTGAAGTAATATACCAACATAGATACTGTACTAGGTCAAAGCTGTGTGCTGGAAAAACTTGGTAGAGCATGAGTTGAATAGGCATTGTGGTGCTCATGTCAATATCCTTTCTTTTTCGGCTTCAGACCAATGCCTACTTCTCACTTAAAACATAGTTATCTGTTTTTAATTTCCATGGTTTCATACCGGAAGGTGATTAAGCAACATTATTATACAACATTAAAATATAACATAACACAGCAATACAACTAAATTAAAAATACACCATAATGGCAAATGGCAACAAAAATAATGTAGTTATTAGTATTTACTTAATATTAACAGAAAATACACAACAAAATCAACATGTCACATTAGGTGGCTCAGAGAGCAATGCATGCAGTGGCACAAATTGCTTGGTGTCTAGCGCCAGCAGAGGGTCTGTGCTACTTCTCTCCCTGACATCCTAGTTATCCATCTCGGTGGAGACAACTTGGAATACAACAAAGGGACGGCACTGGTGCGGCAGATGTGCGGATTTAGAGGTGGTCATCCAAATGTTTCCCGGGACAACGGGGTCCTTCTCTGATATCACGCAGCGGAGGAGTTGGATGTTCCAGTGGAACCAGAAGATAACTAAGTGCATAAAGTGGTTTCAGCACGATAAACATTTCAGGGAACACAATCCGCCACCCAGCCATTAAACAGTGTGTCCCTGTGATGTACCATAGGGGTGGAGTGCATCTGACGGATGAGGGCAACAACGTATTCCTTGAGAGTTGATCTCTCCAATATCCACCGTTCTTTCCTCCGTAATAGCAAGAGAGTGCTCCAGTACAGTAGGTAGCAGTAACGTGCCATAACGTTGGATGCCAACCACCGATAAACCCCACAGAAGAAGAGGCGGGGGTGACAACATAGGTAGCTAGCTAGCTAGGGACAATTCATCCCCGACTGCCGGGCAATCTTTTCCTGCAGTTATGCTAGTTAGCAAGCTAGGTAGGCGGGCTAGGTAGCTAGCTAGCTAACAATAACTAGAATACCGGTAGACAGTGTATTATGCCACCGCCTGTCGGGCACTGTTCAGAAGATCTGTTAACGATGGCGAGGGCAGGTGTTCGGCAGGCGGGAGTGAAGGACACTGTGCTAGCTAGTTAGCTAGCTACTGTAGATAGGAGGCGACTCTGGGATGCTGGCCTTCTAGGCAGAGTTGCAAAGAAAAAGCCATATCTTCCTCTGTCCAGTGTCTGTGTTCTTTTGCCCATCTTAATCTTTTATTTTTATTGGCCAGTCTAAAGAGTCTAAATGCATGCAGTGTAGGCACATATATTACACTTAGATAAATAACCATTAAAACACGACACAGATCCTTCATGAAAGTCTCAATCTTTCTGAAGTACAAATGTCTGTCTTTACCTCTAAGAAGAAGAAGAAAAAAAAAAAAAAAACTGTTCTTACTCCTAAAATAAAACAGATATTTAACTTGGCTCTGGATTACTTTTAGCTTCTGATGGTAATGATATTATAAAGTGACTACTGGACAAACCCCATAAATAACTCCACTGTGTGGTTTCCAGACATATATAATGCTGCCTGGGAAGTACAGGTTTACAAATGCATATTGTTGAAAGCACAAACTATCACTACGAATTCACTCCAATCCCACTGAAAAGTATAACGTATACAAACAAAATTTAATTTGAAAGTTCACTTATTTTCTTTTTATATCGTTTACGTTTTAAATCCTTTTTGGAAAAGAGAGTCACTGCTGCTTTCCTAAGAGGGAGTTTTCATTAATTATCTGATGTTTTGTTAAGCTAAAAATATCTACCTGGAACTGAACTTTGCATGAATATTTTCTTTTAGAGATTTACCACTAGTTGCCCTATGAATGATCTTATTAGGGGGTACCAATTGCAGTAAAGTATATAAAAACATAGACAGAGCCAAATACTGTACCACAGCTGCTAATATTTAATACTCCTCGATCATAGAGGTACGAAATAATGTAATTAATATTGTATCACTATAACGTAAATCAATTTAATTAGTATAAAAAATACATTTATCACACATTTGATTGTTGCTTTTTTTACTACATTTAAAATGACCGATTCATATCAGAGAGAAGCTACCTTAGGTCATGATTATCATTAAAGTATAGTGGCCAGATATGCAATGAATGACTAATCATAATATCATATGATTGCATTTACATCATGTCATTGGCCTAAACGGTATCCATCCAAATAACCTGACCGGTAACTACACACAGAGAAAGAGAACGAGAGAGAGAGAGAGAGAGAGGAATTCCCAATTCTCAGTCTGGGTCACTGGCGTTTTGGTCCTCTCTCTCTTTTCCTTTTGTGTTTTGACACATTAATATTCACCATATGCACTGTCAGACCTTTCAGAGCCGCGTTTCATTTATGCTCTGTGGTGTGGGCAAACAGCGCGTCCAGCTGCTGCGTTTAGACAGCTCTCTTCTATCTCCTAAAAGTTGGCTCACACATGCCCCCAAACAGGCCTAGTGTGTCAGAAACCAGAAATCCACAGACCCAGGCCAACCACGTCAATAAACATCCTACTACAACGCAGGCACTTTAAAACAGGAGCACCTTATACAGTGTATTCAGACCCCTTGGATATCTTCACAATTTATTGTGTTACAATGTGGGATTAAAATTGATTTCATTGTAATTTTTTGTCAACAATCTACACAAAATACTCTGTAATGTCAAAGTGGAAGAAAAATAAGAGCATTTGTTTTTTTATTAATATAAATGTAATAACTAAATTAAAGTAATTGCATAAGTATTCAGCTCCCTGAGTCAATACATGTTAGAAACACCTTTGGCATCGATTACAGCTGTGAGCCTTCTTGGGTAAGTCTCTAAGAGCTTTGCACACCTGGATTGTGCAATATTTTCCAATTATTCTTTTCAAAATTCTTCAAGCTCTGTCATGATGTTGGGGATCATGGCTAGACAGCAATTTTTCAAGTCTTGCCATAGATTGTCAAGCAGATTTAAGTCAAAACTGTAACTTGGCCAATCATGAACATTCACTGTCTCTTGGTAAGCAACTCCAGTGTAGGTTATTGTCCTGCTGAAATGTTGACTCCTCTCCCAGTCTCTGGTGTAAAGCAGACTGAAGCAGGCTTTCAAAAAGCTCTCTGGTCTTTGTAGTTCAATCTGTGCTTGAAATGCCATACTTGACTGAGGGACCTTACACATGTTGTATTGTATGGGGGGCAGAGGAAGGGTTAATCATAAAAAGAATCATGTCAACCCTTATTATTTCACACCGGATGAATAATTATGTCATTTGTTAAGCCAAATGTTACTCCTGAACTCATTTAGGCTTGTCTAAACAAAGTAGCTGAATATGTATGCAACGACTAGTTAAGAATGTATTTACTTACATACACACACCCCCCCCCCCCGCCCCAAAATTAAAATGTTTCTTCCACTTTGAAATTACAGAATATTTATTTGTAACACAATCAAATGTGAGGAAATCCAAGGGGTCTGAATACTTTTGCAATGCACTGTATATTTTTTCCAACGTCAGTTTGTTATATTGATCGACAACTTGATGTCATGAAATGTACGTAAAGCAGGCAGGTGGAATTATGTTAAGGTGGTAACATTATGTTGCTCCCTCCCGGGTGACATTAGGACTATTGTGACCATGACAATACGGCATACACAGAGCCATATCTTAAAGGCATTACTACTTTTTAGACAATTCAAAAAATATTGACTCAACTCCGCATAAAAGTCTGGTAGAGATCACAGGAAAATAACCTGGAATTTACTGTTTCCTGTGTGTTGTGGACTGCCTGGCCTGCTAGAATAGTACATGTTTACGACAGAACAGAACAACTTATTTTCAGTTAAATTCCCAAAGCAGAGGAGGGCCGGGCCTCTACAGGCTTTACTGTACTGTACCTTGAGGTACTTGACCAGTTTCTGGATCTGCCAGTACTCTGAGGGCAGGTCTGTGTTGCTCTCCGTCCGGCGCTCTGGTTGCTCCTCATCCTCCTCACTCTCTGATGAACTCTCACTGAAGTCATCGGCGCCACCACCTCCTCCCGGGGTCTTACTGAGGAGCAGGACCCAGCAGGAGATAAGAATCAACATCAAGGTTGTGTGTAATAACAGTTCATATTCATACACAAGAAGAGTTTCAATGTCGGTATATGATAACAAAATATGAATGTTAATGTCCAGGATTTACTTTTGTAATTTAACGGCAAGGTTATTCTATACAACAGACAAAAATCACCATCTAGACCTAGAGAGTCATAGCTATACAAGTACATACTGGATGGTCTTCAGAAATAGAGGCGTTGAGGCTAGGGGTAGGATAGGCGAAACAACAAACAAGAGATATCTATTGTAAAATAGATTGTGTCCGTAAAATGTATATAGTATGTATAAGCTGGAAGTACTGTAGAAGCTTAAGTGTTGTTGTTCATTAGTTTAATCCAATTAGAGGAGGGGTGGTAGGGTTAGTGGAAAATAATAAAGGAAAATACATTTTTAAAAGATGTGTGTGTGTGTGTGTATATATATATATATATATATATATATATATATATATATATATACACACACACACACACACAAGGCACATAGTATATACAGTATATATATATACACACTACCGGTCAAAAGTTTTAGAACACCTACTCATTCAAAGGATTTTCTTTATTTTTACTATTTTCTACATTGTAGAATGATAGTGAAGACATCAAAACTATGAAATAACACATATGGAATCATGAAAATGTTATACAAATCAAAATCTATTTTATATTTGAGATTCTTCAAATAGCCACCCTTTGCCTTGATGACAGCTTTGCACACTCTTGGCATTCTCTCAACCAGCTTCACCTGGAATGCTTTTCCAACAGTCTTGAATGAGTTCCCACATATGCTGAGCACTTGTTGGCTACTTTTCCTTCACACTACAATCAAACTCATCCCAAAGCATCTCAATTGGGTTGAGGTCGGGTGAATGTGGAGGCCAGGTCATCTGATGCCGCACTCCATCACTCTCCTTCTTGGTAAAATAGCCCTTACACAGCCTGGAGGTCTGTTGGGTCATTGTCCTGTTGAAAAACAAATGATAGTCCCACTAAGCCCAGATGGGATGGTGTATTGCTGCAGAATGCTGTGGTAGTCATGCTGGTTAAGTGTGCCTTGAATTCTAAATAAATCACAGACAGTGTCACGTGCAAAGCACCCCCACACAATAACACCTCCTCCTCCATGCTTTACGGTGGGAAATACACACGCAGAGATCATCTGTTCACCCACACTGCATCTCACAAAGACACGGCGGTTGGAACCAAAAATAAAAAAATTGGACACCAGACCAAAGGATAAATTTGGTCGTGTTTCTTGGCCCAAATAAGTCTCTTATTTTTATTGGTGTCCTTTAGTAGTGGTTTCATTGCAGCAATTCGACCATGAAGGCCTGATTCACACAGTCTCCTCTGAACAGTTGATGTTGAGATGTGTCTGTTACTTGAACTCTATGGAGGCTGGTAACTTTAATGAACTTATCCTCTGCAGCAGAGATAACTCTAGGTCTTCCTTTCCTGTGGCGGTCCTCATTAGAGCCAGTTTCATCAAAGCGCTTGATGGTTTTTGCAACTGCACATGAAGAAACTTTAAAAGTTCTTGAACATTTCCGGATTGACTGACCTTCATGTCTTAAAGTAATGATGGACTATCGTTTCTCTTTGCTTATTTGAGCTGTTCTTTCCATAATATGGACTTGGTACCCCTACCTTATCACAACACAACTGAATAGTTCAAACGCATTAAGTTCCACAAATTAACTTTTAACAAGGCACACCTGTTAATAGAAATGCATTCCAGGTGACTACCTAATGAAGCTGGTTGAGAGAATGCCAAGAGTGTGCAAAGATGTCATCAAGGCAAAGAGTGGCTACTTTTGGATTTGTTTAACACTTTTTTTGGTTACTACATGATTCCATATGTGTTATTTTGTAGTTGTGATGTCTTCACTATTATTCTACAATGTAGAAAATAGCAAAAATAAAGAAAAACCCTTGAATGAGTAGGTGTGCCCAAACTCTTGACTGGTACTGTATATTTACCAAAAATATATATGGGGGATTGGAAATGATGCAGACAATTAAGCTGATATACCGCTCACATTTAAAAAACATATTTAAAAAACTATACAAGCACATACACAGGAAGGATTTACATAACTGTAATGATACACATAACAAAATGTGAGGTTTTTCTATTTGTAATTTAAAATAACAGCAAGGTTATTCTATACAACAAGCACCATTAAAATTCCAAACCTAAATGAAAGTGTCAGGTTTGAACTTCCTCTAGATCTAAGCAGCAGCAGCCAGGCATAAAGTGAGAGAGAGGGACCGAAGTAATGGGGGAACTGGAGTATTCATCATCATACTACACGCAAACAGAAATGCAGATGGCTTTTAAAGTCAGCTGGGCCACTCAAATAAGTGTATCATGAAAACGGTGCACCGCGGAGCAATGAAATTTGGTACACGTTCAAATGGGTCCGCAGGGAGATGGTTCCCATGTACACAGATAGCCTTTCCAGGGAAGGCCATTATCAGAGAAAACCAGCCGATATGACCGTTTCCCAGGCAGCGTAGCAGAGCCATGATAAACACTGAACCAAGCCTTAATTAAGCAGTGAAGCACTGTCCCTGTGTGTCTGCTATGACTACTGTCCATGAGTAAAGTTAGTAGGCACCCAAATGGCAAGGGGATGCCTAGTCAGTTGCACAACTGAATGCATTTAACCCAAACCCTCTGAATCAGAGAGATGCGGGGGGCTGTCTTAATCAACGTCCAGTTGTTGTTGGGGGTTAATTGCCTTGCTCAAGGGCAGAACGGCAGATTTTTCCACCTTGCCGGCTCAGGGATTCAAACCAGCGACCTTTCAGCTACTGGCCCAGCGCCTAGGTCCCCTTCTGTACATGTACCAAGTTTCACTGGTGCAAGGCGGAGAAAAGCTATCGTCAGAACAGTGGCTAGAGTCGACCCAGTAACTTTACTAGAGGCCCTGTATATACTGGCAGTCACAATTATGGGGACAGCTGGAAACCTCGCTGCCAGGCGCCAGAGGAAAGGCAGGGAAGGTGTACATCAGACCCAAACATTAGCTTATATAACAATACTTATAATCCATAGAAAATATAATTACGGGTCAAAATAGTTTTGCCAATATTTTCTTTCTGTTAACTCAGCAATCTCCTGTACTGTCGGTTGCTGCTTTCGCTGCTGTCCTGTGGAAGCTCTCTCATTTATGAAGTGCAGGAAGAGAAATCCCCATCAGGTGACTTACGTTTTATTAGACGACTGCCTACCAGGTAAAGAGGACACAGAGAAATCGGCTTTCTTCTGCATCTTCTCCTGAGTCTCAGCAAACATTTCACTCGCTGCATTCTTTTTCGATTTCTTGTCATCTGCATCCCTAAAAAAATATAATAAAATAAGAGGCAGACATCATTATCCATTTTTCTATTTTTAAATAGTTATTTATCGTAACATATCATCATCATCTAAGGCATTGAGGGAGAGAAGAGAGATGCAGGGATTGTAGGCTTCTTTTTTTTTTTTTTTACATTTTAGACACTTTTATCTGGAGCCAGTTGCCTCTTAAAAATGGGGACACTTATTACAAGGTGCAGCTGCAAATACTCAAACCCCTGCTAGATCCATTTATCAATCAAAGAACATATGTGATGGATCATTTCTGTGAATTTATCCTCTCGCGCCCAAATTTTCTGTCTGTAATTGAGCAGAGGGTTTCCACACAGTGAACACATCCATTAACTCGGATCGTCCATATAATCAGGAATATTTGTGCTTGCCCTACAATTTACAAGCCATATAAAACCATCTCTTTATAATGTGTGACTGCTGGCATGTGGAGAAGACACACTGAGACACATGCAGCCAGAGGAGTGCTTGACTCCAGCATCACCCCCTTCTTACTTAAAAGCTCATCTATTGGAGCAGAAAGTTCCTGCCACGCATATTACGCTCGTTGCAATATTTCAAGGACATTATATATAAGAGTGGAATTATCACATACTCGTAGGGAGATGCGAGACCGAGGTTCTTCCATTTCAAAGATGGTTCTAATTTCTTTTTGCCGCCTGGCTTGTTTTGCACAAGCTGTTGTCTCGCCTTCTCAAGCTCATTCTTTTCCTGATGCTCGTAAGACCTCTGGGGTTGGCCTTGTTCCTCTGCATCAACCAATTCCACATGTTGGACCTTTTGTGTTGGAGGGTCTTCTTGAAAGGCAAAGTCCTGTTGAGGAGAAAAAAGATAGTAGAAAAAAGGACCTCTCAATTTGCACCAAAATGCTAGCAGTGAAATATACAATAAATTTGGGTCGTAAAATTATATGGACTTGGGTCGTTAAAAAAGTTCTTCCTCTGAATAATCGTTCTTTTAACAAAGTCTTCGGTCCTTTTGTGATTCTTTTAAGTTATAAAGCATATTTTCCATTCTACATCTGATATGTTGCCTCTTTACTCAGTTATTTGAGAGACACGTCACACACTGGTGTCTGAAAGGGTGTCGTTCAGTTTTTCTCAGCCCAAGAAGAACCCTATAAAAACAAATCAGGGTTATAAGTCTGTATCAGCGACGGTTCTTAGTAAAAACAGAACTTTCTCAACATTCCCCTCAGAGGAATAACAATTCAGCCTTCATTATTGAGCGAAGGGAATAAAATAACACATTCAAGTGCTTTACATCACAAAAGAGGTCCCCCTCTATTAATTGGCTGAACAATATCAAAAGTTTATTGTTTCTTTACATTCCTCACGCTAAAACCTTGCAGTTTGGCATGGAGAAAGTAGAGCCTTTGTGTCACTGTTATTCAAAGATGATTTTTTAAAAAGTTTTTGAAGGTCTTTTTACCCAACTTTACAACCTAACATAAGAATGCCAACAAGACACACATGAATGGATTGCAGGCAGGGAAAGTTTTATAATCACAGACACCTGCTAGGCAGAAAATAGTTAGCCTCAGACTGCCATTGCTCTCGATGAGCTCATTTTTTACCTGTGATTTTGAGAAGTAAAAAGGGAAAAATAATTAACATGGACTGTGTTTGCACGCTCGGTCACTTTTCAAAGGCTTGTTTGTCATAGAACCCAGAGTGACCTGCAGCTACTGCAGGCCAATTTGGTGTCCAACCTTACCTCTTTTTATGATACCTGAAATGGACAAACTCCATAAGCTAAGACCAAAGGAAACATTCCAAAGTCTATGGCACACTACAGCAGCGCACACAGCACAGGGAAGGCTCTGTCAGAGCAGTTAGACGGCCAACAAACAAGTGCACAGACCCTTTAAGCAGGTCTGACGCCTGCCTTCAACTCTCCTGACACTTCTCAGTCGGACTCAGCAACATTTTTTTTTTTTTTTTTACTACAGCTGACTTCCAAATCATTGGAACAATCATTCTTTCTCCACTTGTGCCATGTTCCAAGCCCTCACTGAGAAACCCGAGACTCCAAATATTTACACGTTATGGACTTGTATCTATAATGACTTGCTCGGCACAGTGATGGAAAATCAGAAGAGGTGCAACAAATGTGTAGCGGTCAATGGAGGAGCTCTGCGAGACTCCTTGTGGAGAGTGAACATGACAACAGAGATAGGTTGATTTCAGGATTTTTGGATAACAATTCTGAGGGTGCTTTTTGCATTTTTGCATGTGATCGTGCATGCATAACACAGACACCATGTCCAATTTCTAATCACATTGTAATTGTCAGAACGAGTCGGTCCAACACTCAACCAAGGAATGGAGTAGCACTATGTGGTATGTTTCCCTGGTGCTGCACTTTTCTCCTCTGGCTGCCTCTTGCTTATTTGATTGAGAATGTCTGATCTAATAAAACTGTGAAAAATAGTCTGCTTCCTCGACGCTGGAAACGAGTAGATCATGTTCAGAGATTGGTGTTGTTATCTTTGGCTATCAACCTGCCAGGCTTCATGTTGACTTGGATCACAACCACCTTGGGTCTCTTGGCGATAAAATGAGAGAGCAGATCCCGGCCGAAGCAGGTTTCAGATATAAATGTTTTTGTCCTCATGATTGAGTGCAATTACTTTATTACTGTATGTCTGAACTGGACTGCAGTGCCTGTTGCACCACAGCAATTACATTGACAATCAATACAAAATGCCTTTATCTGCAAATCAGCATTCACTGCTGAGTCAAGCTGACCCTTTCACATCTAAGAGGTGTGCTTAAGTATTGCAGAGAAGTTTGTTTGTTGGCGTGTAAAAAAAGGCCAGAAAGACACGGGCTGATCTGAGTGTAGAACACTCCCCTTATATCACCTCACCGTCACAATGGTATGTTTTGGACTTAACTGTAGCAACTTCAAAGGGCAAAAGAAGTGGACAGAGAGAACCTGTGACTTGATTTGTATGTCATCTACCTCATTTACAGTAGTGTTTTACGGCCTACTGTCCAACATCCTCAGACCGACAGGTTCAACCTCATGGCATCACTCCTAACAGACACAGGACTCGTAAAACATTAAAGCCTGGATGGCCCTTTTACACAGCACAGCGGCCTGGCACTGCTCATTGGGGTTTATACTTCCCCACTTACCCACCACTTAACCTAACCTGCCTCTCTGAGTCACACTGACTGGCCAAGCACAATTCAATTGAAAGTAATGATGATGCGGCTCTTTTTCCTTGATAATATCATTATTTCAAAATATGGGAGAACAATGGCCACTGTAGTAACATAATTTAAATGGTAAATGTCTTCGTAACTTCCATGGATTACAGGGGGGGATGTTATGGCAGACCGTACTTCAGACAACTCTTGTATGTCAAAGAAGACATTTCCTTTGTCTTAAGTTATTTTCTATAAAGCAAGCACTGACTTACCTTCCTGAAATTGTGGGGGGGAAAAGACAAAATATATTCTTGTCTGCCCGGCTTTACATTCGCAAACTACAATACAATTATATTGTGATTATTGTGATAACATCCCACTGGTTGAGTTGTCAAGTAATGTGAATTCAACGTGAAATCAACAAAACATTTCACCATGTCATTGGATTTAGGTTAAAAGTTGGGTGAAAAAAATACAAATTCTCTGACGTTGAGGAGTTTTTGCAAATCCAATCAGTTTTCCACATTGATTGAACGTCCTCACATTCAATTTTTTTGTTGAAGTGACGTGTAAACAACCAGTTTTTGCCCAGTGGGTTCTTAATTTATTTTAAAGAGCAAGAAAGGGGTAAAAGGAAATCAGTCTTAATCATATTTCCGTTTCAAAAGCTCAAGGACAGAATTATAGTGAGTATAAACCAGCCCTGGAGAAATCAGCAAGAGAAACACTGATCATAGTCTTTGCTAACAGAAATGAATGATTTAAAGTGGAAAAATACTATTATTCGTTTAGCTAGACTACTCTGTTGTAACTATTCATAAGACAGTCCAAATAGACATGAGGAAACTAATAAATAATAGAATACAAATATATACTCTATATACTTGTTATATCAATAATATGAAACATTTCTTAGAGCATAAATACCACGTACAAAGTTTTTGGCCCATGTAACTGTATAGCTAGCATGCCTGTAAATTATACATTTTCCAACAATACATTATTGAGTCACTCGTGACAAGAAATATGTCAAAATATTCAGATGATAAACACATTTTTCCCACCACAGCTTGAAGTCATTATTGGGGTGATTTGTAAATTCATCAAATCACTTAAGCAGGAAACAGCACTACTGAATGAATCACTGGCATTTGACTCTGTCTGTGTGAGTAACTGGACTGTTTTTTACATTCTTTTCAACTGGGGTGATTTGGAAAGTAAGGTTAGGTAGTGCTGCAACCGCTTCAGAGAGTTCACCGTGCACTGTGACAACCAGACACTAGCTCACCAGGGAGGACGAGTGCAGACACTGATTCACAATCCTAAACGCACTCTACTACGCATAACATTATGTCATCTATGATCAGTCGAATGCATACTGCTTCATAGGGTTATCGACAGAGCAAATATTACTGAGAGAAAACGGCAACCTGCTCCACGTGAAAACCTACCTGTTTATTTATGTTCTCTGCAAAATGGGGAGACTTGCTTTTCAGAAGTGTCACCAGGTCTTTGTAGACATCGCTTGTTCTGTCATAGGCATTTTCCTCACCCTCCTGCCTAATGCCCTGTGAAGACAAATATGACATTTGATGTATCAAATCAATACTACAGTATTACCATAAAACGATTCACTGTTACTCACAGAGACCCCTATAGACTAACTATTGGCTCAGTTGTATATCTGTCAGAACAACGGAGGTTAGAGAGGGCCAAGGTATCAAAATGCAACTTCACAGGGTGGAATTCAAAACCAGTGTGCACCGCTTGTAACCACTAACCACATGATGTTAAACTGTCATCTTTTAGGTTTCATTTTTGTAAATATACCATCAATGTCATACATGTTGGAACACGGGTTCCAGTGTCCTTAACTGAACCATTTGCCGGTGAGGAAACAGGGAGACAGGTAATGTACTAACTCGGGCAGTCAGGCAGTGACGGAGAGAGTGAAAGACGCTGAGGCATGTAAAATGTTTTCTTATGATTAATTGCAGACACGTTAAGGTCAATGGGGTGGTTGTAAATGTTTAACAACACAGGGCAAACTTGGAATTCGACCATACCGTTAACGTTACTTCAGTACATAAATCGCTAAACTTTTCAGTGACACTTACCTAATGTTTTGGAAACTTTGCGGGCTATAATTAACAGAGACATTCTAAATCTTATTAAGATGAATTTTAACTTGCCGTGCTTGTTCATAACAATTGGCAAACATACTGTGCTAAAATATCTTGATTATTAATTAATTGATGCCTAAAGCATTTATGACAAAACACATCCTGTAGACTAAAAATAATATATCATGCGGAGTATGGAATACTATTGACTGAAATTCAGTTTATGGAAAGACAAAATGGAACGTTTGTTTCAGGATTTCTGTTTGACTGTTTTTTTAGACATAATCCACAACTCATTTTGTTCTCAGTCTACTGGAAACTGGTGTTGATTCAGTGACACTAATATATCTCTAGCTATCTTACCCCGTTGAGAAAGACTCCAGCTGTGCTGCAGGTGATGTGCAGGGGCTGAGAGTCACACGGCTTTATCACCAGGTAGCAGATCTCACCGTGCACCTGCCTCCAAGGAGGAGTTCGACAGCCATTGGTGAACTCATAATCTGCAGACAAATAAGAAGAGCATAGCAGAGCATGTCAGTTCAGTGTACAATGTACGGTAAATCAATAGGATTTCACCATGCCGTGGTAATGTCTCTATAGGGAATTAGGCCACATTGTGATTCTTCCCTTAAGGTACAGTACACGTATGAGGAGATCGAGGATTAGAGGAAAAATAAAGTTCCAATACGGGTTCAAAGAGTGCAGCATCACAGGAGGAGAAATCATTGCTGTTCCCTGAGCTGCCAGCGAGGATGACGGATCAACTTCACCTCAGAGAGAGCAGTACAGGGACCCAAATGGCACTCTATTCCATATTTAGTGCACTACTTTTGACCAGGGCCCATAGGGCTCCGGTCAAAATTTGTGCACTCTATAGGGAACAGGGTGCCATTCGGGCCACAGAACAGGTCTGAAGACAGCAGACCAGAGCTCGCTTTGATTTCACTCCCTGATAAATCATCCTCTGAAAACAGCTAGGCCGCAGAGCAGCGAGACACACACACACACACACACCACCTTATTTTAATGTGCCCGGTATTACAGGTTGGAGACTATTTGCATAGAATGTTTCAATTTTCCTCTGCGTAAGGGGACACATTTTTCAAAAGACTGCATTTATCACTGTGGTGTGTAGGGGGTGGTGCGTTTTCTACTGAACGGTTAATTGTTATGTCATTGCAAATGTAACTCGCCGACTGAGGCAAGTGAATAAATTGATTGTCTCAGTAAATCTGACATGTATAATGACTTCCATGTTTTTCAGAGTTGAACACAGATATTTTGTATATCCCAGTATTACCCTCTAATAGCAAAAGAAAGAAAAAAATAGTTAAATGGGAAAGATAACTCAAACCTGATGTGTATTGAACAGACTTCAACACCCTTTTCTCCCCTTCACTGCAGAAGCTTTTCAACAACTCGACATCATTCTTCACCGCGGCAGGACTGAGCCTAACCTCCCTGTACAAAAAAACAACAAAAACAAATACAGACAATTCCCCTTGGACCCATTTGTGGTTCTTCTGTCTGGTAAGAAACTGTTTTTGAATCAGTCAAACCCATATGTTTGGACTTGTCTGAAGTGGGAGTGGGAGTCAGTGTGTGTATTAAGATAGATTGATTTGTTACTGATAGATAGAGACTGCAGACAGAGTGAAGTAGATAGGGAAGGAAGGGCACCCACTGGGAGATCTGCTTGAGGGAGTTGCTGAGGAGCTGAGTGTCCAGCTGCTGCAGTAGGATAATCAGCTTCACTTTGATCTCAGTCTCCTTGGCCTGGTCCCCCTCCTTCACCTTCTCCAGGAGACGCAACACAGAGCTATCCTCCCCCTCCACTGTGGCGAAGCTAGGCCCCAGCATCTTCGCAACAGGGTCTCTGTTGGCTACAAATTACAGTGAAAATGGTTTAGTCATTTTTCCATAAAAGAAAATGTTGCACCTTTATTTTGCCAGATTGTCCCATTGAGGTCAAACGATGTAGGCCTATTTTAAGAAAGTCCAGCCCTTGGGTAATATAGACATACAGTAGATGAATGTTTTCTTTTCTCAAACTAACATAGCTATTAGCAAGTACCACATTATGGCTTTGGGGGGTACAGTAAATATGACTGAAGAATTGCAAACATAATCTGATGCCAGTTCCAAATTGGATGAAAGTAGACGATAACAAGGAGGACAAACAAATTATGCCTGTGGCTTATGGGAAGTATGCAGCTTTGACTATTTACGATGCAAATGGGATTCAAGTCTCATTCTGTGGTTGACATGGTTTACCTTCCAGGCAAGCTCGGACCTCCTTGAGCCTCTTATCCTTTGCCAGCTGTATTATTTTGGAGAGCTGACTGAAGCTGTACACAGAAATGCTCGGAGGGGTGAGCTGCAACATAGGACGCCCATCCTTGTCTGTTTCCTGCGACTTTACAGTGGGGCCACTGAAAAGTAAAGAAACACTTGTATTTTTAAGCATAACCTAGCAACAAGCAAACAGTTTTCCTTCTCTATCTAGGCCTAAATACTTTTTCCATTCTGTGTCTATGCTAATATCATGAATATGCTTTTTGGAAGGAAAAGGGAATGTTCTCAACATTAACAAAGGCGCACTTTTGTTATCAGTAAAATCTACAGTAAATGCACTTGTGTGGTTTCCCTTACAGAAAAAAACACATGAATTTCACGTGATCTCATGTGATTGCATTAAGTTAATGTGATAACATGTGACAACATGTAAAAGCAATATGCAGTTTTATCTAGTGTTAATTTTTCAGTGTAACATTTCTAGTGTTGAGCCAGGCGTTAACTCTGTACAGAGTGTGTAAAAGGGGTGTAAAAGAGACCCAGTGTTGATGGTAATAAGAAGTGTTAAACCAAAACCACACCCATCTTTTTCATATTTCTCAGCATGCTCTATTGCAGGTAGATTTTTAGAATTGTTTGTTTCAATATCTATATTTTTGCATGTACATTGATTGATTAATGAATCTTATGCTACTCAAATATAAATAACATACATTATTCTAAATGTATTCAATCTGTTACTTGGACCTATTGCACCCGTTAGTAAAATAGTAGTTCAATGTTGATGTTTAAGGTAGTCTCATAGATAAAATAATAATAATAAGAATAATAATATTGAACGTTATAATGTGTTCATTAAAAAATATATTTTCTCTACCTCTTTACTGCAATCCATGTCTCTTTCCAAACAAATGTATCCATAACTGTTATAGGGGTTTATCGTCCTCCTTCGGCTAACCTTTGTGCGCTCAAGGAGTTAACTAGTTTGTTGTCTTCTTTTACTAAATCAGAAGTTATTATCCTGGGTAATGTAAATTATGATTGGGAAATGCAGGCTTCGGACAATCTAAAAGACATGTGTAATGATCTAAACCTAACCCAGCTGGTGACTAAACCTAATCTGATTATTATGTAACCACTCAGATTGTAATGGGAACCCAGCTAAATTCTGGAAAACTGTCAAATCCCTAAAAGGTTCTCCTTCCTATTCTCTGCCACAACCAATTAATTCAGACACTGGCCTCATTATGGAAAAAAATGCCATCACTGATCCATTTAATCATCCTTTTATTTTAGTGGTTTATCTCCTTGAAAGAACTTCTAAGACATTTCAAAATGATATTGGGCTGGATGTTGATAAGGGAAACCTGTTGAATGATCAGACAAATTATAGTCAAAGCTTTTTTTTTTGGCAACTAACAGAAAAATAAGTCCTGGATGCTTTGCTAGCAATAGGTTTAAGTGTGCAGCACCCATCATTGTTGGCTTAATAACACACACATTTATTTAACATTGTTATCAGGAAATCTTCCAAAAGTATGGAAATCAGCTGTTGAGCTGCCACTCCATAAGGGCAGGAATAGTAGTGATCTTAATAATTACTGCCACATTTCAAGGCTTCCTTGTCTAGCTAAGATTCTTTAATCCTTAGTAAATGTACAACTTTGGTCTTTTATATCTGAGAAATGTATTTTGAATGTAAACCAATCAGGGTGTAGGCCTGGGCATAGCACTATCACAGCAACCACTTTAGTTGTTAATGATCTTGTCAATGCTTTAGACACAACAATGAAATGTCCTGCTTTGTTTGTGGACCTGTCAAAAGCTTTTGATACTGTTGATCATGAATAAGTTGTCCTCGATAGGCCTGAGCTCTGATGCCTGTTCATGGTTTCATGATTATCTTAGTGACAGAACTCAGGCCACCGTGATTGATGGGGTTAGTGTCTGCATTTCTTGATGTACATAAAGGTGTACCACAGGGGTCAATTTTGGGACCTGTTCTCTTCACTATTTAAATAAACACCATTAATCAATCTGTTAAAAATTGTAAACTTAATCTACAGTGCCGTGAAAAAGTATTTTACACCCTTAATGATTTGTTATACTAAGTGTTATCAGATCTTCAACCAAAACCTAATATTAGATAAAGGGAACCTGAGTTTACAAATAACAAAACAAATTGATACGTATTTATTTATTTAATTAACAAAGTTATGCAACACCCAATTCCCCAGTGTGAAAAATGTATTGCACTCAATAACTGATTGTGCCACCTTAATCTGCAATGACTGCAACCAAATGCTTCCTGTAGTTGTTGATCAGTCTCTCACATCGCTGTGGAGGAATTTTGGCCAACTCTTGCATGCAGAACTGCTTTAACTCAGAGACATTTGTGGGTTTTCAAGCATGAACTGCTTGTTTCAAGTCATGCCACAACATCTCAATTGGGATTAGGTCTGGACTTTGACTAGAACATTTCAAAACTTCAAATATGTTACTTTTTAACCATTTTCATTTAGACTTGATGGTGTGTTTTGGATCATTGTCTTGCTGCATTACCCAGCTGCGCTTCAGTTTCGGCTCACGGAAAGATGGTCTGACTTTCTCCTGTAGAATTCTCTGATACAGAGCAGAATTCATGGCAAGTTGTCCAGGTCCTGAGGCACCAATCCATCACACTACCATCACCATGCTTAACCGTTGGTATGAGGTTCTTACTGTGGAATGCAGTGTTTGGTTTTTGCCAGACATAATGGGACCAATGGGCGGCAGGTAGCCCAGTGGTTAGAGTGTTGGGCCCATAACCGAAAGGTTGCTGGATCGAATCCCCGAGCTGACAAGGTAAAAATCTGTCGTTCTGCCCCTGAACAAGGCAGTTAACCCACTGTTCCTAGGCCGTCATTGTAAATAAGAATTTGTTCTTAACTGACTTGGCTAGTTAAATAAAATAAAAAATAATCAGCACAACATTTTTCAGCTGTGCTAACATAATTGCAAAAGGGTTTTCTAATGATCAATTAGCCTTTTAAAATGATAAACTTGGATTAGCTAACACAACGTGCCATTGGAACACAGGAGTTAAACAAGAAGAATTTGTTCTTAACTGATTGCTGATTATGGGCCTCTGTACGCCTATGTAAATATTCCATTTAAGAAATCTGCGGTTTCCAGCTAGAATAGTCATTTTCAACATTAACAATGTCTACACTGTATTTCTGATAAATTTGATGTTATTTTAAATGGACAAAAATGCTTTTCTTTAAAAAACAAGGACATTTCTAAGTGACCCCAAACTATGTGTATAATGTGCATTTTTACAGTGCTTTCGGAAAGTATTCAGATCCCTTTACTTTTTCCACATTACGTGACCATCGGGTTCTTGGTCACCTCCCTGACCAAAGCCCTTCTGCCCCCGGTTGCTCAGTTTGGCCGGGCAGCCAGCTCTAGGAAGAGTCTTGGTGGTTCCAAACTTCTTCCATTTAAGAATGATGGAGGCCACTGTGTTCTTGGGGACCTTCAATACTGCAAACATTTTTTGTTACCCTTCCCCAGATCTGTACCTCGACACAATCCTGTCTCGGAGCTCTACAGACAATTCCTTCGACCTCATGGCTTGGTTTTTGCTCTGACATGCACTGTCAACTGTGGCACCTTAAAGACAAAGCTTGTGCCTTTCCAAATCATGTCCAATCAATTGAATTTACCACAGGTGGACTCATCTCAAGGATGATCAATGGAAACAGGATGCACGTGAGCTCAATTTTGAGTCTCATAGCAAAGGGTCTGAATACCTACAGTGGGGAGAACAAGTATTTGATACACTGCCAATTTTGCAGGTTTTCCCACTTACAAAGCATGTAGAGGTCTGTAATTTTTATCATAGGTACTCTTCAACTGTGAGAGACGGAATCTAAAACAAAAATCCAGAAAATCACATTGTATGATTTTTAAATAATAATTTGCATTTTATTGCATGACATAAGTATTTGATCACCTACCAACCAGTAAGAATTCCGTCTCTCACAGACCTGTTAGTTTTTCTTTAAGAAGCCCTCCTGTTCTCCACTCATTACCTGTATTAAATGCACCTGTTTGAACTCGTTACCTGTATAAAAGACACCTGTCCACACACTCAATCAAACAGACTCCAACCTCTCCACAATGGCCAAGACCAGAGAGCTGTGTAAGGACATCAGGGATAAAATTGTAGACCTGCACAAGGCTGGGATGGGCTACAGGACAATAGGCAAGCAGCTTGGTGAGAAGGCAACAACTGTTGGTGCAATTATTAGAAAATGGAATGATTGTATGATTTTTAAAAAATTAATTTGCATTTTATTGCATGACATAAGTATTTGATCACCTACCAACCAGTAAGAATTCCGTCTCTCACAGACCTGTTAGTTTTTCTTTAAGAAGCCCTCCTGTTCTCCACTCATTACCTGTATTAAATGCACCTGTTTGAACTTGTTACCTGTATAAAAGACACCTGTCCACACACTCAATCAAACAGACTCCAACCTCTCCACAATGGCCAAGAGCAGAGAGCTGTGTAAGGACATCAGGGATAAAATTGTAGACCTGCACAAGGCTGGGATGGGCTACAGGACAATAGGCAAGCAGCTTGGTGAGAAGGCAACAACTGTTGGCGCAATTATTAGAAAATGGAAGAAGTTCAAGATGACGGTCAATCTCCCTCGGTCTGGGGCACCATGCAAGATCTCACCTCGTGGGGCATCAATGATCATGAGGAAGGTGAGGGATCAGCCCAGAACTACACGGCAGGACCTGGTCAATGACCTGAAGAGAGCTGGGAACACAGTCTCAAAGAAAACCATTAGTAACACACTACGCCGTCATGGATTAAAATCCTGCAGCGCACACAAGGTCCCCCTGCTCAAGTCAGCGCATGTCCAGGCCCGTCTGAAGTTTGCCAATGACCATCTGGATGATCCAGAGGAGGAATGGGAGAAGGTCATGTGGTCTGATGAGACAAAAATAGAGATTTTTGGTCTAAACTCCACTCGCCGTGTTTGGAGGAAGAAGAAGGATGAGTACAACCCCAAGAACACCATCCCAACCGTGAAGCATGGAGGTGGAAACATCATTCTTTGGGGATGCTTTTCTGCAAAGGGGACAGGACGACTGCACCGTATTGAGGGGAGTATGGATGGGGCCATGTATCGCAAGATCTTGGCCAACAACCTCCTTCCCTCAGTAAGAGCATTGAAGATGGGTCGTGGCTGGGTCTTCCAGCATGACAACGACCCGAAACACACAGCCAGGGCAACTAAGGAGTGGCTCCGTAAGAAGCATCTCAAGGTCCTGGAGTGGCCTAGCCAGTCTCCAGACCTGAACCCAATAGAACATCTTTGGAGGGAGCTGAAAGTCTGTATTGCCCAGCGACAGCCCCGAAACCTGAAGGATCTGGAGAAGGTCTGTATGGAGGAGTGGGCCAAAATCCCTGCTGCAGTGTGTGCAAACCTGGTCAAGAACTACAGGAAACGTATGATCTCTGTAATTGCAAACAAAGGTTTCTGTACCAAATATTAAGTTCTGCTTTTCGGATGTATCAAATACTTATGTCATGCAATAAAATGCAAATTAATTACTTAAAAATCATACAATGTGATTTTCTGGATTTTTGTTTTAGATTCCTTCACTCACAATTGAAGAGTACCTATGATATGATAGAAAATTACAGACTTCTACATGCTTTGTAAGTGGGAAAACCTGCAAAATCGGCAGTGTATCAAATACTTGTTCTCCCCACTGTATACTTTGTTTGTTGTTATATGAAATGGGGGTTTTAAAGTAAGTAGTACAAAGGTTCAGCTGAAATAGTGTAAAAAATTGAACATGATCACTTTACTTTTTAATATGATCCTACCTAGGATTTGAAATCACAACTATTGACTATTCTCTCATCATTGATTTAATTAACTTATTTCAGCAATTTGAGGGGTTTCTGTATAATTGTCTAATGTTAGTGGGGCATATTATTCTGTTTTAATGTTACTCCTAAATCACTATGAAAAATAAAATGTTCTTTCTTCTGAATCTGAATCCGTATTTGGAAGGTAATATCGTCACATGTGAAAATCCACATGTGATACGTCATGTTAATATCAGTATGTTAAGTGTTCCAAAATCACATGGTTTCACATGTGGAATTTCAGATGTGAAATCAAATTTCACATGTGCAAAATTCACCATTGAAATCATGTGATTTTCCATGTGAAATCAAGGGTTACCATTTCCCAACTGTAGAATAACAACTAATCACATGCAGACAGCCAGGGAAAAAAGAAACTGCTGAAGTTGAACAGAAAACAAATACATTCAAGAACATAAATGAGTCCTGCTGCAGGGCTCAAAATACGTTTAGCCTCCATGACAACATCCCCAGTCAGAAACATTTCACCAAGCACACAGCACAGCTTGTCTCATGATTACCTTGTGTCATACTCTGTTTTGAAATCAGAAGCCTCCAAAGAGGTAGTCCACTGGAGCGGCTCCTTAAACACATGCTTAGCCTCCTGAGGGTGTCTGGAGCTGAACTGTTCCACAAACTCCAGGATCTCTTTCAGCAGAGACTCGTTGACTGGGGTGATCTCCAGTTTTCCTGTCCCAGAACTTGCCGTCGTCCATTGCGCTGCTCTGGTCAGTGCTACCCCCATGGTAGCAGTTGTGCGGTACTGACAAAGTCCTGAAACGGTTTGGTGGATTAATTGGTGACATTTACACTTTTGGCAACAAATGTGAACAAAATATTAAATCGCTAGCTACAGTTATAGTGGCCTGGCAGATAAAACGGTATCGTCCTAGCTAGCTAGGTAGTATGTTTACAGTCAGTTATTTACTAACGTTAGCTAGCCAGCTGACCCTCGCGTTGCTATCACATCCCAAACTTTTGAACAGTGTTTGAAGCTTTCATACGCACAAACGAACCATTTGCAAATCTTTTAGCTAAGTGTACAGTAATCATTTATATGTTTTGTATATGAAAACTTACCAGCTATTTGAAGTTGTCTTCTATTTTGTTCGAGGACCCCGAGCTAGCTATCAAAGTTAGCCGGTTTCCTTGGAAACAGCCACACGCCCCACTGCCTTCGGTTGCTAGGATACTGCTCAACAACGTAGCGGGAGATGTGTCAATGTGATATTTGCTTAAGCACAGTTTGTTCTCTCTCTCGCTCGCTCGCTCGCTCGCTCTCTCTCTCTCATATATATCCCAGGGATAAGCAGTAGCTCATCCCTGGAAGAAAATTAAATCAAGAAACATCATCCTGAGTGTTGTTGTTACAAGGGAGGATTTATGAGTTCACTGTTTCAGGTAATTCATTTGGAACAAGGGGGTCTGTCTAAATTAAGAAGCATGGAGAAGAATCCACGTAGCCACAGCAGGGTGCCGGGCAGTATTGGTTTCGGGTACAGGAGTCCAGACAGGCTTGCGTAGGAGTTTGGAAAGAAGCAAGGGGGAGAGAAAAGTGTAGAGTATGGGTGACAAGGAGAAATCCACAAATCCACAGCAGGGTGCCAGGTCAAGTTAAAAGGGGAAATCCACATATCCACAGCAGGGTGCCAGGTCAGGTTAAAAGGAGAAATCCACATATCCACAGCAGGGTGCCAGGTCAGGTTAAAAGGGGACATCCACATATCCACAGCAGGGTGCCAGGTCAGGTTAAAAGGAGAAATCCACATATCCACAGCAGGGTGCCAGGTCAGGTTAAAAGGAGAAATCCACATATCCACAGCAGGGTGCCAGGTCAAGTTAAAAGGGGAAATCCACATATCCACAGCAGGGTGCCAGGTCAGGTTAAAAGGAGAAATCCACATATCCACAGCAGGGTGCCAGGTCAGGTTAAAAGGAGAAATCCACATATCCACAGCAGGGTGCCAGGTCAGGTTAAAAGGGGACATCCACATATCCACAGCAGGGTGCCAGGTCAGGTTAAAAGGAGAAATCCACATATCCACAGCAGGGTGCCAGGTCAGGTTAAAAGGAGAAATCCACATATCCACAGCAGGGTGCCAGGTCAGGTTAAAAGGGGAAATCCACATATCCACAGCAGGGTGCCAGGTCAGGTTAAAAGGATAAATCCACATATCCACAGCAGGGTGCCAGGTCAGGTTAAAAGGGGAAATCCACATATCCACAGCAGGGTGCCAGGTCAGGTTAAAAGGAGAAATCCACATATCCACAGCAGGGTCCCAGGTCAGGTTAAAAGGAGAAATCCACATATCCACAGCAGGGTGCCAGGTCAGGTTAAAAGGAGAAATCCACATATCCACAGCAGGGTGCCAGGTCAGGTTAAAAGGGGAAATCCACATATCCACAGCAGGGTGCCAGGTCAGGTTAAAAGGAGAAAGAGTGAATGTGTTCAGACTCAGGGCACAGGAGTCCAGACAGGAGCTTGGATAGAGGAAATGGGTCAAGGACTCATTAGCAACTCAAATTTCTGTTCATTAAAACGGCTAAATGGAACAGTCTGGGGCTTCCAGAACCTTTTCAAATCAAATATGGCTCTGCGGTCTAGGGCACCTGCTGGGTCTTAGATATATTTAGCATTTAACTTAATACACCCAAATAAACAAAACCAGTCTCCATGCTTCTGCTCCAATGCTTGACTGGAGCTGTTGATTGAATTGCATGGAAACATGCTGAGGACTTATAGAGAAAGGTACTGTGCCAGGTACATTGCTATCGTGATTCCATCTGTCCACAGTGTACTCAATACTCAAACCATTTCCATTAACATTGAAATTAAACAAGTGATGAAGCGTATGGACTACTGTTCCTCCTTCTGTTAAGGTAGTATAATACCATATCTCCTGCTATATTTTTCCTCCCAGGCACACTCACACAGTACAGATAACTCTTATTATTATAGGCTTCATGTCAAGTGCAGTTCAGCACAGTTCAGGGCCGTGGTTAAGTTAACTAGGGTTGCAGCGCAAATGGCAACCTATTCCATTTCTAGTACACTACTTTTGACCAGGGCCCATACTTCATAATATAGGGACTAGGGTGCCATTTGGGGCGCAGACCATAGGACAGGCCAGGCAAGGAATGAGGTGACACTAGTCACAATAATGAGCAAGTACAAGATCTGTCACACACATTTCAGATATATTACATTTCCAAAATAGAAAATAGTAAAACGGTTCTGACAAGGAGAACATTGTATTACCGTATAATACAATGCTTCTCTTATAATCTTTCTGTTATAATCTCCTAGAATCTGCTGATCCTTGTAGGGAGTTAGGGGGGAAAATGTTGCTCTGAGAGAGTTCGGGTCTGATTGACTTATGATAAACAAGAGAATTGGTGACCTGTCATATAACTTTTTCCAGGGAACAATTTACTGCATGTGCTTCGTAGAGTGGCCCTACAGTACAGTACTTCAGGGCACTGCAAATAGGGTTATCTTTTTTTTTTTTTTACTCCCTCACCCCCGTAGCAGCTCGATTTTATCATTAGATATAAACGGGGTATAAACAGGATTTGGGTCATTATAAATAATCACCCAGTTTATTGACTGTTTGGACAGGCAGTATCATAGATTAATGACTGGGGCGGCAGGTAGCCGAGTGGTTAGGGCGTTGGGCCAGTAACCGAAACCTCAGAGCTGACAAGGTAGTTAACCCACTGTTCACCGGTAGGCTGTCATTGTAAATATTAATTTGTTCTTAACTGACTTGCCTAGTTAAATAAAGGTTAAATATGAAATAAAAAACTGTGGATTCCCACCAAAATGGAAAATACAGAAGTGCTTTTGGTTCTTGGTTCAGTGAGGACGTACTGTTAGGTGAGACAGACAAAGACAGATGTGCAAAAGAAAACTGCATAATCCTTCGCTGACAAACCCAGGCTGAGGAGCATCTCATTATTAATGGGCTGTTAAGTATGTGTGTGTGTGTGTGGGATGTGATTTACGGGTGCTGCTTATTGAAATGGATTCAAATGGTTTGATATGAGGGTAATATAAATGGATCAACATACGTTGTGTCAACGTCCGTGAATTAGAAATACCTCAATATCTATATAACCTTTTTTTTTCATAATAATAGCTACATCAGTAAAGAATTAAGAACTCCAGAGAAATGCAATCAATCCTCTCTAGAATAAGACCCACTCAAATACTGCCTATAAATCAAAACATTGTTAACGAATTGTGATAAAGGGAAATCAATCATTTAACTAGGAAAGTCAGATAAGAACAATTTCTTATTTACAATGACGGCCTACACCGGCCAAATTCGGACGACACTGGGCCAATTGTGCGCCGCCCTATGGGACTCCCAATCACGGTCTTAAGCAATATAGTCCATTATATCTACACTAGTCTCACTGTAAGGAAAACAAAACCAGATACTGTTGAAACGGTTTTCTCTGTAACAATGAATATCATTACTAGGGTTTCTTGTGGATGTAAACCTGTAATTGTGGTATTTCAAGTGCTGTGTATATATTTTAAGTTGTTGGTGCCAATGCTTTCTTTGGAGCAGCCAGTTGCTTGTCAAATATAGAAGTAAAAGAAGATTTATGAATACATAGATTTATGGAATGGAATGACTTTTAATCTGTATGTATTAAAACCAATTTTTGTTTATTTTGCTATTTGGTGGCACTGGCAAAAGCCAACCAATACATCCGCTAAATCATGTACCACTTTTACAAGTGGTTTTGAATTTGAAAAAGAAGCTGAACTAGCACTGTTAAACCAGAAAACATATCTTTTAGAACGTCATATCATCATAAAGTTGAATATTTCCAGCCGTTTCAAATGATTGATGTCTACACTGTCATCTACAGAAATATATTTCAAATCTACAAGCTGTAATTTAATGTAAACATAGAAAGGAAAAGCTGACCATGTTTAATCTTACCAGGTTTTCCATGAAATCAGAAGGTAGCCTAGCGGTTAAGAGTTTTGGGCCAGTCACCGAAAAGTCATTGTTTCAAATCCCTGAGCCGACTAGGTGAAAAAATGGTTGATGTGCCCTTGATCTAGGCACTTAACCCTAATTGCTCCTGTAAGTCACTCTGGATAAGATCATCTTAAGATCAAATTACTCAAATGTAAACATGTCAACCTGTATATAAATGCATTTTAAGGCAAAGTATGAATATATATCAGCATGATACTACAAACAACATTGTGTTATCATGTTTGGGAGTAAATGAGTCCAATTATTTAGTCCTAAAAGTTTGTCATTTAGTTTTTTTGAGGTTAGGAGGAAAACACTGTACAAAGTGATATTGGACTTCACAGTTGTCCTAACCATTGATGGGGTCTGTCCCCTATCCTGCTTCGTGATTGGTTCACCTGAGGTCAGACAGGTTGGCTCCAACCCCACATATTTACCAGCTCAGCTATTATCCCTGATTTTACCAAGTACCAGCTCTGTTGCCTCTCACCATACACACCCCCTCTCTCATTTTCTTGCCTCTCACCTGGGGCCTCATTTATAACCATAAATAGAATTTCACACAAAATGTCTGCTTGCGCCATTTCTGAAAAGTCTGCACATCAAAAATATTGAGATTTATAAACTTGGCTTACGCCATACATACAAATGTTTCCCTCTATAAATCAGACATGTTGTAAAGCTGTGCGAGTGTGAAAGAGCATTAAAACTCCACCTGGAAAACGCCAAACGTCTTTTATGGTGACAATAACACAGTTTATTTGCTGTATAAATTGGAACAAGGCCACGGCCTGCAAAATACAAATTATTAGTTTTTCAATAGATTATTGGATTTCTATGTCCTGCCTTGGTATAGGCTTTGAGATTAAATAGGCAATGATGTTGCGCTCCTATCGCACAGCAATACTGTAGCCTACCCATACTTCCAAATATTTTACATATGCTGTTTAATCTTTAGCAGTAATTTATGCTGTATCTGGAAAAGGACTGTCAGTTTCTGAAAGAAAAAATAATGGCAAATTTTTGTGGACCTGTCAGCAGAGTTCATATAAGGAAATTAGTCAATTGAAATAAATTGATAAAGCCCTAATCTATGGATTTCACATAATTGGGAATACAGATATGTATCTGTTGGTCACAGATACCTTTAAAAAAAAGGTAAGGGCATGGATCAGAAAACCAGTCCGTATCTGGTGTGACCACCATTTGCCTCATGCAGCGCGACACATCTCCTTCGCATAGAGTTGATCAGGCTGTTGATTGTGGCCTGTGGAATGTTGTCCCACTCCTCTTCAATGGCTGTGCGAAGTAGCTGGATATGGGCAGGAACTGGAACACGCTGTCGTACACTTCAATCCAGAGCATCCCAAACATGCTCAATGGGTGACACGTCTGGTGAGTACGCAGGCCATGGAAGAAATAGTACATTTTCAGCTTCCAGGAATTGGGTACAAATCCTTGCTACATGGGGCCGTAATTAATGGCACGACAATGGGCCTCAGGATCTCTTCACAGTATTTCTGTGCATTCAAATTGCCATCGATACAATGCAATTGTGTTCGTTGATCTGCCCATGCCATAACCCCACCGGCACCATGGGGCACTCTGTTCACATTGCTGACATCAGCAAACCGCTCGCCATCTGCCCGGTACAGTTGAAAACTGGGAATCATCCATGAAGAGCACACTTCTCCAGCATGCCAGTGGCCATCGAAGGTGAGCATTTGCCTACTGAAGTCGGTAACAAACAGAACTGCAGTCAGGTCAAGACCCTTGTGAGGACAACGAGCACGCAGATGAGCTTCCCTGAGACGGTTTCAGACAGTTTGTGCAGAAATTATTTGGTTGCGCAAACCCAGTTTCATCAGCTGTCCAGGTGGCTGGCCTCAGAGGATCCCGCAGGTGAAGAAACCGGATGTGGAGTTTCTAGGCTGGCATGGTTACACGTGGTCTGCGGTTGTGAGGCCAATTAGACGTACTGCCAAATTCTATAAAACAACGTTGGAGGCGGCTTATGGTAGAGACATTAACATAAAATTCTCTGGCAACAGCTCTGATGGACATTCCTGCAGTCGGCATTCCAATTGATAGATAGATAGATAGATAGATAGATAGATAGATAGATAGATAGATAGATAGATAGATAGATAGATAGATAGATAGATAGATAGATAGATAGATAGATAGATAGATAGATAGATAGATAGATACTTTATTGATCCCCCGGGGGGGAAATTTCATTGTCAAGCAGCTACAACAAAACACAGGGCAGGTGCAAAATGCCACAACGAAAGTACACAAAAGACAGATACACGGTACATGATACATAGAGCGGCAGTATGAAAAACTATAGAAATACAAGATATCTGGAGTGCAAAAAAAAAGCTATAAAAAGACATTGCATAGTATGGGTGGTTGGCTGAATATGTACACTATACATTGGTGGATGTTGGATGGTTAACTATACTATACAGGTCGATGGCAGAGAAATACTTCAGTAGCTAAAAATGTGTATGATATGAGCGAGGGTAATAATAGTACTTAATAGACAGACTGGCTAAATGAACAGGTAAGTGAACATTTTGCATGGTTAAATTAGCTGTACAGGTAAGTATACAGTTATATTTACAGATAAGTGAAAACTTGCATGGTTACACAAACTCTACAGGTAAATGACAGGAAGAGATACTTTAATAGTTAAATGTGTGTATGATATAATTTGGGGTAATAATAGTAATTCCCTTAAAATACAGTCCTTGGTGCGCAGGGTTTAATTACAGACAACTGCACGTATTGCACATTCGATATACTAAAAGCAATGAGAAAAGGTGCAACTGGCAGGATACTAATATGCATTCCTGAGTGAATGCCTACGTAAGTTAGGTCCAAGAATTACTAGCAATATTGCACGTGATATGATATAACAACTGTACATGAGTATGTATATACAGACCTGCATGAATAAATAAATAGGTCCTGAGTGAATGAATGCTGACGGACCAGAGTTACTCACGGATGGATGCATAATTGTTAAACTAGGTCCTAGCACCCCAACAGTTCCAGATCTATGTTGCCGACGGCACGGCACCCCGGTGAGGCATTATATAGCCTAATAGACGCCGGCAGGAAGGACCTCCTGTAGCGCTCTCTGGCACACCGTGGTGGGATCAGTCTGTGACTGAAAGTGCTCCTCTGCGTCATAACCATAGCGTGCAGAGGGTGGGTGACGTTGTCCATGATGGCCAGCAGTTTGGCCAGGATCCATCTCTCCGCCACCTCCTCTAGAGTGTCAAGGCTCATCCCCAGGACGGAGCCAGCCTTCTTGATCAGCTTATTTACCCGAGAAGCATCACCGGCTTTGATGTTTGCTCCCCAGCACACCACTGCAAAAAAGATGGCACTGGCCACCACAGACTGGTAGAAGGTATGCAGTAGTTTACTGCACACGTTGAAGGACCTGAGCCTCCTCAGAAAGTAGAGTCGGCTCTGGCCCTTTTTGTACAGGGCCCCGGTGTTACCAGCCCATTCCAGCCTGTTGTCCATATGGTCTCCAAGGAACTTGTATGACCCAACCATTTCCACATCCATCCCCTGTATAGGGACTGCAGTCAGTTGTGCCTTGGTTCTCCTGAAGTCCACCACCATCTCCTTTGTTTTGCTGATGTGGTTCTGCTCACACCACAACACAAAGTCACTGATTGTGCTCCTGTACTCCTCCTCCTGCCCACCCCTGATACAGTGGGGTGTGCCTTCTTGGGCACTGGGACAAGGCAGGATGTTTTCCACAGCACAGGGACCCTTTCTAGGCTCAGGCCAAGGTTGAAGCGACGCTGGAGTATTCCACACAGTTGGTCAGCACAGACCCTAAGCACCCTTGGGCTGATGCCATCCGGGCCCGGCGCTTTCCACTGATGTAGTCTCTCCAGCTCTCTCTTCACTTGGTTGGTGGTGAAAGCCAGCCAGGGTGGGGGGGTGGGGGGTGTTGAGGGTCAGTCTAGGGGGAACAGGGGGGGTGTTGAGGGTCAGTCCAGGGGGAGCAGGGGCGGAGGTGGGGTCACTGATTGTCTCAGCAGAGGTGTTGTGAGCAAAGTGGGGGTGGGACAGCAGTGAGGGTGTGTGGTCTGGGGAGCTGGACGCTCCCTCAAAACTTGAGACATCTGTGGCATTGTGTTGTGTGAAAAACTGCACATGTTAGAGTGGTCTTTTATTGTCCAAAGCACAAGGCACTATGTAATTAGGTGCTGTTTAATCAGCTTCTTGATATGCCTAACCTGTCGGGTTAATGGATTATCTTGGCAAATATAGAAATGCTCACCAACAGGGATGTAAACAAATTTGTGCAAAATTTGAGAGAAATACGCTATTTATTTATTTATGGAACATTTTTGAGATCTTTCGTTTCAGCTCATGAAACATGGGACCAACACTTTAAATGTTGCGTTTATAGTTTTGTTCATTATGTTTACTAGGCTAATAGATCCAATTAAATGAGAGATGCGCATGATAAATTGTATTATGGCTCCTTCGAGAATATGAACCCATCATTGCCAGAAAAGATGAGGTATATATTATGGTTATGAAAATTAATAAATAGGAAAAAGATCTAACACAAATTAAATATAAACAGATTTTCACTTTTCATATGGATGGCTGCATTCTTGTTAATATGTTCTCCAGTTTTTTTATGAATAAGCTTTTCATCATATCCCGCATTTGCACAAAATACTTGCCAGCTTGCAATACAATATTTCAACCACTAGCAGATGTGCGTCCGCATGGTCTAAAGTTATCGGGGAGGATAGCACATTCTCATGTCAAGTAAATAAAAAAATGCCAACTTTTGCGTGAAAACTGGCACATGCACATTTTGGGGTATATTTTGCACTTATGCAAGGTTTATAAATTAGATCCCTGGAGATACCAGCTGGTTCTACTATTTCAAAGTCATTCAGCATGCAAAAACACAGATCTTCACTCACTTTTCTCCTCCCCTCTCCCTCCCTCCCTCCATCCATCCCTCCTCACTACCTCAGTCTCTCACAGCGTAATTATTATTTTGAAACTGCGGTGTGAAGAACTGTCCATGCTTGGCGCTGCCTCACTCGCTAACACTTGGGGGAGGTTTAATACAATTTGACTTGTGTTTTATAATCCTCCCTGGAAGACATCAGGGCCTCTTTGTTCCTCCGCCTGTCTGTCTGTCAGTCTATCTCAGTATGAACAGGCAGTGAGAGGCACTGCCATGTGCAGGGCTGGGAGTGGGCGAGGAGAGGTGGAGAGAGGAGGAGGAAGAGGAAGAGGAAGAGGGGAGAGACAGGCACTGGCATGTGCAGAAAGAGGTGGATAGAGGGGGAGGAGAGGAGGAGAAGAGTAATGTAGGAAAAGAGAGGGGGAGAGGGGTTCTTGAGTGTGGCGCTCCTCCCTCCCCATCATTGGTTGAGGAGGTGCTTGTTGAGCGCTTATGTTGCAGCCGCTCCAGCGCTGGCACCCAGCTCGTCATAACTAAGGGAGATGCAGACAGAGTGAAAAGAAGCCAGTACAGGGATAGCTATGACTCTCTGGAAATAATGACACGTCAGTTAGTTAGGCAGGCAAGAAAAGTCACACGAGAAGGGTTTCCTGTGAACAGACAAGAAGTGTTCATAAGCAGAAGTCTGTAGTTGCGTCCCAAATGGCACCCTATTCCCTATGTAGTGCATGTCAAGTCAGGAACTTGGAAATACGATTTGTTACAGAGTATAGTGCGTTGCTAAATGCTGAAGGCCTATGAACGCCAGAGGAGACCCTCAAAGAGCGGAGAGCATTCCAATGCAAACAATGTAGCTAGTCTAATCACAGAACACAGAGGACCAATCAGTCTGTCTGCAGGCTGTGTGTGAGCCGCTCCACTCCAGAGAGAGAGGGGGCTGGAACTGGACTCTGCTCGCGCCTGCCGGCCTGCTCTGGAGACCTTCGGTGTGGGCTGTAAAATTGGAGAGCCAGGCTGCTGCTGGGCCCCCACAAGGCTGCGGGTAGTTCCCATTTCCCTTTCCAAAGGGCTGGGTTCAGAGGGTGGCTGTGGGGTGTGTGGGTGCTCCCCGTCTGTCTTCTGGTGGCTGTCAACCCCGGCCAACCAGGCCAACAGATGAGCACTCATTATGGGCTGTTAGAAGCCTCAGCCAAACTCCACCACCACTCCCCAACATCAACACCCGTTAACACATAACCCACCGACCAACACACTGACAGACTGTGAAGGCCCTGACTTCACCTTCCTGCATTCTACTCCCACTTTTTTCTTGTACTAACTAGAATCCCACTGCATCTCCTTCCTCTTTCAACTGCTCACCAGTCTCTTAAAGAGACACAAACAAAACGATCAGCCATTTTTTGGGGATTTTCTTTTAGGCTATTTTCTTCACTGGATTTGCTCACAAATTAAGGTAGGTGAATATTGAAGGTCGTCGTTTATTAGCCTCAGCTTGTCCTCTTAAGGTAAAACTAACGTTATTCTTGTCCAAAAGGTGAGGCGCTGCTTTACAATATGTTTGTATTGTGAGTCCCGTCCGGTTTGACAGTTTAACACCGTGGCGGCTGAGACCTTCTCACAACCCTATCTTTGTCCCATATGGCACCTTATTACCTACAGTGGGTATAGAAAGTCACCACCCCCTTTCAAAATGTTCACCTTTTGTGCCTGAAATGAAAACTCGTTTGTAACTTTGCACACATAGACTGTGCAATATTTACCCATTCTTCCTTGCAAAATTGTTCAAGCTCAGTCAAATTGCAGGGTGATCGCTCATGGACTGCACTCTTCAAGTCGTTCCACAGATTCTCGATGGGATTTAGGTCCCGGTCTCTGACTAGGCCACTCAAGGACATTCACCTTCTTGTCCGGTGCTTTGGCTCATTGTCATGTTGAAACGTGAACCATCTTCCCATTTTCAACTTCCTGGCAAAGGGCTGCAGGTTCTCCTCAATAATCTGTCGGTATTTAGCACTGTCCATTTCCTTTCTATCCTGACCATTGCGCCAGTCCCTGCTGAAGAGAAACACTCCCACAACAGGATGCTGCCACCACCGTGCTTTACTGTAGGCATGGTGTTCTTTGGGTGGAAAGATATATTGGGTTTTTCTTGTCACCCTCCCACAGAGGCCTGATTGTGGAGCGCTAGTGATATGCACACATTGACCAGTCTTTGCCATAAAGGCCTGAAGCTCCTAAAAAGTCGCCATTGGCTTCTTGCTAGTCTCTCTGATCAGTCTCCTCCTTGCTCAGTCATCCAGTTTGGAGGGAAGACCTGATCTATCTAGGATCTGGATGGTATCATACGCCTTCCACTTCTTATTAATGGTCTTAACTGTGCTCCGGGGGATAGACAAAGCCTTTGAAATCTGTTCATATCCCTCCCCTGACTTGTGCCGTTCAACTTTATCTCGTAGATCGTTTGAAAGAACCTTTCCGCCGATAGTGGATTCTTTGCTTTGAATTGCACTAGTGGAGTCCTCTATGAAAAACTGCTTTTATTCTGAACTAATCAAAGTCACTACAATTGATCACAGATGTAAGCCAATTAGCTTGATTTGTGATCTGGAAGGTGATTGGTTATACCTCATCAAGTTTGAAATTGCAATTCTAAGGGGAAGTGGGGGTGTTCACTTATCAAAAAAGGGTATTTTACAGTTTTAGTTTTAGAGAAAATCTTTCACTTGGATATTGTGGGTTAGTGTGTGTAAATAAAGCCAGAAAAAGTATAATTTTATGTGTTTTCATTTAAGGCTGTAAGGCAACACAAGGTGGACATTTTGAAAGGGGGTGGTAACTTTCTATACCCACTGTATTTAGTGCACCACCTTTGACCAGAGCCCTATGGAATATAAATCTGGCCGTATATCTACCCAGCAGCCTTAGAGCTTAGGACACAGTCACCTTACAGCTGAGGACACAGTCACCTTACAGCTGAGGACACAGTCACTTGTCTGTTCAACGGCCCTGGCTCCGCAGATGACTCTTTATTGGCGATTACATCACCTTGTAAAGGGACACGACCCATTACAATATCATATTGCACCTTGTTATTCTTCCCCAGCAAACCAGACCGGTCTCTCTGTCCGGACCTCCCCCCCCCCGTTTAACACATCCATTGTATCACGCAAGTTCCCATCTTGTCGCTCAGGCGAGTCAGTCAGGGGGGACCACTGATTGGAAATAACACACTCACGTGTGTGCGTGCTGTTGTGTGTGTGGCGAGGGACGTCCTGGTGATTGCCATGACCTGGCCCAGTCATCGTCACGCTAAGGGCCTCCCTTTCCATCTGGACCTGGGTCTCTGACGCATCCCAAATGGAACCCTATTCTCTATTTAGTGCACTACTTTTACCAAGGCCCTGGTAAAAGTAACATAGGGAATAGGGTGCCATTTGAGATTCATATCTCTGTGTTACAGAGGTGTCAAACAACAACAGCCCCAACCCTGCCTCTGAGAACACGACTGGCGCCGCTGACATGACGCTACACGTCTCTCACACGTCTCCTACAAGGCCAGTCTGGCCAATTGTATCCCAGGAAAAGCATGGGTTTTATCAACATGCCGTGCTTCATTGGAATGTTTTGTTGGTTCCTGGTTTGGAACACGCCAGGCAAAGCATTTCAGTTTCCTTGAGTTGAGGCAACGTCAGAATCGGATGTTGAGCATACACAGTCTTTATAGGAGCAAGTTGAGATCCTGTATGCCTATCGTCTAAAATTGTATTTAATTAGCGCATGGCCATGGAGTTAAATCTGATTTCATCGAGTGTGATTTTGATCTGATTTCAATACGTGTGTGGCGTGTGCAGAGTAAGGTCATTGAAACCATCTACAATCACTTTCTCTATTGCAAAACACACTTTTGATGTTTCAACAGTATCTTTATTATTGGTTAGTACAGTGGTGAACTTTGATGACAGGATGTTTTTGTACTCTCACTTCACATAAGAATGGAAATAAAATATTCCATAAACACGGCAAACTATGGCATGAAATAAATGAAAACCATGAAACATTATTTTGGAGTAGTCGCCATAGCAGAGCGCTGACGGCACATTCAAGGTAGCTAGGTCTACAGAGAAATGTAAACAGTAAAGGTTTGCAGGTATCGCACGCAGAGCAGAGTTCTGTGTCCGGTCCCAGTGGTGCGTGAGTGTGTTTGTCAGCATGCTGCTGAGTGGTAACTCTAGAACCCTCTACAGAAGAACAGCTGTTAACTGACGACCAGGCCTCGCTGTAATACACTTAACATCATGACTGACTACACAGGGTCAGTGTGGCTACCGGCCTACTTCTGCGCTCTGCTCTGTACTCACATCCAAGCTGGACTGGGCCCAACAACACACTCCTCTGTGGACGGATGTACAGTATATGGGCTGCCCTAAAAGAACAGGTTCCTTTTTGTTTTATTTATTTTATTACATGTGGTCGGGCTAACCAAAAAGTTCAAACCAGAGCACGGTTGTAAAGTTAATATCAAGTGTCATGATGAGAAACTTACCCATTAGGCTCAAACACAAAAGCAAAGAAAAGTGAAATAGTAAAAATATAAAAATGTTCATATACTAATGAAAATATACCTATACACATTTTTAGAAGTGGTCTTTTCCCTGTCACATTTCCCTCACAACACCACAGAGGAGGCACTCTTCCCTCTGATCTAAAGAAATATACCAATGCCCCAGGGCAGTGATTGGGGACATTGCCCAGTGTAGGGTGCCATCTTTCTGATGGGACGTTAAAACAGGTGTTGTGACTCTCTGTGGTCACTAAAGATCCCATGGTACTTATCGTTAGAGTAGGGGTGTTAACCCCAGTGTCCTGGCTAAATTCCCTATCCGGTCCTGATACCATCATGGCCACCTAATCATCCCCAGCTTCCAATTGGCTCATTCATCCCCCATCACGGCCACCTAATCATCCCCAGCTTCCAATTGGCTCATTCATCCCCCCTCCTCTCACCTGTAACTATTCCCCAGGTCGTTGCTGTAAATGAGAATGTGTTCTCAGTCAACTTACCTGGTAAAAATGACTCTAGGACTTTGGTCAAAAGTAATGCGTTATGTAGGTAATAGGATGCCATTTGAGATGCAGCTACGAAGAAAGGTATGAAGGGCCTCCTCTGTTCCTCAGACCCTGTGTGTAACTGAGTAATACAGCTCAAAGTAACAGGGCCTGAAGACCTTCCCCTACAGACATGAGGTAATGTGTCGTTAATTAGCAGGAGACAGACATGGTGGGCAGAAGCCCCAGACAGCACTGGAGAGGTGTACCAAATGGCTCCCTATATAGTGATTTATTTTTGTCCAGAGCCCTACAGGCCTTTGTCAAATGCAGTGTACTACATAGGGGAGAGGGTGACATTTGGAATGCAGCCTGGAACTCTCCCTACGGTCAAGGTCATTTACCAGGGATGAGGAAGTATACGGACTGAGCAGGATGGAACGGGCTACTATTGAAAAAGAGAAAGAATTAAATAAAGAGAGCGAGGAAGAGCGATAAAAGGAGAGAAGGAGAAAGAGGGAGAGAGGAAGAGAATGGTTATTTTAAGAAGATAACTTTTACAAAAGAGATCTGATCTCAGCAGGAGCCCAGGACGCCCCCTCCACCTCCCCTTCATCCGATGCACATGATGTACAATTAGTCATGCAGCGAATGTAAGGACTTATCACGTTGAGCAGGGTTCAGGATGTTGGCCCTGGAGTCGTAATTTAGAGCAGTAAATCAAACCAATTGGAGTGCCTATCAAAACCAGAGAGAGAGGGTGAGTCACTTTGCTTTAATGGTTTCCGAAAAGCATCAGAGGTCAGGGAACACTGTAGGAACCTCTGTAACATGTCGCTGTGGCTCGTTGTGATGGCGGTGTGTCTGGCTTTTCCACAACATAATCTCCTGTTTTTCTCTCTCCATCTCGGACCAGTTAAAATGGGAATTTATGGACATGACAATAAATACATCAAAAAGGTAGGAGAGAGATTCATAAAAACGTACTACAGGCCCTGTGGAGCCCAACATTCATGAAAATGTCCTACAGGCCCTGCGGAGCCCAACACTAATCTTGTGGATCAGAGATAAAAGGAAACGAGGAAATGGGCAGCTTTTTGATTCTGTGAGCTCTCAAAGTCACATTCATGTCATAATTGGGGAAACCATTGCTGCATAGGAGTGGGTTGGGCCGTACAGTCACACAAGAGCAGCTTGCTCTCCAAGGGCCAGGTAGAGAGAGGAGGTAGAGGAAGATTTATTTTCTTAAATCAGTCACGGACTAATACAGGTACACATGTTTATTCACCTTTATATGGATTAATATTTAAACTGCAGGTCTCATCGCCTCGTTAGGGCTGTGCAACTTCAGATACATGCTGCCCAGACACACACACACACACATAATTAACTGATCGCTCTGACATCACCATCTGTCAAATCATCCCTGATTCATGTGATTGAGGGCAAGAGAGAGAGAGGGAGGGGGGGATAATTCTCTCCTCTCTTTTCTAGCAGCAGCCCACTGATTGTCCATGGCAGTGGGAGAAACCTAATAGTGGGAACATGTGTTTCTGTCTTCTCCGTTTTCTAAGTGTGTGTGGAACACAATGACGTTTTGGGCCTCGCACCAACCTGACCTACGTCTGACTGAGCGAGTGGCACTTCTTCCTTCCCCATAGGGCCTCTAGAAAGCATGAGAGGAGGACTACATGTCAGTGTGCTGGGAGAGAAAATGGTGTGTCAGTCACAACCCCCCCCCCCCCCCTCTCCCCATGTCATGGGATGTCAGATACTAGGTTGTTTTGTTGAGGAGAACCCTTGGGAATTCACATGGAACCCATCACCCTCATATACATTGTTTTGGTTGTTATCAAAACATACCGGAACGGGCAAGAGGTCATAAACACTCAAACGTGGACATGGTCAAATAAATACGCAGGGATGAAACACCATCTACTGGGTGAGGTAGTGGGTTAACAAAAAAAAAGGTCTCAATCTAAATGGTGTGTAATGTAGATTGAAAGCGAGCTGAGCCTTTGATATGTCCCAAATGGCATCCTATTCCCTTTATAGTGAGCCCTGCTCAAAAGTAGTGCACTATAAAGGGAATATATAGGCTGCCTTGTGGGACGCACCCCAAACAGTGTGCACCGTTAATGTAACTGTTATGACGTGGAGGTAAAGTCAGCGCTCTCTTAGAAGTTTCTACAAGCCTTTCTTACCTGTCACTGGGCCCGCGCTCCCACGGCTCTAGTTTCCCACGCCCAGGGGACGATGCAAGGCGGTATTTTTCTTGTGTTAAACATGGATCATTGAGCTTGATGGCTTTTTGAAGGTAAAAGCTTCTTCCCTCTTTCTCTCAGTCTCCTTCTCTCTCTGTCTCCTTCCCTCGCTCTCACCTCTAAAAGCCTGGCATGACGGGCCAGCTCCAGCACCTTGTCATGTCCCCACTTACAGTAGTGAGTCCAAAACGGCACCCTATTCCCTTTAAAGTGCACTACTATACTACCATATTGGCTCTGGTAAAAATAAAGTGCACTATAAAGAGGATAGGGTGCCATTTGGCATGCTACCCAGTACTGTGGAGCCCGGTGAGGAAGAGGACAGTGACTCTTCCCGGAAAACAGTTTTCAGCCCTTCCTCTTGGCCTCCTCACTGAGAAACATTACCTCTCTGAACTTCCCCCCACTCTCCTCCACCACTCCTCCCTCGGCATGTCCCCAGACACCTCTTTCCTCCTCGTCACCCTTTCATTCCCCTCTTCTCTCCTCCTCATCCCTCTCTTCAATCAAATTTCAATGAAATGTATTTATAAAGCCCTTTTTACATCAGCAGATGTCACAAAGTGCTATACAGAAACCCAGCCCAAAACCCCAAACAGCAAACAATGCAGATGTAGAAGCACAGTGGCTAGGAAACTTTTTCTAGAAAAGGCAGGAACCTAGGATGAAACCTAGAGAGGAAGGAGATTCTGAGGAAAGGGAAAGGGGGATGCTAGTCAGTTGTACAATTGAATGCATTCAACTGAAATCTGTCTTCCGCATTTAACCCAACCCCTCTGAATCAGAGAGGTGGGGGGGGGGGGGGGGGGGCTACCTTAATCAACATCCACGTCTTCGGCGTGGATGGAGAGAGGGAGAATTAGAGGGAGCATACTTGAATTCACACAGGACACCTGATAAGACATGATAATTACACCAGATATAACAGACCGACCCTAGCCAGGAAGATCACAACTGTGACTCAACCTACTTAAGAGATCAGTCTTCAGTAAAGACGTAAAGGTCGAGACCGAGTCTACGTCTCTCACATGGATAGGCTGACCATTCCATAAAAATGTAGCTTTATAGGAGAAAGCCCTGCCTCCAGCTGTTTGCTTAGAAATTCTAGGGATAATAAGGGACTTGTGTCTTGTGACTGTAGCGTATGTGTAGGTATGTTTGGCAGGACCAAATCGGATAGGTAGGAGCAAGCCCACGTAATGCTTTGTAGGTTAGCGGTAAAACCTTGAAATCAGCCCTAACCTTAACAGGAAGCCAGTGTAGAGAGTGTAGCACTGGAGTAATATGATCAAATTTTTGGTTCTAGTCAAGATTCTACCAGCCGTGTTTAGCACTAACTGAAGTTTATTTAGTGCTTTTTCCGGGTAGCCGGAGAGTACAGCATTGCAGTAGTCTAATCTAGAAGTGACAAAAGCATGGGTTAGCTTTTCTGACACATTTTCTGACACATTTTTGGACAAAATGTTTCAGATTTTTGCAATGTTACAAAGATGGAAAAAAAGCTTTCCTTTAAATATTCTTGTTATGTTCGTCAAAAGAGAGATCAGGGTACAGAGTAACGCCAAGGTCCTTAACAGTTTTATTTGAGATGACTGTACAACCATAAAGATTGTTAGATCCAACAGCAGATCTGTTTCTTGGGACCTAGAACTAGCATTTCTGTTTTGTCCGAGTTTAAAAATAAAACATTTGGCGCCATCCACTTCCTTATGTCTGAAACACAGGCTTCCAGAGTAGGCATTTTGGGGCTTCACCATGTTTCATTGAAATGCACTGTGTGTCATCCGCAGAGCAGTGAAAGTTGACAATGTGTTTCCGAATCACCAAGAGGTAGAATATATAGTAAAAACAAGTGGTCCTAAAACGGAACCTTGAGGAACGCCGAAACGTACAATTGATTTGTCAGAGGACAAACCATCCACAGAGACAAACTGATATCTTTCCGACAGATAAGATCTAAACCAGGCAAGAACTCATCCGTGTAGAGCAATTAGGGTTTCCAATCGCTCCAAAATAATGGGTGATCGATGGTGTCAAAAGCAGCACTAAGATCTAGGAGCACAAGGACAGATGCAGAGCCTTGGTCTGATGCCATTAAAAGGTACCACCTTCACGAGTGCAATCTCAGTGCTATGATGGTGTCTAAAACCAGACTGAAGCGTTTCTTATCCATTATTTATCTTCAGGAAGGCAGTTGCTGCAAAAAACATTTAAAAAAATGTCTTGAGAGGAATGGGTTTTTGAAATGTTGGCTTTTTGAAGAGAGGCTTTATTACTGCCACTTAGTGAATTTGGTGCAAATCCGGTGGATAAGGAGCCATTTATTATGTGTAACATAGGAGGGCCAACCACAGGAAGTAGCTCTTTCAGTAGTTTAGTTGGAATAGGGTCCAGTATGCAGCTTGAAGGTTTAACGGCCATGACTATTTTCATGAATGTGTCAAGAGATACAGGATAAAAAAACTTGAATGCCTCCATTGATCCTAGGTCCTGGCAGTTCTGTGGACAACTGAATTTTGGAGAAATTTGCAGATTCAAAGAGGAGTCCGTAATTTGCTTTCTAATGATCATGATCTTTTCATCAAAGAAGTTCATGAATTCATCACTGCTGAAGTGAAAGCCATCATCTCTTGTGGAATACTGCTTTTTAGTTAGCTTTGCGACAGTATAAAAAAACAATGTTCCTCAATAAAATATTCTCCTCAATTAGGTTGGAAAAATAGGATGATTGAGCAGCAGTGAGGGCTCTTCGATATTGCACGGTACGGTCTTTCCAAGTTAGTCGGAAGACCACCAGTTTGGTGGAGCACCAGCCTCAGCCTGTAAACTGCTGTCCCACAACACACGGCGGCCATCGAAGTGAGCTCTGTTTAACAGAGGGGAATGTGAAGGTTACTGAGGTCAAAAGTAGTATACTATGTAGCGAATAGGGTGCCATTTGGAATGCAGCCTCTGGACTTCTACAGATCCCACTCTACTGTACTGTACTAAAGCCATTGTGTTTGAAGGTCCAGGACCAGTCAGTGACATCTGAGTTAGTCATTTAGGCCCTGTTAGACAACATAACATTGTTAAATTATGCAAAGCTAAAGGCTTCTGGATGTTTCAACAGACACAGGATTCAGTCCCCACCCTCTGGCCTTACTCAACTCAAATATCCCTTGGGACAAACTGGGAACTAGACAAAACCTCCAAGGGACTATGACACAACGTTCAGAGAACATCCTAAAAAATATCCTTGGGGCTGTCCCAGAAACCAAACGAGAACTAGAGAAAAACCTCCAGGGGAACATCCCAAGAATGTCATTATGGAAAAAACACATTATTTCACATTTGGGACACAGACTCAATTCTATTTACACAAGTGTGCACCCCCTTCAAAAAAGATATACAAAAAATAAGTGTGCACCCGGAGTGTCTCTGTGAAGTTGTTTTTCTTCTTTATCGGAGCAAAATGGCACTAAAGGGCTCAGAAACAAATTGTAGACACACAAGATTCTGACAACCCCAAGCGTCCCATGTCACGGTTATTATCTTATGAGAGGAAAATAATCTCACAGCTACAATCATCATTCACTTGCCATATTACAAACTCTAGTTTCCATACTTAGATCTTAGAAAATACACATTTGGTTGAATATTTTTATATAAAATGTACAAATAAAAAGAAAAAAGTGAAATCATACAACTTGCCTCACAGTAATTTAATATACAGTTAGAATAAAAATATCTGCAGACTGTGATCTTCTGATTTTGATCAATGATATGGATGGCTGGAGGGTAAATATGAACGTAACATAATATGAACATGAAATAAAATAATGGGGAAACTAGAGGGTTAATCCTGTAGTGTAGATAAACATGGTATTGTAGTGGCTTAACCTGAAACAAAGATATCCCTTTAAATAGGTATAACGTCTCTTGATAATCTGAAAAATACTAAGAACATTTTAAATAAACAAAAATACAAGGATAAAGCATAAGAGGGTACCTTCTGTGAAGGAGAAAAGAGACACCAGACAGAGATCGCTCTGGTGCTTCGTCATGACTCATGATGACCTTCGCTGAACACAGAGCTAACAAACTAACGCCCATGGTTGGTGATGTGAGTGTGAAATCATGGAGAGAGGAGAGAGAGAGAGAGAGAGAGAGAGAGAGAGAGAGAGAGAGAGAGAGAGAGAGAGAGAGCGCATAAGGGCAGAGAGGTCACTGCACCCAGCAGGGCCTTAGCCCAGACAATAGGAATAGGGTTGCAGAATTCCGGATTCCTGGATCTGCCAGGGAATTTTGGGAAAGCTACCGTAATTTTTTGACCATATACAGGAGGAACAGTATGGAATGTCGAGTGGAAGCCAGATTAAGCTCTCCCTCTTTGTAGGGGATTTGACCATCAGACATCATTAGCTTTCCCAAAATTCACAGGTTTCCCAAAAATTCTGGAATCAGTAGGGAATCTTCTAAGCAGGACTCCTGGATTCCCTGCTTATTCCTGCCGGAATCGGCAGTCTTCCAACTGTGATTTCTGGAAAACCTGTGAATTTGGGGAAAGTTACCAGAATTTTTACAACCCTAGATATGGTATAAACAAATATTCTCGCATCAAACAATCCAAGATATGCTCTAGTCTAGCCCCCTAACCCTGGGATACAGATAGCATACTGTATAGCAGGAAAAGCGTAGAGGGATCGACAGGCAGAAGGAGGGTTAGAAAGAGAGGGGTGGGGAGTCCTCCAAACAACTAGCAGCTCTAACCTTTCTTTATGTAACCTGAACCTTGCTAAGTTAGATGCAGCTACTTTGCGTTTCTGTCTGTTGTAAATCTACTAACGCTATGGACCCCTCTATTAGGTTCCTTGTTTTAGGCCTGTTTTATGAGAGTAAAATAACGCTAACTCCACTCCACCCTAATTATACTAGATTGAGAACATTTTACTTACAACCAACGAGCCAACGTCTGTTAGTTTAAATAGCAAACTGTTATGCTGCCTGGGCACAATCATGAGTAGGGTAGGGTGGAGGGTTTTATATTTAAAATAGCTCCTAAATAAAATAATAAAACATATTGTCCCAAATAGCACCCTATTTACTATATAGTGCACATCTTTTAACCAGGGCCCATTGGGTTCTGGTCAAAAGTAGTGCACAGTATACAGAATAGCTTGCCATTTAAAAAGCACCCTGTGTAAGTAGGGCCTTGGGAATTTGAGGTGCGACGACATAACACTGTCTGACTGAGGCCTTGAAAAAAAGACTTCCAACGTCAAAGTAACATCAGAAATCACCTCAGTGTCATGGTGCCTCTTTACAGATGATGCTATAGATAATGTATATAAAAAGGTGTGTAAAACTGCAGAAAAATATTCAAATATATTAATTTATCTTAAATAAAATTACACCTGTTGTTGCCCTTTTTTGAGTGTACTGTGCCTGCCGACGTTTTTGCTTTGATACCTTGGTGTAGCAGTCTATGGAAGCGTTAAAAATCACAAGAGAAACGTTTATCTGAGTTTCAGGGTGTGTCCGAAATGGCATCCTATCCCCTACGGGCCCTGGTCAAAAGTAGTGCACTACATAGGGAAGAGGGTGCCATTTCATACCCAGAATGTTAGTAAAAAAAAAATAAAATAATAATATGTTCCCCCATTCTGCATATACCTTTGGTTTCTATTAACTAATGTTAAAAACACACTAAGGAAGGACTCCGAAGTTACAGTACGTTCTGGCACAGCACTGACTGGCAGTCACAGTCACACCAATCTGATCAGAAGACCAGATCAGATCAGACCAGCCCCACCCTCAGATGTCCAGTGCGTTGACTGTTGAGCTGGACAGGGCCCAGAGGAAGACCCAGAGAGAGATACAGGCTTCGTACCAAATGGCACTCTATTCCTTACATAGTGCACTACTATTGGAAAGTACTTTCACAAAGTAGTGTACTATATAGGGAATAGAGTGCCATTTGGGACGCACATTAAGTCAGCCAACTCTGTGGTCCAACTGTGTTACGATCCATCCTAACCCCAACAGCACCCACCACCCACCACGGACATGGAACCTTTTTATATTCTTCATTCTCCAAAAAGTATTTCACTCTTTCTCTGTGGTTCTCAGGAGTGAGTCCAGCTGATGGGGACCCAGTGACTGTCTGTCTCCACCTTCTTCAGAGCCACCTTGAGCTCGTTGAATGCCGCCGTCAGGTCGTCGTTGATAATGATCTTCTCAAACAGGTGGCCGTGCTGGCTTTCCATCTGCTGGGCGGTGCTCACCATCTCCAGGAAGTCCTCCTCCTATTGAACAAGAATAGAATGCAATAAAATATACACTCAGTGGCCAGTTTATGAGGTATACCACCACGAAAATATCTCCCAAAGATAGTGAGTCACGTGGCCGTGGCTTGCTATATAAAGCAGGCACCGAGCCATTCAGTTACTGTTCGATTGAACGCTAGAATGGGCAAAACAGTAAGCAGCTTTGATCTCGGTATGATCGTTGGTGCCAGGCATGCCGGTTACAGTATCTAGGAAATTGGCTTTTCATGCACGACGTCTAGGGTTTACTGAGAATGGTGCGACAAACAAAAAACATCCAGTCAGCGGCGGTCCTGTGGGCGAAAGCTCGTTATGCACAACTCAGCGTACTTTGTCACGAATGGGCTAAATCAGCTAAAAACAAAAAGAAGCGGCTCCAGTGGGCACACAATCACCAACACTGGACAATTGAGGTTTGGAAAAACATTTCCTGGTCCGACGAATCCCGGTTCCTGTTGCATCATGCTGATGGCAGAGTCAGGATTTGGTGTAAGCAGCATGGTCCCATCTTGCCTGGTGTCAACGGTATCGGCTGGTGGCGGTGGTATAATGGTGTGGGGAATGTTTTCCCGGCACACGTTAGGTCCCTTGATACCAATTGAGCAACATTTCCATGCCCCAAAGAATTCAGGCTGTTCTGGAGGCAAAGTGGGGTCCGACCCAGTACTAATAAAATGGCCAATGAGTGTATATTTTACCGTCCATTTTGAGAGAAACCGACAAAAGCTTGTCCCGAAGATAAGCAGAAAATAGATGTCTATGACATATGAAGAGTAAAAGGCATGAGTAATTGAGTATCTCAGGCACAACAGAGACATACACATAAACACACAGATAAACAGACTGACCCAAACAGCCCTGTGTAACTGAAGGACACACACACACACACACACACACACACACACACACACACACACACACACACACACACACACACACACACACACACACACACACACACACACACACACACAACCTCAAGGAAATGTCTTAATTTTCTCAATTGGCTACACATAGCCTATCCGATTCAGAAGAAAATATGCCTAAAAACAGAAAAAAACTAAAACATATCCGTAACTGACAAAGAGACAAAACAAGTAAAAGGTCCATAACTGATACATGCCAAATTTGGTTTTATGGAGACAGGCCAAAGACAGCTTGAAGAGAAGGCATTCAAAATGGGAGGGTTTCAGAAATGGATATGGCTTGGTCACATGAACCTAGTAGCTATACAACTCCTGGCCTTACCACTAGCCTGGTCCCAGATCTGCTTGTGCTGTTCTGCAACTCCTATGGTCACTGGCGTGAATGGAGTTGGCAAGACAGCGCACATAGATCTGGGACCAGGCTAGCTACCTCCTCACAGTTTCCCCTCTCTGATGGCATGGTATTATACCGCACGGTGATATGTTTATATGGCCTGGTCCATTCCAGCCTCAGACCCAGGGAACATGGCAGGGTTAGAGCGGCTAGCTACATTTAGCTAGCTCTTTTTACTAGAGGAATACTGAGCCAAACACACAAATATAAATACATATATACAGACACATTCATAGGCAGGAACACACACACACACTGATGCAAATGCGCGCACGCACACACACACACTGATGCACACACAAACTCATTAAAATCTACAATTTTAGAATATCTCCTTTCTGTCGGGCACAGAGCTACGAGCCAGGAGTTACTTCAGCCTGTTGCTTGCGGTTTTCCGCCTCATAGTTGATTAGTCGCGCAGCTAAAATTAAACGGTCGCCATGACACGACAATAACTTGTTTTCAAGCCAGTCTCCGTAAACATACCACCCTGCCTCCGACACAGTCCTCGCACAGCTTTCTCTCCCTCTGGGTTCACTATCTACAGTACAAGGGAGCACGGTCTATTGTCTTTTGTGAGAAGACATGATGGTTTTATCATCCTCCGTCTAGGAGGAAGGGAAGAGGTTGAGGAGGGAGCAGGAGGTTTGTTGGTCAGGGCTGAAAGGAAGTTGAAGTGGCTCGGTCCGAAGGTCACCGAATATTCCCTCCAGTGATCCAAGGCTGCTGACCCTGGTAGCCTTCCTCTGTGGTCAGCCCTTGGAGAGGTTTGAGGTTGGACGTGGACACAGTGACCCAGGGTGCTCCCAAATGGCAAAAATAGTGCACTATGTAGGGAGTAGGGTGCCATTTGGAACGCACACCAGCTATTGCGGCCAGCAGCTCTCCAACCCTTTGGACCTTAGACTGGCAACAGGACGGTGGGGTGGACATGGACAGAAGGAGCCCTAGAGATGCTGTGTATGCCATTTCCATGTCAACCAGTTGGTCAGTGTCTCCCTCTCTATGACCATAGCAGGCCAGGTAAGAGTGACCTTTCACATCATGGGGAGAGAGGGAGGGAGAGAAAGAGAACAAGAATGAGAGAACGAAACAGAAAAAACTGACGTGAAAAAAAAAAGAATGACAGACGGAAAGAGAGCAAGTGCGCGAGAGAGAGAGAGAAAGATAGAGGGAGAAAGAGATCTATGGTACTGAGCCAGGATAAGGTCTCCTCTCAGTCCTGATGTCTCTTGGCCATCAGCAGGAGTCCTTGGCTATCCCCTCGGAGGTCAGGCCCTCAACGGAAAATCAGCTTTTATTCATACACATAAAATGCACCTGCCCTCTGTATTAAAATGACATAAAATATCAGAACAGATCTGGTTCGGCAAGAGGTCCCTGATTTACTCTCTTTCAAAGACAGAATGTCATTGCTTGGCTAGAGGGAAAGGTACAATACCAGTAAGTAGACCAATCACATTATCCCTTTACTTATTATACTGCTCATACTAGAAATATGAATATGGACATATTCATTATCGTATTACAGTATCATAACCGATTTGGGGCTCATATTTTGCGTCAACCCCATTTGAAAACAGATATGAATGCATACAGGTAAAATAAAGCATAGACAGCTCTGTTAAAACAATGAAACGTCTGTTCTCCAGTAGTCTGGATGGGACAATGACCAGACCTGCTGCCTCTAACAGTCGTCCCTACTGAAAGAAATATAGCAGTCTGAGAATAAAATCCAGCCGTGACATTTTCACTGAACAAAGTCTTGCTTTCTTTAATAGCTGGGATCTGTCTGGCAATCTCTCTAAGGTTACAGAAAGGGCTTTGGTAACTGGAAATATTCCAACCAGGTAACAAAGAGAAACGCTGAGGTTGGATTTGTGTAAATTTATTTTAATTAACCTTTATTTAAAAAATTCTTATTTACAATGAGTCCTAGGAACAGTGGGTTAACTGCCTTGTTCAGGGGCGAGAACAACAGATTTTTACCTTGTCAGCTCAGGGATTCGATCCAGCAAACTTTCAGTTATGGGCCCAGTGCTCTAACCACTCGGCTACCTGCCGCCCCGTGTTACCTGAGCTATGAATCTAATAAAGGTATTATAGATCAAGGCAATCAATGTCAAAGTCTGCCCTGTTTGTGGCAACTAGTGCTAACTTTTCATAGGAATCATAATGAGAGCAGAGGGAGATTTTCACCCAAAGGTCATACAAGTGACTTGTTAGGTGACTTAAACTGGGATATGCTTAACACCCCGGCTGTCTTTCAATCTAAGATAGATGCCCTCAATCTCACACAAATTATCAAGGAACCCACCAGGTACAACCCAAAATCCGTAAACATGGGTACCATTATTGATATCATCCTGACTAACTTGCCCTCCAAATACACCTCCTCTGTTTTCAACCAGGATCTCAGCGATCACTGCCTCATCGCCTGTGTTCGCAATGGGTCAGCGGCCAAACGACCACCCCTTATCACTGTCAAACGCTCCCTAAAACACTTTTGTGAGCAGGCCTTTCTATTCGATCTGGCCCAGGTATCCTGGAAGGATATTGACCTCATCCCGTCAGTAGAGGACGCCTGGTTGTTCTTTAAAAGTGCTTTCCTCACCATCCTAAATAAGCATGCCCCTTTCAAAAAACGCAGAACTAAGAATAGATATAGCCCTTGGTTCACCCCAGACTTGTCTGCACTAGACCAACACAAAAACATCCTATGGCGCACTGCATTAGCATCGAATAGCCCCCGCGATATGCAGCTATTCAGGGAAGTCAGGAACAAGTACACCCAGTCAGTTAGAAAAGCAAAGGCCAGCTTTTTCAAGCAGAAATTTGCTTCCTGTAGTACTAACTCCAAAAAGTTCTGGGACACTGTAAAGTCCATGGAGAATAAGAGCACCTCCTCCCAGTTGCCCACTGCACTGAGGCTCGGAAACACTGTTACCACCGATAAATCCACGATTATTGAAAATTTCAATAAGCATTTTGCTACGGCTGGCCATGCTTTCCATCTGACTACCCCTACCCCGGTCAACAGCTCTGCACCCCCGGCAGCTACTTGCCCAAGCCCCCCCCGCTTCTCCTTCACCCAAATCCTGACAGCTGATGTTCTGAAAGAGCTGCTAAGTCTGGACCCCTACAAATCTGCTGGGCTAGATAATCTGGACCCTCTCTTTCTGAAATTATCAGGCAAAATTGTTGCAACACCTATCACTAGCTTGTTCAACCTCTCTTTCGTATCGTCTGAGATCCCTAGAGATTGGAAAGCTGCCGCGGTCATCCCCCTCTTCAAAGGAGGAGACACTCTAGACCCAAACTGTTATAGACCAATATCCATCCTGCCCTGCCTTTCTAAAGTTTTCGAAAGCCAAGTTAACAAACAGATAACTGACCACTTCGAATCCCACCGTACCTTCTCTGCTATGCAATCTGGTTTCCGAGCTGGTCATGGGTGCACCTCAGCTACGCTCAAGGTACTGAACGATATCATAACCGCCATCGATAAAAGACAGTACTGTGCAGCCGTTTTCATCGACCTGGCCAAGGCTTTCGACTCTGTCAATCACCGCATTCTTATTGGCAGACTCAACAGCCTTGGTTTCTCAAGTGACTGCCTTGCTTGGTTCTCTAACTACTTTGCAGACAGAGTTCAGTGTGTCAAATCGGAGGGCCTATTGTCCGATCCTCTGGCAGTCTCTATGGGGGTGCCACAGGGTTCAATTCTTGGGCCAACCCTTTTCTCTATATACATCAACGATGTCGCTCTCGCTGCTGGTGACTCTCTGATCCATCTCTACGCAGATGACACCGTTCTGTATACATCTGGCCCCTCTTTGGATACTGTGTTTACTAACCTTCAATCAAGCTTCAATGCCATACAACACTCCTTCCGTGGCCTACAACTGCTCTTAAACGCTAGAAAAAACTAAGTGCATGCATTTCTATCGAACGATGCCAGCACCCGCCCACCGGACTATCATCACTACTCTCGACGGATCCGAATTAGAATACGTGGACACCTACAAATACCTAGGCATCTGGTTAGACTATAAACTCAACTTCCAGACTCACATCAACCATCTCCAATCCAAAATTAAATCCAGAATTGGCTTCCTATTTCGCAACAGAGCCTCCTTCACTCATGCTGCCAAACATGCCCTTGTAAAACTGACTATCCTACCGATCCTTGATTTCGGCGATGTCATTTACAAACTAGCCTCCAACACTCTACTTAGCAAATTGGATGTAGTCTATCATAGTGCCATCCGTTTTGTCACCAAAGCCCCTTACACTACCCACCACTGCGACCTGTATGCTCTCGTTGGCTGGCCTTCACTATATATTCGTCGCCAAACCCACTGGCTCCAGGTCATCTATAAGTCTTTATTAGGTAAATCCCCGCCCTATCTCAGCTCACTGGTCACCATAGCAACACCCACCCGTAGCATGCGCTCCAGCAGGTATATCTCACTGGTCACCCCCAAAGCCAACACCTCCTTTGGCCGCCATTCCTTCCAGTTCGCTGCTGCCAATGACTGGAACGAATTGCAAAAATCATTGAAGCTAGAGGTTCCTATCTCCCTCAATAACTTTAAGCATCAGCTGTCAAAGCTGCTTATCGATCACTGCACCTGTATATAGCCCTTCTGTAAATAGCCCACACTACTACCTCATCCCCATATTTATTTTTGTTTATTTTTCACTAATCTTGCACTCCAGTATCTCTATTTGCACATCATAATTTGCACATCCTTCATTCCTGTGTTAATGATGATAATTCTGTAATTTATTTCTACTCTATAGTCTATTTATTGTCCTACCTCCCAACCTTACTGCATTTTTGCACTACATTTTGCACTCTGTTTATAGATTTTCTATTGTGTTTTTGACTGTTTGTTTAATGTGTAACTCTGTGTTTTTTTTGTCGCACTGCTTTGCTTTGTCTTGGCCAGGTCGCAGTTGCAAATGAGAACTTGTTCTCAACTGACCTACCTGGTTAAATAAAGGTGAAATAAAAATAAAAATAAAAAAGTTCGACAGCGTGACCTCTGACCTCTCTGTTTGACCTCTCACCCCCAGGATGGTCATCCTCATGCATGATGGAACTGTTTACCTACGTACTCGCAAGAAGAAATCACTTTCTTATTAAGTTCAAACAAAAACATATCAAAGATGTCAGAGATGTTGCCTGGAAACGACTGGAATGGGGTGAGAGGAAAAAAAGTGATGCTTTTGACTGTAATACAGTATGTCAGTGTACCAGTGAGGTGACCACTGAACTTGTGTAACCATTTAATGCTTTTAGGATGATTTTAAGAATAGACGCTGTCCCTCTGACATGCTGTGTTTAAAACAGTGACGGCTCAGTGAAGGACGTTCTGAGTTAAATGATGCTGTGTGCAACCCTGTTCTTTTCCAGAGCCGTGCTGGGCTGCGTGTTAGATTAGGTCATGGTGAACACACAGAGGTATGTGTGGAGTAACACCTCAAAGTGGGGCTGAGGCTGCGCCGCAAATGGCTCCCTATTCCCTGTATAGTGCACTACATTTGATAGGGCCCTGGTCAAAAGTATTGCACTAGGGAGGGAGCTAGGGAGGGAATAGGGAGCCATTTCGGATAGCCTCTGATAGTCTGAGCTGAGAAGAGCAGACACACACTGAGGGAGAGAGAACAGACGAAAGGCAGAGAGCAGCCCGGAGCCCTGCGGGGCCGCGAAGGACGAGGCAGACACCACACTGAGTCGTCCGCTGATCTGATCTGCACCTGCGTCCGCCCGGCCTCCTCCTCTCCCCTCCCCCAGCTCGGTTGACACGACCTTGAGTGCTGGCGCGTGGAAAGCCTCCATGCCTCCAACATGACAGCCAGACTCTCTCCTTCTTTTTCTCCCCCTCTTTCTCCCCCTCTTCTCTCTCCCCCTTCTCTCTTTCGCTCTCTCTCTCTCTCCTCTCTCGCGTCATCATATCACGCCATCCCGGCCTGGCGTGTGGCTGTGGCCTGGGTTCTGGCCCGTAGCACGGCCCCCACGGCGGGAGAGGCACGCGAGAGCCGGACCTAATGACCTGGGCGGGCTGGGAAAGCCATCAGCTGCCGCCCGCCTACGCCGCCACCATGGCAACGCGCCATGGCTAATTGGTTTCATGTGGGGCCCGGCTGTGAGCTGTGACTTGCTGCGGTAGAAAGGTGTGTAACACACAACCACCCCAACACACACACACACACACACACACACACACCCTAGTATGCAGCAGAAACCACCACAACTAGCTCCCCCAGAGCCCGAGATAAAGTTTGTGTTAGGTGGGCTTCAGGGATGAATAAACTGTTAGGGCTTCTGATAACCTCCTGGTAACCAGCAGCTAGGCCATGTGGTACTCCAACACTGCTGAATCACCTTTGATCCCATCTTTTAATCACATTACACGCACACAGTCACACCACATCACTTTTACTGAAGTGGGAAGTGTCCTTCTAATGCAATTAACCAATCATTATCCATTCTGTGGATTTCGTATCTTTTAAAAAGTTGTTTGACATTCTAAAACACTGCCTGTTTTACCTGAGTACTGTTCTTCAAAATATGTGAACTTTTACACCACTGGATCACTTTTGATCCTTCCCACCACGTCACATTTACCCTGCATGAAGAGGACAGACACTCTGAGAGGCAGTGGTGGAAAATGTACCCAATTGTCATACATGAGAAAAGGTTAGAGAAAATTACTCAAGTAAAAGTGAAAGTCACCCAGTAAAATACTACTTGAAGTAAAAGTCTAAAAGTATTTGGTTTTAAATATTCTTAAGTGTCAAAAGTAAAAGTAAAAGTATAAATAATTTCAAATTCCTTATATTAAGCAAACCAGACGGCACCATTGTCTGTTTTTGCTATTTACGGATAGCCAGGGGCATGCTCCAACACTCAGACATTATTTAGCTAGATAGCCAGATAGCCAGGGGCATGCTCCAACACTCAGACATTATTTAGCTAGATAGCCAGATAGCCAGTGGCATGCTCCAACACTCAGACATTATTTACAAACGAAGCATGTGTTTAGTGAATCCGCCAGATCAGGGGTAGTAGGGATGACCAGGGATGTTCTCTTGATAAGTGCGTTAATTAGGCAATTTTCCTGTCCTGCTAAGCATTCAAAATGTAACGAGTACTTTTGGGTGTCAGGGAAAATGTATGGAGTAAAAAGTACATTATTTTCTTTAGGAATAAAAGTTGTCAAAAATATAAATAGTAAAGTAAAGTACAGACACCCCAAAAAACTACTTAAGTAGTACTTTCGAGTATTTTTATTTAAGTACTTTACACCACTGCTGAGAGGAACATGTGCTTAATGCAATTAGCCAGTCATTTCTGTGGACAACTTTTTGACATTGTGTGTTATTCTAAAAATGTCCTGTTTTACAAAAAAAATTCAAACTTTTAAGCGCAAGGCTTTTCTGTCACTGAGATTTTTGACTATGTGAAACGTTTAAACTTTGTCTCTTGACAAGTTGAAAAGGCTTCTCTTGACAATACAAAAACATGTAAATGTTTTTGCTGACGTGACTTACGGAGAATGGTTTGGCAGATCCCTTGTCGTCCTTCCCTGAGATGACCTTAGCATTCCGTCTGCTCTCCCGTAGGCGCTCGATGGGTGGTGGCTTCACGAACACCACGTAGGGTTTAAACTCTGCCGTCCTCAGGTGCTTTATCGTCTGCAACACACAGAGGAAAGAGAAAACACAGTGGTTAATCTATCTGGAGATATCACAGAGTGGAATTAGACCCAGATCTCAGTCTGTCTAGTCTGTCAAAGTGCAGAGGCGTCACAAGTTACACAGCTGGGTCGCGTTGACACGTAGCACGCAGTGTGTGTGTACTGAACCGCAGCCGAACAGTGTTAACCAGTGCCGGCCCACCTCCCTTTAGGCCCGATACCACGGCTTCTCGCTGTGTTCTGCCGAGCAAGTCTTGGGCCGATAACAAATGTCTGCGTCCAACACTGCACCCTACTAGATAGGGAATAGGGTGCCATTTGGGATGCAAACCAAGACAGGAGCAGAAGACAGGAGGGAAGTGGAGCTAGACTAGATCATTAATCTCCATCACACAGAGAGAGGGGGAGAGGGAGAGGGAGAGGAGAGAAGCTTTCATCCGACGCTCAGACGGTCAGCATGGGACCAGTCAACATAGCTCGCTCTGCATCAACACCAAGCTGATATGAAACTCATGTGAAGGACTACAGCGGGGTAGAGAGCTACAACGGAGCACAAAGGCACATGTGTGAGCATGCACATATAAACACATGTACACAAACACACAGAGCAGGGGCTACCAAGGAGCTCAGTTAACTGCTTGGTCAGGGAGAGACGGTTAGAAGAAAATAGAACGGTTTGGCCATAATGACCATTGTTATGTTTGGAGGAAAAAGGTGGAGGCTTGCAAGCCGAAGAACACCATCCCAACCGTGAAGCACAGGGGTGGCAGCATCATGTTGTGGGGCTGCTTTGCTGCAGGAGGGACTGGTGCACTTCACAAAATAGATGGCATCATGAGGAAGGAAAATGATATTGAAGCAACATCTCAAGACATCAATCAGGAAGTTAAAGCTTGGTCGCAAATGGGTCTTCCAAATGGACAATGACCCCAAGCATACTTCCAAAGTTGTGGCAAAATGGCTTAAGGACAACAAAGTCAAGGTATTGGAGAGGCCATCACAAAGCCCTGACCTCAATACTATAGAAAATGTGTGGCCAGAACTGAAAAAGCATGTGCGAGCAAGGAGGCCTACAAACCTGACTCAGTTACACCAGTTCTGTCTGGAGGAATGGGCCAAAACTTATTGTGGGAAGCTTGTGGAAGGCTACCCGAAACGTTTGACCCAAGTTAAACAATTTAAAGGCAATGCTACCAAATACTAATTGAGTGTTTGAAAACTTCTGACACACTGGGAATGTGATGAAAGAAATAAAAGCTGAAATAAATAATTCTCTATTTTTCTGACATTTCACATTCTTAAAATAAAGTGGTGATCCTAACTGACCAAAGACAGGGAATTTTTACAAGGATTTAAATGTCAGGAATGATGAAAAACTGAGTTTAAATGTATTTGGCTAAGGTGTATGTAAACTTCCGACTTCAACTGTATATAATCTATATAATAGTGTATTTCGGCCTCTATATGATTATATACTCAGAGAAAACAAACAGAAGATGCTTATGGGGCCCAGGCAAGAGCGTGTGTGCGTGCGTGTGTGTGCACGCGAGGCAGGGTTGAGGCAGGGTGGGTGCTAGGCCTGACCTGGGGTAATAGGATTGTAACTGTGGGGGTTTGTGGGCTCTCAGCGACATACAGGCCACTTATGAGAGGCAGATCACCACCACCACCCAGACACATAAGCCAAAGAGGAAATCTTCAAATAAGGAACATTAGCGGTAATTGCTGCTAAAAATGCCCCTTTAAGCCGGGGTTTGGTTGGTAACCCAGTAAGTAGCCAAGGCCTACAGAAAGCCGCGGCTGCCTCTGAAGTCTTCTGAAGGATGAGATTCCTCCAGGAGATAGGCTAGAGAGAGAGGTACCAAAGGGATATACAGTGAACAAAAATATAAGTGTTGGTCCCATGTTTCATGAGCTGAAATAAAAGATCTCAGAAATGTTCCATACGAACAAAAAGCTTATTTATTTCAAATGCTAATCCCTGTTAGTAAGCATTTCTCCTTTGCCAAGATAATCCATCCACCTGACAGGTGTGGCATATCAAGAAGCTGATTAAACAGTGAGATCATTACACAGGTGCACCTTGTGCTGGGGACAATAAAAGGCCACTTTAAAATGTGCAGTTTTGTAACACAACAGAATGCCACAGATGTCTCAAATTTTGAGGGAGCGAGTAATTGGCATGCTGACTGCAGGAATGTCCAGCAGAGCTGTGGCCAGATAATTGAATGTTCATTTCTCTACCATAAGCCGCCTCCAACGCTGTTTTAGAGAATTTGGCAATATGTCCAACTGGCCTCACAACCGCAGACCACGTGTATGGCGCTGTGTGGGCGAGCGGTTTGCTGATGTCAACATTATGAACAGAGTGTCCCATGGTGGCAGTGGGGTTATGGTATGGGCCGGCATAAGCTACGGACAACAAACACAATTGCATTTTAACTATGGTTATTTTGAAAGCACAGAGATACCGGGACGAGATCCTGAGGCCCATTGTCGTGCCATTCATCCGCCGCCATCACCTCATGTTTCAGCATGATAATGCACAGCCATTGAAGAGGAGTGGGACAACGTTCCACAGGCCACAATCAACAGCCTGATCAACTCTATGTGAAGGAGATGTGTCACGCTGCATGAGGCAAATGGTGGTCACACCAGATACGGACTGGTTTTCTGATCCACGCCCTACTTTTTTTTTTTTGAGGTATCTGTGACCAACAGATGCATATCTGTATTCCCAGTCATGTGAAATCCATAGATTAGGGCCTAATGAATTGAATTAAATTGACTGATTTCCTTATATGAACGGCATGGAGGGATAAAGGGAGGGATGGAAGGACATTGGGAAAAGGAGCCACTTTTCCAAGGGAAAAGGAGTGGTAGAGTAGAGGGAAAGCAAGAGTGTGTCTGCACTCACCTGACAAAGGATGGAGGGAGGGAAAGAATGAAGGGATGGAGGGTAGAGGGAATGAATGAAGGGATGGAGGGTAGAGGGAAAGAATGAAGGGATGGAGGGTAGAGGGAAAGAATGAAGGGATGGAGGGTAGAGGGAATGAATGAAGGGATGGAGGGTAGAGGGAAAGAATGAAGGGATGGAGGGTAGAGGGAAAGAATGAAGGGATGGAGGGTAGAGGGAATGAATGAAGGGATGGAGGGTAGAGGGAATGAATGAAGGGATGGAGGGTAGAGGGAATGAATGAAGGGATGGAGGGTAGAGGGAAAGAATGAAGGGATGGAGGGTAGAGGGAATGAATGAAGGGATGGAGGGTAGAGGGAAAGAATGAAGGGATGGAGGGTAGAGGGAATGAATGAAGGGTAGAGGGAAAGAATGAAGGAATGGAGGGTAGAGGGAAAGAATGAAGGGATGGAGGGTAGAGGGAAAGAATGAAGGGGTGGAGCGTAGAGGGAAAGTAAGGGAAGATTGTGACTGGGTCAAGGACTTGTGTAACTCACATGAGGCTGAACGTCCAGCAGGCACACCTTGTTCTTGGACAGGACAGAACGCACAGAGTCCAGACTGGTCCCATAGTAGTTCCCTTTATACTCACCATGCTCTATGAACCTACAGAGAGAGAGAGAGAGAGAGGGAGAGAAAGACTTGTGTGAGTGTAATATTAAAAAAAAAAAATTAAAACTTTTTATTGTTTATTTCACTTTTGAGAGCGAGAGCGAGAGAGAGAGAGGGAAGGAGAAATACCAGTGTGCCATCACAGCAGAAAGATTTGTGACCTGTTGCCACAAGAAAAGGGCAGCCAGTGAAGAACAAACACCATTGTCAATACAACCCATATTTATTTTCCATTTTATACTTTAACCATTTGCACATTGTTACAACACTGTATATTTACATAATGTGACATTTGAAATGTATTTATTATTTTGGAACTTCTGTGTTTACTGTTAATTTTTATTGTTAATTTCACTTCTGTTTATTATCTACTTCACTTGCATTGGCAATGTTAACATATGTTTCCTATGCCAATAAAGCACCTTTAATTGAATTCAATTGAGAGAGAGAAAGAGAGAGATAGACAGAGAGAGAGAGGGGGAGACAGAGAGAGGGAGACAGAGAGAGAGAGAGAGAGAGAGAGAGAGAGAGATGGAGGAGAGAGGGAGACAGAGAGAGAGAGGGAGGTAGGGAAGGGAGAGAGAGAGAGAGAGAGGGAGGGAGAGAGAGAGAGAGAGGTAGGGAGGGGAGAGAGAGAGGGAGACCGAGAAAGAGAGGGGAGAGAGAGAGAGGGAGGGAGAGAGAGAGAGAGGTAGGGAGGGGAGAGAGAGGGAGACCGAGAAAGAGAGGGGAGAGAGAGAGGGAGGGAGAGAGAGAGAGGGAGAGAGAAAGAAAAGAAAAGGGAGGGGGGGAAGGAGATGAGAAAAACTTTAATGTCCTCAACGAGGCAACTCATTTTGCAGCACACATCCACACAGAGAGGGAAGTCAAAGAGAGAGAGAGGGATGAGGGGAGGGAACATGCAGAAGAGTAGGTCAGTGAGTAAAGGCTGGGATTAACATTAAGATTAATGTCAAATAAAACCAATGTATTATTCACCTACCCCGAGGACTAACTGTATTATAATCGTATTCTAAGGCACTTCAGTTCACACCTTTCTTATTTATATATACTATACACACACACACACACACACACACACACACACACACACACACACACACACACCTAACTGAGATTATGTTCAGAATAAGGCCATTATAAAAGCCTACAGTAACGCAGGGACTAGGGATTACTCTGTCAACCACTGACGGATCCTCAGCAAGCATTCTTCAGTACAACACAAACCCAGACAGTCTGGCACAATAACCCTTTATATAATCTTCTATGCTACACTTTAAATCAGTAACACCTGTTTGTTTAAAGTGTAGAAGGAGAATGCCAGGAGCGTGTCTAGTGTGTGTGTGTGTGTGTGTGTGTGTGTGTGTGTCTCACTAAGTTTACATTTCTAAATAATAACACAGTGTGTGTGTATTGGTAGACTTGGGGTGTTTTCCAAATGGCACCCTAGTCCCTAAAGAGTGTACTATTTGTCACCAGGGCCCATACGGGCGTAGGGTAGTGCACTATGTAGGGAATAGGGTACCATTTGGGACACTCCATCAGACTGGTCCTGATTATGATTGGGCTGAATGGCTGTACTTGCAGTACTAAAATCCATGTAAAACATATTTGATTATGGGAAATTAATTTAATGTAATGTTTAAAAAGACATGCCATAGCCATACACTGCTATATAGATTGGGAGAGCTACTGTTGAGAAGTGTAGAAAGCCAAGACTAGTTCAGCTAAATTGGGAATGTATGGATGCTATCCATTTTTTACAGGGAACAGGGCTTTCCTTGGGAAAGTTACACACACTTTCACATACTGCTAGTTACTGTCTGTGGCCTATTTCACATGGAGGTTTTCCCTACTGGCACACAGAGAGAGAGAGCTTCTCTGTGTGTATGTGTGTGTGTTCATTGTTATGAGTGCATGCATCAAAGCACAACGCAAACAACAAGGCTATCTCACTCTTCTCCTCTCTCCAGTGCCTTGTAATTTGTGTGTGTGGATTTTCCCGAGCGTCGAGGCCACATCATAGTCCCAACATTCACCCCTAACTCTAAACTTCCCGACAGACATCCCATGCCGTGCCCCATGACCAACCACAGCTGAACCAGCCCTAAAAATACAACAACCTACCCTGGTCCCAGCCTCTCTCTGCATGCACTGACACTCAATACACACTGTGTGTGTGCGTGTGTGTGTGTGTGTGTGTGTGCGTGCATGTTGTGTTTTTAGGGAGTGAGACAGCCGGAAAGGCATCCATCACTAAGGATGTTCATTTCGGTTTCAATTTGTCCACCCGTATAATGTGAGAGCGGCTCCCGAGTGTTAGTGTCGGCGGGGCCCGGGGCCGCCTCAAAGAAACAAAGAAGAACATGCACACACACAGGACAGAGAGGGGCCCTCTGTGACCATGGGGCCATTTGTAGAAAAGCTTTGTTACCAAGCCAGGGCCTGGACCTGTCAACACCACCTCACACTCAGTCAGGGAGAGTCATAGGGGAGAACCCTGGTCTATTTACAGAGAACCCTGCTCACGTCAGCTGGGGTCATTCAACAATGTCTCTCACAGTTAACCTGACCCTAGTGGCCAGTGAGGAGATGGGTTGATTCTGGACGATTCCAGAAAGGTAGACTGAAATCTCCAATATAAGAGCTGTGCGTTTTAGTTGCTGTGCCTGTGGGAATGGATGGATGCAGATAGTACTGTTGAAGTCGAAAGTTCACAAACACTTAGGGTGAAGCCATTAAAAGTCATTTTTCAACCACTCCACAGATTTCATGTTAACAAACTATAGTTTTGGCAAGTCGGTTAGGACATCTACTTTGTGCATGACACAAGTAATTCTTCCAACAATTATTTACAGACAGATTATTTCACTTATAATACACTATATCGCAATTCCAGTGGGTCAGAAGTTTCCATACACTAAGTTCACTGTGCCTTTAAACAGCTTGGAAAATTCTAGAAAATTATGTCATGGCTTTAGAAGCTTCTCATAGGCTAATTGACATAATTTGAGTTGTGTACCTGTGCCTCTTTGCTCGACATCATGGGAAAATCAAAAGAAATCAGCCAGGACCTCCGAAAACAAATTGTAGACCTCCACAATTCTGGTTCATCCTTGGGAGCAATTTCCAAACGCCTGAAGGTACCACCTTCATCTGTACAAACAATTGTACGCTAGTATAAACACCACGGGACTACACAGCCGTCATACCGCTTAGGAAGGAGATGCGTTCTGTTTCCTAGAGATGAACGTACAGATACCAAATCAATCCCAGAACAACAGCAAAGGACTGTGTGAAGATGCTGGATGAAACAGGTACAAAAGTATCTATATCCACAGTAAAATGAGTCCAGACTATGGTTTGCAACTGCACATGCGGACAAAGATCGTACTTTTTGGAGAAATCTGTCCTCTGGTCTGATGAAACAAAAATAGAACTGTTTGGCCATAATGACCATCGTTATGTTTAGAGGAAACAGGGGGAGGCTTGCAAGCCAAAGAACACCATTCCAACCGTGAAGCACGGGGGTGGCAGCATCATGTTGTGGGGTTGCATTGCTGCAGGATGGACTGGTGCACTTCACAAAATAGATGGCATCATGAGGAAAGAAAATAATGTGGATATATTGAAGCAATATCTCAAGACATCAGTCAGGAAGTTAAAGCTTGGTCGCAAATGGGTCTTCCAAAAGGACAATGACACCAAGCATACTTCCAAAGTTGTGGCAAAATGGCGTAAGGACAACAAAGTCAAGGTATTAGAGTGGCCATCACAAAGCCCTGACCTCAATCCTATAGAAAATGTTTGGGAAGAACTGAAAAGCGTGCACGAGCAAGGAGGCCTACAAACCTGACTCAGTTACACCAGTTCTGTCAGGAGGAATGGGCCAAAATTCACCCAACTTATTGTGGGAAGCTTGTGGAAGGCTACCCGAAACGTATGACCCAAGTTAAACAATTTAAAGGCAATGCTACCAAATACTAATTGAGTGTTTGTAAACTTCTGACACACTGGGAATGTGATGAAAGAAATAAAAGCTGAAATAAATAATTCTCTCTACTATTTTTCTGACATTTCACATTCTTAAAATAAAGTGGTGATCCTAACTGACCAAAGACAGGGAATTTTTACTAGGATTAAATGTCAGGAATAATGAAAAACTGAGTTTAAATGTATTTGGCTAAGGTGTATGTAAACTTCCGACTTCAACTGTATTTGACGTGGTGTGTTTTGTATTATAAACAGGGTGGTTTGAGCCCTTTATGCTGATTGGCTGACAGCCGTGGTATATGAGACCGTATACCATGGGTATGACAAAACATTTATTTTTAATGCTCTAATTACATTGTTAACCAGTTTATAATAGCAATAAGGCACCTCTGGGGTTTGTGGTATATGTCCAATATACCATTGCCAAGGGCTGTATCCAGGCACTCTGCATTGCATTTTGCATAAGAACAGCCTTTAGCCACCCAGAGGTGCCTTATTGCTTTATTAGAGGTGGTATTAATGCTGGTTATAGATGACTGCTGTTTCAGGAGTGTACTTACTTGTTGTTGTGGATGTCCGTCTCAAAGATATTTTTTGAGATAAAGTGATACTCCACCCCGTCATTCTCCTGGTTTCTCTTCGGCCTGCTGGTGTCTGTAGTACACACACACACGCACACAGAGAGAGAGAGAGAGAGACACACACACAGAGACAGAGAGAGAGAGACAGAGAGAGAAAAAGAGAGTAATAAAGAGAGCGGGGGAGTGAGGGGAGAGTGATAGAGAGAGGGTGAGAGAGAGAGAAGAGAGAGAGTGAGAAAGAGGAGCGAGGGAGAGAGAAAGAGAGAGAGAGCGAGAGAGGGGGGAGACATCACTATTAATCCAGACATTCTTAGTCACAGTTCTGACAGGAATCATACCTTATTACCATCCCAGTAATTCCTCAGTAACACACAGCACTGTTGGTGTTCAGAGCTATGCCTTGTGTATGATTGAGAACCTCTAGTGGCTAGGCACCACTAGAATCAGACACTTTACTGCCATTCAGTAGTCAATGTTTACTGAGGAACATTCAATTTGGCAAAAAAACAAAAAAAAGACATCAGTAGTATACACACATGCATGCACACACACAGGAGCAGTTCCATTAGATGGAGACAGAGTGTAGTTGTAATTGGTCTCCACAAAGTTTGCTGCATAAGTGTTGATGATGGCAATTTGCATATACTCCATAATGTCATTAAGAGTGATCAGATTAATTGCAATTAATTGCAAAGTCCCTCTTTGCCATGAAAATGAAAACTTAATCCCCCAAAAACATTTCCACTGCGTTTCAGCCCTGCCACAAAAGGACCAGCTGCCATCATGTCAGTGATTGTCTCGTTAACACAGGCGAGAGTGTTGACGAGGACAAGGCTGGAGATCACTCTGTCATGCTGATTGAGTCAGAATTACCGACTAGAAGCTTTAAAAGGAGAGTGGTGCTTGAAATCATTGTTCTTCCTCTGTCAACCATGGTTACCTGCAAGGAAACACGTGCTGTCATCATTGCTTTGCACAAAAAGGATATTGCTGCTAGTAAGATTGCGCCTAAATCAACCATTTATCGGATCATCAAGACCTTCAAGGAGAGAGGTTCAATTGTTTTGAAGAAGGCGTCAGGGCGCCCAAGAAAGTCCAGAAAGCGCCAGGACCGTCTCCTAAAGTTGATTCAGCTGCGGGATCGGGGCACCACCTGTGCAGAGCTTGTTCAGGAATGGCAGCAGGCAGGTGTGAGTGCATCTGCACGCACAGTGAGGCAAAGACTTTTGGAGGATGGCCTGGTGTCAAGAAGGGCAGCAAAGAAGCCACTTCTCTCCAGGAAAAACATCAGGGACAGACTGATATTCTGCAAAAGGTACAGGGATTGGACTGCTGAGGACTGGGGTAGAGTCATTTTCTCTGATGAATCCCAAACAATCGTCTCCTCTACCATCAGTCTACCATCAGTCCTGTGTCATGCCAACAGTAAAGCATCCTCAGACCATTCATGTGTGGGAGTGGGCTCACTCACAATTTTGCCTCAGAACACAGCCATGAATAAAGAATGGTACCAACACATCCTACGAGAGCAACTTCTCCCAACCATCCAAGAACAGTTTGGTGACGACCAATGCCTTTTCCAGCATGATGGAGCACCTTGCCATAAGGCAAAAGTGATAAATAAGTGGCTCGGGGAACAAAACATAGACATTTTGGGTCCATGGCCAGGAAACTCCCCAGACCTTAATCCCATTGAGAACTTGTGGTCGATCCTCAAGAGGCGGTTGGACAAACAAAAACCCACAACTTCTGACAAACTCCAAGCATTGATTATGCAAGAATGGCCTGCCATCAGTCAGGATGTGGCCCAGAAGTTAATTGACAGCATGCCAGGGACTGCAGAGGTCTTGAAAAAGAAGGGTCAACACTGCAAATATTGACTCTTCGCATAAACTGAATGTCATTGTCAATGAAAGCCTTTGACACTTATGGAATACTTGTAATTATACTTCAGTGTACTATAGCCCCTGAACAAGGCAGTTAACCCACTGTTCCTAGGCCGTCATTGTAAATAAGAATTTGTTCTTAACTGACTTGCCTAGTAAAATAAAAGGTAAAAAAAAAAAGAAAAAAAAAAAAAGAAAAAAATTGTAACTACTGACATAAAGATCTAAGAACACTGAAGCAGCAAACGTTGTGGAGACCAATACTTGTGTCATTCTCAAAACTTTTGGCCACGACTGTACACTTCCTCATAAACCTCTGCCATTAAAAGAGTGACACGTGGAGGCAGCACGAGCGGCAGCACGGTGTGTGTGTGTGTGTGTGTGAGCGGTGAGGCCAGGGTCGAGTGGATTTGCGAGGGGCGAGAGGTCCCGCCGTGCCATCTGTGGACATTGAACTGCCGCTTGTTTAATGAGAGATACAAGAGGTTGGAGGTCAACTCTGTTACACTCCTCAGACAAATTGACCGCACGCTCCTTCCAGCTCCAAAACAAACTATTAAACTTTTATCACTGTTCCTGCAACCGCCTTGCCAGGTTTATAGTTTCTTTCTCGTTTTTCTTTTCTAACTCGGCGTGTGCCTGAGATGTGGCTATTTCTGGGATGTGCCCTCAGTCATCGGAACAGAGTGGAGGAACAGGGACTAACAAGTTATTTTTCCACACTGTGTGTTTTTATGTGAGTGGCCAGTGGAGTTCACGGATGAACAACTAAAACGATTTACTGGATCTGTAGCTCAGTTTGAAAACTGTAAATCCATCCTTCCCGAAAGAGAGGAAGACTGGACTCTGCAATGAATCAATTACTCATCAGCAGAATAGGCTTATATCTTCAGCCACAGTTGGAAAAAACTACGAGGCCAGACCGTCATAAGATAACATATATTTATGCCTCAGAAGACGCAATGAGTAGTACACACAACTGTACAAAATAGTATTTCAGTACATAGAGTCAGACCAATGCAATATATACTATTTAGCATCTGCTCAGTTGTATAGGAACTATATACCGTTCAACAAAGGAATCTGAAATTAATTTCATTCCCCCAATCATGGAAAATATCTGTCAGTCCTGAAATCAAAATGTTGAACCCCTATCCATCCTAATGGCTTATTGCAATCCTGCTTTTGTTACTCACTGGCAGGCTGGAGGATGGTTTACATTCTACACACATATGGAAGGTATAAAAAGACCTTAACTGAGAACACAGGCCTTATGGTGGTCTTCAGAAAAACCTTTTTCAAATTAACAAAAGGCGTACCGCTTTTTTGGCTATTAATTCAAAACAATGGCAAGTGTTATCCGTAGGCCAACGTTGGCAGTGATCAATTAAAAATGAGGGAAGAGATACCTTCAGAGATGATATTCCTTCTCAATGAAACCCAGAGCTATACGTTGTCTATAAGAGGTTAGACACATTTGCGAACAATTAACAGTAGTTATTATGGGGGGAAAAAAAGAGATTTTAACACCAGTGACGTTTCAAGTGTCAGACACAGAATGGGACACATCAATTGTGCCACGCTGCATGTTACAAACATGGCAATTAAAATCAACAGATTCCATCTATCCATTCCTCCTCGGACATTTCCCAGCGAGCCCGCAGTAAATATGCAATTACTCATACTTATGCTTAAATACAAAAATCAAACCAATACATTTTTCCTAACACGTTGGCTTTGGTTCGGGCTTGTGGGCTCAGAAAGAGATTTTAACTCCTCAACGCAAATTTAACATTTTTTTTAACTAAAAGTTAAACTGAAAAACCTTGGCAGTGGTGTGAGTCTAAGTCATAACCAGCATCGGGGCTGGATGGTGTTCAGAATTATAGCAAGCTGTCATTTAGTTCTTATAGACGGAGGGAGAGGGGAGCGTGAGAGGAAGAGAGGGATAAAGTGGTCGGGGAGAGAGAGTTAGAGGTGGAGAGGGCAGAGAGGGAGAGGAAGGGAGCGTGGTGGTGCCAAAACATGAGGCAGTGGAATGGCATTTCTTCTGGAGGTAGAAAATAAAGAGTTTCCTCCATCGTTCTGGGCTTGTCATGCGGCTCGCGATAAACAGACAATTACACAATCAGGAGGAGAACCACTCCACTCGCCTGGGTCGAGTGTGTGTGTGTGTGTGTCTGCCTGGAGGCCCGGGGCCTTGAGACGCCCAGCCTGAGAGCAATGTCTTGGCGTTAGTCACCCCCAGACAGCTCAGTGTGTGTGTGTGTGTGTGTGTGTGTGTGTGTGTGTGTGTGTGTGTGTCTATGCATGAGTCTATGGACCTTCACCCTTACCAACACCCACAGAGGCAACAACAAAATCATCATATGGAGAGGAGAGGGGGTCTAAACCCCCCAACACACGCCACGTCTTCATTAGACACACCCAACCACTAGTCTGGTCTAGTCGACTTACGCGGCACGGTCACACTGAAGTGTTGGGGGTCAGAGATCAGCAGTTTCCTTTTCAGCTCATTTAGACCTACCCCTGTGGGACCTAGAGAGAGAGCGAGAGAGCGAGAGTGCGAGAGAGAGTGAGAGAGAGAGTGAGAGAGAGAAAGCATAATTAAAACAACATCAGTCATGCAGTCATTACCGCCTCCCCATAATAAAGGTGGGGGAGCGAGCTGCCGGTTCGGAGGAGCGAGGCAGTGTGGAGGCAAGGTCTGGTCCAGGACGGGACGCAGCAGAGCAGAATTCTTTCCATCCCATATGCCAATGAGAGACAATGATAAATGTGTGATGGTGTTTACAGACCCAGGAACACATGCACACGCGGATACACACACAAACTCACACACCTTGGCTAAGTCCATCCATGCTTGGAACAGAGAAGGCCAGACTGTGAAACTCACTGACCGAGACCTCTGTGATCTCACTACTGTAAATATGACTGAGGTGGAGTGAGAGGAGGAGAGGAGTGAGGGAGTGTGAGGAGGAGAAAAGGAGGAGAGGAGGGAGGAAGTGGGAGGAGTGCAGCACCAACGGGCCTAGAGAGCACTTTGTTGTGTTTCCCTGAACATCCTGAAAAATCAACAAGGACCCATCTTAGTGGGCAGCTGGGTTTTCCATCACATCTACTGGAGAGAGACGAAGAGAGGGAGAAGTAATGTGATATTGATTTGACTGCGGCCCCAGAGCCTTGCAACTTTTCCAAAACACAAACGCTGGCGCTCCCTCCTCTCCCCTCCCCTCTCCCAGTCTCTCTCCCCCCCGTCTCCTGCCTGAAAGCTATACTATATAACGTCAGCAGGAATGACCAGGCTGATATATGAGGCTAATTCAAACAGACTCTGTATCGATGTCTTCAAATAGTGTGGACAAGAATCAATTATGGAAGTACAAGGTTCCACGCCCCTGGTTCTAGAAGCGTTACCGCGGCAGGAAGCTCTACAGCTCCCTACAATCTGCCTGTAGAATGGCAAAAAGGCAGGGTTGATCCTGGATGGAATTCCTGACATGCTTGTCGTTCTGGGCAGGCGCTACGAATGCATCGGGCCCTAATGGAAATTCATTTTCGCAGGCAAATGTGTTTAGCAGGCCGCCATCTAAAACAAATGGACATTGAATTCACTCTACTGCTGTGGACGAGGTGGAAAAAGAGAGCGAGTGACGGGGTTATAAGCTGAGGTTGAACACAAACGCTGTACTGTTAGATATTAGTCATCATGTCTGTCTGTCTGTCCTATCTGGTGTTTTCACCTACATTTCTCCTGTCCGTCCAGAGAGATTTTAAGCTGCTCTGATAAACAGGAGTGAACAAAGTGAGAGAGAGAGGGGAGAGAGAGAGAGAGAGAGAGAGAGAGGAGAGAGGAGAGAGAAAGAGACAGAGCCACGAAGCAGTGTCTCTTCCTGAAGTGATAAAGTATTTCTCCATATCCAAAGGGCAACACAGGCAGACACATGGACACACACAGTCACCCTGGTCATAAAGAGTGGACTACATACTAGGTAATACAGTGCCATTTAAGACACAGCCCTACGGTGGTTTAGCATTCTACCACACATGTCCTCTCTGTCACATGGTTCCTGTAAGTGATAAAAGCTGTTTAAAAAAGAAAGAACAAAAAAATATCCCCCAAAAAAAGCAACCAACCAAAAGTGCGGGGCGGCCGGGCCCTAACGAACCGCGGTCACCATCTCACATAAACAGCACATGGCCGCGTGAAGACAGCAATCAATCTTTCAGGAGAGTTTTCTGAGAAAAAGTCCAAACGGGGCCTTGACGCTCTCCTCCGTGTTGATTTATTAAGATGAGGAAACGGAGTTCACTTTTAAAATTTGTTTCGATAGACCACAAGGAATGTGTCTGCGCTGTTTAAAGAAGGACGTGTGTGTGTGTGTGTGTGTGTGTGTGTGTGTGTCAGCGGTGCTCGAGCGTGTTGTTGTAGGTGTTAAAGCCGCTGAAGCGTAGTAATACAGGCCTTTTATGAACCGTATCTCAGCACAGTGGTAAGATCAAGACAGAGAAGCAGGCTGCCCCCCCCAGCTCCCAGCCACAAGTCTTGTTCTGCATCCCAAATGGCACCCTATTCCCTTTATAGTGCACTACTTTTGACCAGGCACCATAGGGAATAGTTTCTAGTTCAAACACCTTGTTTGTCTGAAGCAGAGCGGAGCAGTGGCCGTTTCAGTGGTTGTTGGCCCCTCTTCCCGGCGGCGTCAGGCCCCACTACGAGCACCTCACTGTGGGATGACAAACGGCTCACGCTCCCTTACACTTTTACAGCTCTCATGAAACTATTCTCACCTTCTACATCGTTCCCTCGCCAGCAGGCGTTCTCTCTTTGTCTCGCTCTTTCTCCGGCTGTGTCCTAAATGTCACACTATCCCCTATATAGCGCTACTGGGCCCTGGTCAAAAGTATTGCTCTACGTAGGGGAGGGAATGCAGTGCCATTGGGGACACAACCTCTCACTACCTCTACGTGTGATGTACGATGGAGGACATTCTTTAGGATATATCGGACAGCCATTAAGACCTGTGGCACCAACACACCAACACACACACACACACACACACACACACACACACACACACACACACACCCCGTGAGGCCCTTATAACCTGGAGCAAAGAACACACTGCACTGTGGTCTGACTTTCTGAACTAGCAGAAATAAACAGGCCTGCTCTATTGTGCATTGTTTGTTTTTAACAATCTCCAATACAATGGTGACCTTATAAAACAAAACGCCCCAATAAAAAAATATTTTTTTGCAACCGTTTCTGAATTATACTTGTGTTGTATTGAGTCTCCCCCTTTCCGCTCTCTCTCTCAGCCATCGGGAAGGAGGGAGCATGGTGGGTCAGTGCTCCAGCACTCCTCTCTCTCTGCCGCCCCCCTCCCTCCCTTCTCTCCCCTCTCTCTCCCTCCTTCGGGAGGGAGCGCGGTGTGGTGGGTCGGTGCTCTTGCCCTCGTCTCCTCAGGCAGGTTGCAGTGCCAGTAAAAGTGTCAGACTGCATTACTGCCCTCATTAGAGAAACAGCCTTTAATATCTGGAGCTTAATAACTTCCAGGCCAAACGCAGAGCACATCACATAGCGTTAGAGCTGAGGCGGAGTGGAGGAGCGATGTGGATGGTGTGAGTCCTATCCAACCTCCACCACCCAGCCAGCCAGACAGGGCTAGGGTAACCTCAGCCTCCTCCAGCCAGACAGGGCTAGGGTAACCTCAGCCTCCTCCAGCCAGACAGGGCTAGGGTAACCTCAGCCTCCTCCAGCCAGACAGGGCTAGGGTAACCTCAGCCTCCTCCAGCCAGACCTTAACACTGCTCTGTTTACTCCGACAAGGCTACGACCACAACTTTATGCCGAACACTATACTAAGTACATTTCACCAAGCCTGAAAAATCAAAATAAAATGTATAAAAATAGATAAACATATTGATTCATCTTTTGAAATCCAATCTCTCGGTCGTCCACATCCATTCTAATAAGAGTAAGGAGACAATAGGGTCCACATAGATGGATAAACAACTAGAAGGATGTTGGATGCTCCAGGGACCTTCCTTGTGTGTGTGTATGTGTGTTTATGTAAGTGGAGTGGAAAGAGGAGTGAGAAAGGAGGCCAAGGCAAGCACAGAACGCCTGGTCCTGTTTGGAGGATCTATACGCCTACTTCACTTTCTCCTGGACCACTAGACGCCTGACGTTTACAATGGAGAAAGAGATGGTGGGAGGGAGAGCGAGAGAGAGAGAGAGAGGAAAGAGAGAGAATTCCTCATAAGTAAGTCATAATAAGAAAAAGTGAGAGAACTCCAGAGAGAAAATGGAAGCGAAAGCATAAAAGGGGAAACGTAAAACAGATCTTTCCTTGGCCTTTCGCTTCGTTAGGTGTGAAATTATCCATAGGTTGTCATCGAAATTACAGAAGTGAAAATATTTACATTAGCGTGACAGAGGAGAGGTTATGTGCATTGTAGAGAGAGAGAGAGAGAGAGGCCGTGGCGTCCGCTGTGTTGCACAGCCTGACTTGCTGCCTGGCATGAAAATGGGCTAGCTAATTAGCAACACGCTACGATGAAGTATATACCACTGTGTTTCACCATACCAAGGCCTGGTCAATCACACTAAAACAGACTTACTGCAACACAAGCCTCATCTTTTCTTCTTTTAATAAGAGTATGAAATAGAAAGGGAACAATGTCGTCAGAATGAAGAATGATTCATATGCAGCTGCACCGATCAGTAGCACTGCTAACCTTGAGAAGAAAAAGTGGCCTGTGAGGAATACATTGACTATTCATGTATAACTATTCAATAATAGTTCCAATAATTATATTCAGGTTTTAGTGTTAATTCTGTTGCACCTGGGCTTAATGTTATTGTTCCACCAGTCATTGGCACAATGCTTTTCTCTAAACTACAAAGAAAGGAATAAAAACAAAGCAAACTTAATTTCAAGATTTTAGCACTTCATTAGCCTTCTGGAGGACTTTGTAATACCAGCCTTAAAGGTAAGTGTTAACAATTCTGTCAAGTCCCCCCGCTCCCACAAAGGACAATTTAGAGCTGAGCAAGGTGCTGTAAATGAAAAGCACTAAATATGAACGAATCCCCAGCCCGCAAGCCCTGTGCTGTCCTATTCCACCAGGGCTTTAAAAGTTAAGGGGGGTCGCGTGTGGGCGGGAGCATGTTTCTGGGTTATGGCTGTGTGAGGGCAAGGCTGAGCCACCTGCAGGCATGGAACTCTAACCGACTGGAGCTCCACACTCTCTCACTATGGGAAAACCAGTTTTAGACTTAAAACGATGGCCTCTGCCTTGCCAAGTACAACAGCTCAGCAATCCCCAGTGTCCCATGGTGGCAGTAGTCAGTTACTCACCGACAGGACAGCAGCTTGTCCCAGCTCTGTGTGTTACTTAGCGACTAGGACCACCAGCCCAGTGCTCTACCATGGTGTATGTGTGCCTGTTACTCACCAACGATGACCACCAGTCTGTACTTGGCCCCGCTCTGCCTGCGGTGGGGAGTCACCTCCTCGTAGGTTGGCACTTCAGCCATGTCGTACTGTTCACTCTTCTTACACTCGTACATGGCCTTGTTGGTCTTCTTGTCTCGCCTGCTGAGGCGAAAGCTCCGGCGAAAACCAGCTACAAATCAGAGAGAGAGAGAGAGAGAGAGAGAGAGAGAAAAGAGAGGGCGAGAGAGAAAAGGAGGGAGAGAGAGTTGAGTCAGCCTGTAAAGGGGGAGAGTTGTGTATACTGTATGTACAAGTATATTTGTGTCTGCACAAAATGCCTGCAGATGCACATTTACATTCATGAGCATTTCAATATCAGGTCTGGCTTTATGTACAGCAGCACTTCATATGTAACATATTGAGAGTGATATCTGTGCATGAAGTGAGAGTAGTGAACGCTAAGCCAAACGTTCTCCCTGGGCCCTGTCAAAACTATTACACTATATGGGGGATTGGTTGCTATTTGAGACGCACCTAGATCCAGTGAAACCGTTTGGTCGGAGAGTAACAGCTCATATAAGGATCATATGTAATGTCGTCTAACACTTTTGTCTTCTAGAGACACATTATTGCCACGTTCCCATGCATTTCTCCTCCCAGCTTATGTCATCTAATTAACTCTTATGTCATTTCTCTTTATGTTAGAGGATAAGTCTCAAATGGCACCCTATTCCCTATGGGGCGGCAGGTAGCCTAGTGGTTAGAGCACTGGGCCCGTAACTGGAAGGTTGCAGGATCGAATCCCCGAGCTGACAAGGTAAAAATCTGTCGTTCTGCCCCTGAACAAGGCAGTTAACCCACTGTTCCTAGGCCGTCATTGTAAATAAGAATTTGTTCTTAACTGACTTGCCTAGTAAAATAAAGGTTAAATAAAAAAAATAAAAAAATAAATATAGTGCACTACGTTTGACTAGAGCCCTATGGGTTCATCTGATGTGATTCATCTGATCTTTTGAACCTGACTAGTGCGTTTTAAGCATACTGACCTCCTGTTCCCCTCTACAGGAGGTCAAAGAGAGAACCAAAAATGGCAGGTGGGAAGGAGGAGTGAAGTAGACGGACATTGTTCCATCTAATTTACAGCTGCTATGTGAATTTACTGGTAGTTGCTTCCATGCTTGTCCAATTGACACAAGTACCGGTCAAGCATTTCTCATTCTTCCCAGACTACTTTGGTACTGTAGGCGGTATGTATATATGTGTGTGTGTGTGTGTGTGTGAGTGCGTGCGTGTGTGTGTAAGGAAGTCTTTGTGGTGGTGGCATTCAATGGACATGCAGCGCATGATAAACCAATCAAACCTGACAACCGTCATAAATTGACCCAAACAAATGGTCTGGTTTGAATGCTCTATGGCAGTATCAAACAGAGAGCAACGTATCCCTAATTTGAAGAGCAGAGTTTCATATTTATGACAGACAGTTAAACCAAAATCTGCAAACCGAGGACCAAGAACCCTCAGCTAATATCCCGTTCCTTCACACAGCAGACGGGTTCTCGCTCTCCTTCTTTCTTTTAAACAATGACGAATGAACCCAGCTTTAAGATGCAAGATGCCCAAGTAAGATTAAGGCAACATGACAATTGTACACTGGAGAGAGCGAAGAAAGCCCTGATCCAATCCTTTAATACTTTCCACAACATGGAGAAACCGCGAGGCGAGCGCTGTGCAGATGTGCTACGAGAAAGAGAGCGAGAGAGCGTATAGCTACGTTCTTTGGAGTTTGTTCTTTTCCAAACAGTCTCTTAATAAGGGACGGAGATGGAGACCTATGCTGAGTAAAAAAATGAAACACGTCAAACATATGGCTTCAGCACAATAACCCATGTGGTATTAAGGCATGTCACAATACGTGTGCGTGAGAGAGAATATGTTTGTGTAGGTGTCTGAGTGAGTGTGTGTGAGAGCGAATGTGTGTGTGTGTGTGTGTATCTGTCTGAGTGTGTGTGTGTACCCTAGCGGTGGGATATTGTGTTACAGCTAACATTCAGGGCAGACTTTGTTCCACTGCGGGCAGGACATCACATTCTGGGTTAGGACTATGTTCTCTGTGCCACTTCTCCTGCGGCGTATCCTTCTCATTCAACACCCCCACTGCTCTGACCGAACACCAGCCAGAAAGAATTAGCCATCTCCTCGCCACATAGTGGAAAAGATGCACTAAATATAATATGCTGCTGCTAGCTACATTACTGTAACAGCAAGCCACGCACAATGCCATTATCATCAATGGTTCACATCATAGCAATGCTATTATTAAGCCATTGCTGGGTAGATAATATTAGCTAAGGCTGTCTGGTTGGGCCCTGGTCAAAAGTAGTTCACTATAGGAAATAGGGTCTTGAACATAGACTCCAGGGCAAGTTCCACACCCCCTCTGGATCGCTCTAATACTGTGGTCTGTTCCATTCGATTAGGGGGCCTTTCGGGGCCCAGGAGGCGCCAGCGTTTCATTGGCTCTGTCAGAGGGAATCTCTTTGTTTTCCTTCAGGGAGGCAGGTGCACGGAGTTTCATTACCAGGCTCAGCTGCAGCCAGTCAATACACATCTCTGTTCCTGTTGTTGAAGGCACTCCGCAATCCCGGGCCCTTCAAAATCACTTAAACCTTTTTAGACAGTTCCATCCAAATAACAGAAAATAACTAACCCCTAACTACTCTACTCTACTCGTGGCCAAAGATAAATAAATCAAAGGAGTGAGACAAATGCACGCACGCACACACGCACGCACACACAGCAAGCAGCGAAGCCCTCATCATCACCATGGAGACAGATGGAAATGTATTCAACCCGAATTAAATAAATGAATAACTCAACCTTCTTGGTCTGGACCCGGACCTGCTTCTTGTTGCCATGAAACGTCTGTGTTACTGTAAGAGCAGGGAAGTGTGTGTGTGTGTGTTACTGTACAGTCCTGATCAACAGAAGGGTTTCCAATAGCTAGGGCCAATAGAAGGCATGCTGGTAAATCTGGAATGTTAGATATGCATGGCAACAGTGGTCCTAATTATGTAAAAAATACTGTGGTTTTAACTCATTGTTCAGCTGGCTCCTAACCCTTGACCCTTTCCCCTAGATGTAATGATACTCTCCTGTATTCCCCTCATGTGACAAAGAGCTCGGTGTGGAGACATTTTCTTTGCTCAGGACACACATACGTTTTAAATGGCGTGCACTTGACCGTGACTGGATAATTGCCGGTAGGCCCCTACTACTGTAACACACACACACACACACAATAACGTGTAGCGAACTCAAACCCTCCCATTCCAAGAGAAACCCCAACAGAAAAATAACAAGGATAATATCGAGCCACAGTGTAAACAGTAAAAGACACGCGCTGCCACTACACACACAACTGCCTGGATGTTGCCAGTGTGCTCGTGCAAGTCCATTTTCCAGTGCGTTAATGTCTAACAGCTTTAGTGTAAGAAATTCAGCACCTAGGGGCCTTCACAAACAGTGAATACTGAACTGTCCCCTGTTCAGTTCTGATGCTAACATCCTGTGAAACATTGCTGCTGTTGCTGTGTCTGAAAAATAAACTGTTGAAACAAAGAAATAAGAAAGAAAGAAGTTTAATGCACGCACACAGATTTCTTCTGTAGAAAGTAAACAGAGAACCTTGAGAACAATACAGAGGTCATGTATTCCAGACAACATGTGTAGGCGACAATTAAGAAATTGCGGACACATAAATCGAAATTGCCGTCATTTTCTCCAAATCGGACTAGAGAAATCATCATGGAAAAAACACCTGTTGTATTGTGGGGGCCGGCCCCTGTGTGTGTGTGTGTTGTATTGTGGAGCCCGGCCTTTGTGTGTGTTTGTGTGTGTGTGTGTGTGTGTGTGTGTGTGTGTGTGTGTGTGCTGAATTGTGGAGCCTGGCCTTTGTGTGTGTGCTGAATTGTGGAGCCTGGCCTTTGTGTGTGTGTGTGTGTGTGTGTGCTGAATTGTGGAGCCCGGCCCCTGTATGTGTGTTGTATTGTGGATCCCGGCCTTTGTGTGTGTGTTGAATTGTGGGGCCCGTCCCCTGTGTGTGTTGTATTGTGGAGCCCGGCCTTTGTGTGTGTGTTGTATTGTGGAGCCCGGCCTTTGTGTGTGTGTTGAATTGTGGGGCCCGTCCTGTGTGTGTGTGTGTATGTGTTGAATTCTGGAGCCCGGCCTAAGCATGTCTTCTGCAAATGTTGGTGTGGAATGGTAACTAATGGTAATTACATACGACTGGAAGACCGCCGTTCAATCCCAGCGTCCATCCTTCCCACGGTCTCTCCCACTTACCCATCTCCACTCTGATTTCCAAACTATTTAGATAAAGTGTACAAATTCCTTAAAAAAAGAAATGTCTTCCATCTGAGCCTGGAGTTTCTAACTGCAGTAGAAGAAGCGCTGACAGACACTGTGTGTATTCCAAATGGCACCCTATTCCCTATTATAGAGCCCTGTGGCCCTGGTCAAAAGTAGTGCACTACATAGGGAATAGGGTGCCATTTGCGATGCATTCACAGTGCCATTCTGGCCCAGCAGAACAAGCCCTCAGTATGAAGACTAATGGAGATGACAACTGGTGAATGAACTCTCCATGGCAACTCTAGATTAAGAGAGTAGTACCATTACGCCCGACCCCAGCCGCATATATGCGGTTTATTGCGCACACACACACACACACACACACACACACACACACACACACACACACACACACACACACACACACACACACACACACACACACACACACACACACACACACACACACACACACACCTTTCAGTCATTACGTGCTGGTGCCCATTACAGCTCCTAGTCTGTTCAAGTCTATGTCAGAGACGCTCGACAGGCAGGCAGGGCTAGAGGAGGATGGCACTACTGCATGTCTCAGTGTGTGTGAACAAGGATTTCCAGTTTCCACACTCTCTGCCATATTCACTCCCAACACAGAACGATAACCCAACAAACAACAAGGACAAATACCAACTACTGTAAGTTCTACGCAAATACCCAGCTACCAGCCTGTTCTCTACAGTATATGATATTTATGGCCGTCCAGCCTGTTCTCTACAGTATATGTTATTTATGGCCGTCCAGCCTGTTCTCTACAGTATATGTTATTTATGTCCGTCCAGCCTGTTCTCTACAGTAGATGTTATTTATGGCCGTCCAGCCTGTTCTCTACAGTATATGTTATTTATGGCCGTCCAGCCTGTTCTCTACAGTATATGTTATTTATGTCCGTCCAGCCTGTTCTCTACAGTAGATGTTATTTATGGCCGTCCAGCCTGTTCTCTACAGTATATGTTATTTATGTCCGTCCAGCCTGTTCTCTACAGTAGATGTTATTTATGGCCGTCCAGCCTGTTCTCTACAGTATATGTTATTTATGGCCGTCCAGCCTGTTCTCTACAGTAGATGTTATTTATGGCCGTCCAGCCTGTTCTCTACAGTATATGTTATTTATGGCCGTCCAGCCTGTTCTCTACAGTAGATGTTATTTATGGCCGTCCAGCCTGTTCTCTACAGTATATGTTATTTATGGCCGTCCAGCCTGTTCTCTACAGTAGATGTTATTTATGGCCGTCCAGCCTGTTCTCTACAGTATATGTTATTTATGGCCGTCCAGCCTGTTCTCTACAGTATATGTTATTTATGTCCGTCCTGCCTGTTCTCTACAGTAGATGTTATTTATGGCCGTCCAGCCTGTTCTCTACAGTATATGTTATTTATGTCCGTCCTGCCTGTTCTCTACAGTATATGTTATTTATGTCCGTCCATCCTGTTCTCTACAGTTTATGTTATTTATGTCCGTCCATCCTGTTCTCTACAGTAGATGTTATTTATGTCCGTCCATCCTGTTCTCTACAGTAGATGTTATTTATGTCCGTCCTGCCTGTTCTCTACAGTATATGTTATTTATGTCCGTCCATCCTGTTCTCTACAGTATATGTTATTTATGTCCGTCCATCCTGTTCTCTACAGTAGATGTTATTTATGTCCGTCCATCCTGTTCTCTACAGTAGATGTTATTTATGTCCGTCCATTGTGAGCTGAGAGGTGGACAAAAATAATGACGCCAAAGGGCGTAGATGGTTGCCGAGGATTGACATGTACTAAATTAAAGAGAAAAACTGTTACAATGTGGGCCGACATCGTAGCAGCGACGCTTCCCGGAAAAGTAAAAAGTAAAACCTTTTCCCTGTATTCCCTTCTTCCATCAACAGCTGGGTTCAAATAGGCCTCTGGTCCCTCACGCTGTGTGGCGTGTGGCGTCTTAGTCCCGCTGCGCGGTGATGCGTGGGGAGAGGACCTGTTCAGACAGAGACAGGCGTGTGGCCTTCAATGTCCCCCCCATGTAAACCCATCTGTGAAAGGCATTATAGGAATCGTAGAAACCCAGTTGCTTCTGGACCAGGGATCAGGCATGTCGCGTCACGGAAGTACCTGGCCCACAGACTGACCACACGGATGGTAACTGTATTGACGAGGAAAAGCATATAGCTCTGGGGGGAACGAGGAATCTTTAGCAGGGTTTTCTACCGACGCATGTGGTATCCGTATCTCACTGCTTGTCCTTCAAACCTCCTACCTCTAGCTCATAATAAAGGCCGGGAGGACAGCTCGTAATAATGGCCGGAAAGGAGCCACTGGAATGGTATAAACACATGGAAACCATGTGTTTGATGTATTTGATAGCATTCCACCTTTTCCGCGCCAGCCATTACCACGAGCCCGTCCTCCCCAATTAAGGTGCCACCAACCTCCTGTGCTCTAGCTTTATGGGTAATGGTGTTCCCTGTTGTGAGGGGGCACGCAGGCATCCTGGTTAAACCAGACACTGCGTTTGAAGTGAATTACAAAAAACATTGCTCTGAGGAGAACAAGGAATACTTAACTGGAGGAGAGTGTTTCTTACCGAGTATGTGGTATCTACTGTAACTGCTGTCCTTCAAACCTCCTACCCCTGTTGCTGAACCCCTCCTTGGCTTTATGGGTAACTGTGTTTCCTGTTGAGAAAGGAAAGGCAGGTAGCCATTCTTTTAAGCAGCGTTCACTCTGGTCTAACCAGGCTAGCAGGCTGTAGGCAGAGAGAGAGAGACTTGTTTGATGATTAAAAAAGCCTATTAGGCTGTCTGTGATGTTAGACTCACTATAGTGTTATCATACAGTATGCTTGCTCCAGCATGTGGAAAGTGGTAGTCCAACCCAAGTGTGGCAGGCTTATACAGTGGAATAGTGATCAAGTCCCTTGGCTGAGAGACATGGGTTTGTGTCGAGAGCTATTTGTTTTTCCCCTCCGTCTTCTCCCAGAGCTCTTTAGGAATCAGGAATGTCAAGTCTGAACAGAAAACCATGGCTAACTTGTCATCGCTTGGAAGAAAAAAAAAATGCATCGGTTTGAAAAGAAAAAACTCTCGATCTAGCTGTCGTCTTCCGCTGCACTTACGCAAAGCGGCCTGGGCTCACTCTAGTGAGTTGGGGGCTGGGAGTGCCAAGAACACTTTCATGTTTCCTGTTTTCCTCATCAATCAGCCAGCCCACAACAGGGATGCTAGACAACAAACCCAGTGCCAGGGGAGATGCCAAAGTCTCCATCCCAACTGGCACCCGATCCCATATATGGTGCACTACTTTTGACCATGGCCGATAGGGACCTTATTCCCTTCTCTTACCGCTCAGAATCACAACCAAACCACTGAAATGTAACCCCTGGACATTATTGAGGAACATCACCACTGTCTAGAGCAGTGGTCTCCAAGGCATTCCTAGTCGATCGCCAAACATTTCAGTAAAAAACCCAACGATAAAGCCTTGTGTTCCTATTTATTTTGTCTGGAGGTAGGTACACCCGATTCAGCTGCCCTGCGTGCCTGATAGGCGAACTGTTGACATTTTGAACTATTTCATGTGTCTGAAGGTACAAACTCTGCCTTCCCGGCGGGCACGGAGAGAAAAATCAGGTGCACTATAGGCCACCGCTGGCCAATAAGACGGCTCAGATTACCGTGTCTGCAAAGGATAGCTATTTGAAGAATCTCAAATATATATTTTTTTTGTTTAACACTTTTTTGGTGACTACATGATTCCATGTGTGTTATGCCATAGTTTTGATGTCTTCACTTTTATTCTACAATGTAGAAAATAGTGCAAATAAAGAAAAACCCTTGAATGAGTAATATTCCAAACTTTTGGCCCCCAGTGTATAAGAAATCCCGCTACGACCTCAGACGAGCCATCAAACAGTCAATATTCAGGTTAATATTCACAAGGCAGCGGAGCCAGACGGGTTACCATGACGTGTTCAGAGCAGGCGCTGACCAGCTGGCAAGTGTCTTTACTGACATTTTCAACCTATCCCTGACCCAGTATGTAATACCTACATTTGAAATGTGCCCAAGAACACCAAGGTAACCTGCCTAAATGACTACAGACACGTAGCACTTACAGTTGAAGTTGGAAGTTTACATTCACCTTAGCCAAATACAGTTTTTCACAATTCCTGAAATTTAATCGTAGTAAAAATTCCCTGTCTTAGGTCAGTTAGGATCACCACTTTATTTTAAGAATGTGAAATGTCTGAATAATAGTAGAGAGAATTATTTATTTTTCTTTCATCACATTCCCAGTGGGTCAGAAGTTTACATACACTCAATTAGTATTTGGCAGCATTGCCTTTAAATTGTTTAACTTGGGTCAAACGTGTCGGGTAGCCTTCCACAAGCTTCCCACAATAAATTGGGTGAATTGTGGCCCAATCCTCCTGACAGAACTGGTGTAACTGAGTCAGGTTTTGTAGGCCCCCTTGCTCGCACACGCTTTTTAAGTTCTGCCCACACATTTTCTATAGGATTGAGGTCAGGGCTTTGTGATGGCCACTCTAATACCTTGACTTTGTTGTCCTTAAGCCATTTTGCCACAACTTTGGAAGTATGCTTTGGGTCATTGTCCATTTGGAAGACCCATTTGCGACCAAGCTTTAACTTCCTGACTGATGTCTTGAGAGGTTGCTTCAATATATCCACATAATTTTCCTTCCTCATGATGCCATCTATTTTGTGAAGTGCACCAGTCCCTAGTGCAGCAAAGCACCCCCACAACATGATGCTGCCACCCCCGTGCTTCACGGTTGGGATGGTGTTCTTCGGCTTGCAAGCCTCCCCCTTTTTCCTCCAAACATAACGATGGTCATTGTGGCCAAACAGTTCTATTTTAGTTTCATCAGACCAGAGGACATTTCTCCAAAAAGTACGATCTTTGTCCCCATGTGCGGTTGCAAACCGTAGTCTGGCTTTTTTATGGCGGTTTTGGAGCAGTGGCTTCTTCCTTGCTGTGCAGCCTTTCAGGTTATGTAGAGATAGAACTCGTTTTACTGTGCATATAGATACTTTTCTACCCGTTTGGCCTAAACCTATCAATGTTACATTGAGCTGGGTGAAGGCAATAAGAATGACAGTCATCCCATATGCTGTAATAGAAATAAGGCCATGCTCAAAAGAAGAAGAGGTTATCCTCCCTCATCTTAAATGGCACCGACCACCATTGATTACCTCATACCCCTGCGCATCGACCCGGTACTGGTACCCCGTGTTAGTGACTGATTGTGTATTCATTCCTTGTATTATTATTTTTCTACTATTTCTAAATTTTTTTGATGGAAAGGGTCCGTAAGTAAGCATTTCACTGTTTGTCTACACCTGTTGTTTACAAAGCATGTGACAAGCTGCATACGAAGCATACAAAGCAACGTTTTGAAAATTGAGGACTGAGATGTTTCATCACTGACCGACAGAGGTATGGAGGGAATGCAAACAAGACCAAAGAACAAGACAGCCCACTTCTCCTACCCTTCTTCCCCCAACTCCAGATCCCAATGCAACCTCAATGGCATTGAAAAAGCATCTGTATTCTAGGATTTCTCAGCTATTAGGCCTGTCCGACTTTAAGTCATACAACCACATAGAACATCCTGAAATGTAATGCGATGAACATAGAGAGACACTCGCAGAGAATACATTATTATTATTTTAGGAGGCTTTTTTTCCCTCTTCAAAGCATCTTTTGTTTCATAAAACCGGTGCTTCAGTGTACTACGACATAGAAAAAAGTTACACTGCACTGGGACCAGCAGAGAAGAAGAGGAGAAGTTGAGGTCGCTGACCTCATAAGGGCACTGTGACAACACGGGCAAACAGAGAGGTAGCGCCCCAAATGGCACCCTATTCCTTATATAGTGCACTACTTTTGACTAGACCCCTATGGGGAATAGAGTGCCATTTGGAACACACACACACACAATGAAGTAGAAAATAGCCCAGTGTTTGAAAGGTCATCCCTATAGAATGACAATTCCCTGATTCAGCTTGGCAGACATAACTCAAAGTCTTTATTTATAAACTCAATGTGCACTGGATCTCCTGTGAAATCAACTGGTCTAAACGAATTAGTGTGCCGTGGAGTGTCCAGAGTCTATACATCCTCATGACCTCAACACAGCCTGGTGAATACACTATGGGGGGGAGGGGGGGAGAGGGAGAGAGGGAGAGAGAGAGAGAGAGAGCGAGAGAGAGGTTTGGGAGACTCAGCCAGGACACTGTGGTACTATGATGGGATTATAATTTACGATTTGTCAGGAAAGTGACAGTGGTAATAACAACACGATGAGGAAGAGTTTCTGCACGCAAAGAGAATTGGAACTAGTACCCAGGGGATGGTTCCAGAACAGAACAAGCTGTAATTGCTGCTGAGAGTCCTAGCAGGACCACATCAACGACAGGAGAGAAAGCGAGAGAGAGAGAGAGAGAGAGAGAGAGAGAGAGAGAGAGAGAGAGAGAGAGAGAGACAGACACACACACACAGAGACAGAGAGCAAGAGAAAGGGGAGAAGAGAGAGAAGAGGCGGCTAGGAGGACCACATCAACAGGCCTGACGGGAAGAGAACTGAATGGACCTTCAGATCAAAGAATGGAAAATAACTTGTCCATATAACATCTACAATGGTCTATTTAACTAGACCCAAAACACTGACAGTGAGGACAGTACAGTTACAGTACAACCAAACATATCTATGAAATGTTGAGCCTAAAGAAATGCATGCATCCATGACACACTGCTACTCTATAGCAGCACAAACAACAACAGGACCATAGGACCACAAGATAGGATTTTAAAGAATTGCAATTTAAAGAATTGCAATCTAAACATGCATCCATGACATGTTAGGTCTGGAAGGGCACATACTGGTCTCTGTAAGAGCGGCCTGAGGAAAGATGTACTGTACCGATACAGAATAGGTTTGGCAAGCAAAGCACAGTGCAACTCACAGGACACGATCATACACTCCAGTCACTACTGTTATGGTCTGAACCATGTGGGTCTGAATGGAACAGCTATCTACTATATGGCAGGGAGCGAGGAACAGTGGTTGGAACAGCTACTGTATGGCAGGGGGCGAAGGACAGTGGTAGGAACAGCTACGGTATGGCAGGGGGCGAGGGACAGTGGTAGGAACAGCTACGGTATGGCAGGGGGCGAGGGACAGTGGTGGAACAGCTACGGTATAGCAGGGGGCGAAGGACAGTGTTTGGAACAGCTACTGTATGGCAGGGGGCGAGGGACAGATATATGAAAAGGACTGATGGGGACACATGATGTCTCACCTACGTGGTATCCGCTTAAATAGAAACCAGAGCCATAGAACCAACCTTCATCCTCTGGGGTCGGTGACGATAGGTGACGAGAGAGAGAGAAGAGCATGGTAGCCAGAAGAGAAGAACAGGAGTTAGACAGCAACACACAGGCATCACAGATCACAAAAAGAACCAGCAGGCCTACCCAACTCCCTGAACACAGGTAACAGCATAGCCTAGTACCTCAGTTAAAAATAAAATAAACTGCACAGCCCAGTACCAGAGGGGGAAAAGAGACAGACACAAATACAGGTAGCCCCAACCCTCATCACGAGACTACACTTCACCTTTCCCACTAAACATAGATACATCATATATTCAATACATCATGGATGGACCATATAGAACAATGTACATGATCTAGCCTGGTTCTGTGACTAGCTATGCCATGGCACAACTATGGCATCATACATAGCATAAAGCTATGCTGTTACAAGCAGCATTCCAAATGGCTCCCTATTCCCTATATAGTAAACTACTTTTGGCCTGAGCCCTATGGGGTGCCATTTGGGACACAGCCTATGCTATGCGTGTGAAGGGAGAGATAAGCCTCTATCCCTGGCTTGGTTAAATAATGTCTGTTTTAATGAGAGTGATAAGTTAGTGAGTGAAAGAGGAAGATTCGGCACAGCAAAGGCCAATGACCTTAAGCTCCTTTCCAGGGAGCAGGAGTATTTAACAGAGAAATTGACAGAGACACCCGATGTTCCTCTTTAAAACCGTTTTTTTAAAACATAAACAGTAGAATATGGGGATCGGGAGTTGAGATGAGGGTAGAGGAGATGAGCAAGGAGGTGAGCTCCCCTCATCCCTGACACAATAAGACACATTCTGCATCCCAAATGGTATCCTATTCCCTATGTGGTGTATCACTTTTGACCGGGGCCCATAATTCACTACATAGGGAATAGGGTGACCATTTGGGATGCTGATACAGATACACAGCGATGTAATGTTAAAAGGCTGATCAGTGAATGTCAGGTCTCATTGTTGGGGTGTTGGATGGGTTGCCAGCCAATGAGCTGCTATGTTGATGGATCGCCATCCAATGAGCTGCTATGTTGCTATGAGTCAGTCTAATAGGTGAGCAGCAGTTAGTCTGACAAGCACTATGTACCTTCTATTTCCTCAGCTTCAAAGGGGGCTGCGAAAGCAAGAGATAAAAGCGAGAGAGGTGAAAGTTAGAGAGAGGTGAACATTTGAGAGAGATAGAGAGAGAGGTGAACGTTCGAGAGAGAGAGAGAGAGGTGAACGTTCGAGAGAGAGAGAGAGAGGTGAACGTTCGAGAGAGAGAGAGAGGTGAACGTTCGAGAGAGAGAGAGAGGTGAACGTTCGAGAGAGAGAGGTGAACGTTCGAGAGAGAGAGAGAGAGAGAGAGGTGAACGTTCGAGAGAGAGAGAGAGGTGAACGTTCGAGAGAGAGAGAGAGGTGAACGTTCGAGAGAGAGAGAGAGGTGAACGTTCGAGAGAGAGAGAGAGGTGAACGTTCGAGAGAGAGAGAGAGAGGTGAACGTTCAAGAGGAGAGAGAGAGGTGAACGTTCGAGAGGAGAGAGAGAGGTGAACGTTCGAGAGGAGAGAGAGAGGTGAACGTTCAAGAGAGAGAGAGAGAGAGGTGAACGTTCAAGAGAGAGAGAGAGAGGTGCAAGTTCGAGAGAGGTGCAAGTTCGAGAGAGAGGCGCAAGTTCGAGAGAGAGGCGCAAGTTCGAGAGAGAGAGGCGCAAGTTTGAGAGAGAGAGGTGAAAGTTCGAGAGAGAGGTGAATGTTCGAGAGAGAGAGAGGTGAATGTTCGAGAGAGAGAGAGGTGAATGTTCGAGAGAGAGAGAGAGGTGAATGTTCGAGAGAGAGAGAGAGAGAGAGAGAGAGAGGTGAACGTTCAAGAGAGAGAGAGGTGAAAGTTCAAGAGAAAGAGAGGTGAAAGTTCAAGAGAGAGGTGAAAGTTCAAGAGAGAGGTGAAAGTTCAAGAGAGAGGTGAAAGTTCAAGAGAGAGGTGAAAGTTCAAGAGAGAGGTGAAAGTTCAAGAGAGAGGTGAAAGTTCAAGAGAGAGGTGAAAGTTCAAGAGAGAGGGAGAGGTGAAAGTTCAAGAGAGAGGGAGAGGTGAAAGTTCAAGAGAGAGGGAGAGGTGAAAGTTCAAGAGAGAGAGAGAGGTGAACGTTCGAGAGAGAGAGAGAGAGAGAGAGAGGTGAACGTTCGAGAGAGAGAGAGGTGAACGTTCAAGAGAGAGAGAGAGAGGTGAACGTTCAAGAGAGAGAGAGAGAGGTGAACGTTCAAGAAAGAGAGAGAGGTGAACGTTCAAGAAAGAGAGAGAGGTGAAAGAGAGAGAGAGAGAGAGAGAGAGGTTAAAGAGAGAGAGAGAGAGAGAGAGGTGAAAGTTCAAGAGAGAGAGAGAGAGAGGTGCAAGTTCAAGAGAGAGAGAGAGAGAGGTGCAAGTTCGAGAGAGGTGCAAGTACGAGAGAGAGAGAGAGGCGCAAGTTTGAGAGAGAGGTGAAAGTTTGAGAGAGAGGTGAAAGTTCAAAAGAGAGAGGTGAAAGTTCAAAAGAGAGAGGTGAAAGTTCAAAAGAGAGAGGTGAAAGTTCAAAAGAGAGAGGTGAAAGTTCAAAAGAGAGGTGAAAGTTCAAGAGAGAGAGAGGTGAAAGCAAAAGGGAAAAGGGAAGAGGAAAAGAGACCTACCAAACTCAACTGCCGTATCGTCTTAGAAAAGCAAAGAAACAAAGAAAACAAGATATGGTTAACATCTTTAATTAATAAAATGAAAGACACTGGGGCTGTTATTCATTGTGAGGTGTACCCCAAATGGCGGCAGATAGCCGAGTGGTTAGAGTGTTGGGCCCGTTACCGAAAGGTTGCTGTATCGAATCCTGTCAAGGTAAAAATCTGTAGTTCTGCCCCTGAACAAGGCAGTTAACCTACTGTTCCTAGGCCGTCATTGTAAATAAGAGTTTGTTCTTAACTGACTTGCCTAGTTAAATAAAATAAAATGGCACCCTATCCCCTAGTGCACTACTTTTGCCCAGGGCCCATAGGGTATGTAGTGAATAGGTTGCCATTTGGGGCACGTCCATTGTCATCTCATTAGTTGGGAAGAACCTTTTGTACTCGACAGGCATTGAGGCACAGTATCTAGAGAGTTCAGACAAAGTCATAACCACATGTAAACATGTAGGTCTACATAAAGACTCTTCAATTGAGACTCACCCAACCATGCTTTGGTCTCTAGTGATACAGACCATAGCAAGAGTCTTTGTCCAAAATGGCACCCTATGGGGCCTTGTCAAAAGTAGTGCACTATATAGGGAATACTGTGCCATTTGGGACTCAAACCAGAGTATTTATCTCTAGTGATACAGACACTGTCCTAATGTGTAGCAGTATCACTAAACCCATTCCAAGCTGATGCAGGCCCATGCAACCACACACAGCTGTCTGATGAGGCCACATCACAGCAGTGGCGATGAGAAGAGGGTTCTGTCCCAAATGGAACCCTATTACTTATATAGTGCACTACTTTTGACCAGAGCCGATGGGGCACTATATAGGGAATAGGGTACCATTTGGGATGCAGACGAGAAGAGTGGAGGTCTACAGTATATGCATCCCAGACCCTTTTGGAGCCACTTAAAAAGCTTCCTTCCCTTCATGTGGTCCCAATTCCAGCAAAAAGGGTTCAATCCAAAACATACAGGACTGCATCTATGAGAGCCACAAGCTCACCTTACAGCGGACCGCTTTTCCCAGAGCGCACAGGAAGATGTTGCATCACGCTACAAGGTAAATCGCTAGCCATAACAATAGTCAGGAATGATCACGGGAAATAAATAAAAATAAATTCTTGAACCAGCAGTTAGGTTAGGATACATGCTAAACGCGTCTCGTGGTGACGGGTTGTATTTAAGTGGGAGACTGGGAGTGGGTAATGTGAATTTGAAAGCCTTTATCTGACATCTTGTTTCACATGTTAGTGTGTGTTCACAGCAATGCTGCCTCCTCCTATTGTAATGTAACATCTTAAGTAAAACCAGCTTATGAAAAGACAAAAAGAGAGAGATCAGAGAACAGTGGCTGAGAAAGAGGGAGGGAAGGAGGGAGAGAGAGATGGAAGGAGGGAGAGAGAAAGTATGTCAAACGAGAGACAGGAAAGGGTGAAAGGGGGAGGAAAAAATAGGGAGAGTTTATGAGAGGGAAGTAGAGAATGTATCAACCTTCAAACATAACTGAACTCCTTACACTGGTACCCTGCTTTCATCTCCTGGCTATCTGCACACAATGGGGAAAGTTGGAGTAATAGTTTAGAAACAACTATTTATTCCTCTGCATTCTTCGCCTGATGGAAAACCTTGCGATAACAGCGCGCAGGATGAAGAATCCACAGGCAGAGAGCTAAAAGTATGGCAGCGACTAGTAAGACAGTGGTAGCCGGCCAAATTCTTAAAGATTAAGTTCATAAGGGACTTTCACATTTTGAAAGCAGTAGTTGGTGTACTCTAGAGAGACGAGAGAGTGAGTAAGTAGTGCTGGTATTGTCGTTACGCACCGGGGCCTGCAGTGACAGTGGAGCCTATCATTAACTAGGGAGTCGAGCCATCATGGCCGCCCACACTGCCTGTGGCTGCAGCTCTTACAGTGTAGTCAGACTGTCACTGGACTGAGACACACCGAGCCGTCATGGCCGCCCTCCCTGCCTGTGGCTGCAGCTCTTACAGTTCAATCAGACTGCAACTGGACGCATCACGGCTCCCCATGGAGCCAAAGTGAAACACAGAGAGAGGGGATTGTTGTCACAAAGCTCCCCAAGGAAACCTCACCAGAAAGGTGACAGAGGGGTGAGATGGAGGGGGGGAAAGAGGGATAGATGAAGGGGAGAGGGGGACATTGCCTCACATCGAGCCTCTCTGATGTCCCTGTGGTTGGATCCTGTGGCTGGGGGGGGGACTCTGACAGGGGAAGGCCTGGGTTGGTAGATGCTATGGTACTGCAGGAGCTGTGTGCTCCAAGAGACAGAAGCTGTGTTTGAATACTCATACTAACTGCATTAACCGTACTATTTGTGACGTGAATTGAGTATAGAGTATGCTTATTGGTCATTGTATGTATATAGTTAGTATGCAAAAGTTCGCAGATGTGGTACTAAATTCGCCAAAATACGAAGTATACATGCAGAGGACACTATTTCCGTACTTTTATGGCCCATAATGCAGTTCTTAAGAAAATGGGCGTGGTTCCACAACATTTTCAGATTTGAAGACTGTGGAACTGTGGAAAATATGCAACCAACGTCTGACAAGAGCGAATACAAACTCATTGCTCTAACTAATGACAAATGTTAAGAAAATGTGGAGCAATGTCATTTAAATTTAACCTGGAAAATAAAGTTGTCGCATTCTCTGCCAACAACCCAAATACCAACTCTGGAGGACTGAATAGGCTGGGGAGGGTTAACGTCCATACCAACGTTAACAATGCTCTGGAGCGGGAGGTGATTGGCTTAGGTTGTCCTGCCCACATCATTCATAACCTGGCCAGAACAGCTTTGGATATGATCCCATTGATGTTGAGTACCTGCTCAAAGATATTTGGATGTTTTCACCGTCAGAGTAGAAAGACTGAAGAGCTTTTGTGAGTTTGTTGGCCAGGAGTACCATAACATTTTAGGACACAGCAATGTTTGCTGGCTGTCCATGCTCCCTGCTCTAGAAAGAGTGCTGAAAATGCAATGTGCCATTGAGATCTTTTTTTCTTTCTGAAGACAAATGCCCTGTTGTCCTGCGAACAAATGCCTTTGTCCATGGAAACCTGACCGTATTCAGTGACACGATCAAGATGCTTGAAGGTCAGGACCGCTGTGATGTGGAGTCCGCTGCAATTCTGAGTAACGTTGGGGCAAAATTTACTGCAAGACGTGATGAGAACTTCATTCCAGTTTTGGTCAGAGGACGTCTGAGAGAGCTAGAGGAAAATGGAGCAATGTCTAAAGAGAGCTTACTCAAAACATCCAAGCATGGGGGAAAGCACACAGATAATCTAAAAGATTTACATTGTCTCCTTTTAAAAAGGCAACCTCAGCGTGACGAGATCCAGAAGGCAGCAGCCACACTGCAGGAAAAATGCCCCAATGTAACCATCAATGAGGATGCATTGTTTGACGAGGTTACTGGCCTGGAAGAGTTACTAAAGGGGGGATCCCTTGAAGAATGGAAAACATCTGAGACACCGCTCAGTCAGAGATGGAGCACGGTGGTTACCCACTTCAAAGAGAATGACATCCCACACACTAACCTGGCTAGATTAGCGTCTGTTGTCATGTGCTTACCTGGAAGTAATGCACCAGTCGAGAGAGTGTTCTCCCAAATGAATGATATATGGACAGCAGCAATAAATAGGTTCACTGTTCCTACCATCAAGGTCATGCTAATTGTGAAGACCTCCCCTGAAGAAAATACATTCTTCTGAGAAATATACAGATTAGTTTGGTATAAGTATATTATGTAGTTACCAATCTCATCATCTTATTTCTTTATTATGTTAAGTATTTCACATATACTATTTTGCTTATGTTCTCTTCTGCTCTTATTCTACCCAGACTAGCAGGACCACTGAATTGCTGTTCAGATCGGACAGTTCTTTCTTGTCTGTAGTGTTTCTGTAATAGTTGTTTTCTCTGTCTATCACAGTGCGTCTGTTACCGGAATTGTCCCCTTTTTTTATTTCATAGATAATAACATTGGATATTTTAATGATAAATTGACTGCCGAACTGGAAATGTCCCCGGTTTTCATTTCAGAAATCTAATCACCTTATAATAGTATATAGTATGTGGTATATACTCATTAAGTATGTAGAATACAGTATGTTAGTATGGGTATTCGAACACAGCCAGAGACATATGGGGATGGTTCTAATAATATCACCACCATTATCATCATCACCAGCCACTGACTGCACTGTGCAGCATGGCGCTGGAACAGAAAACCTGCTTCACAAGGGATCTGGGCCAGAGACATCAGCTCAGTACTGTCCTATACCGCAGAAGTCTTCTCTCCCTTCTCTGTTCAGTCCTCCTCATGCAGTAAACTCTTTACCTGGCCACTCACTCAGTCAATCTTCCTCTCTCTCAATCTGCCTCTGTCTCTCCTTCTCCCTCTCCACATCTGTCCCTCCCCCTCTCTTTCCCTCTCTCTCTCCGCCCCTCTACCCCTCTCCCTCCCTCCCTATCGCCATCTCCCTCCCTCCTGGCAGCGAGGCCCATCTCTAAGCTATCTCCTTACCGGTGAAGAGGCTTTGGAATGACCTCCAGTCAACACCCTCTGAATGGTGAAGAGTTATTGGCTGATGTCACTCTGCTGCCTGGTGGCTCTGGTCAGAAGTAGTGTACTATATAGGGAATAGGGTGCCGTTTGGGATGTAGCCTGTGTGTTGACCCACACAGGCAACCACAGATGGAGATGGTCTTCCCTCGTTTTTATGGCCAGGATGAGACCGGACTGGGTGGAATTTTCCAGATGATATGAAATTAGATCCGTTTTCATTCGTCGGGACGACGGCGATTGGAACGAGGGCGGTTAGACACACTGTTTACAGTCAGGCTGTAACCGCCGGTAACGAAGGGAGCTGGTCCGCATTAGGGCCTCTGCTCTGTCCGTCTGTAATCTGTATATGATTGAGTTTTATATTGCATTGTATCTAGAAATGTATACGCAGAGATTAATAACTAACACACCATTACACTGCTGTGTTATAAATTGTTTTATTTCATAGGGAAAATAATCCATTCAAAATACTACGTCAAGGGTGGTCTCTAATAGATATTATCGAGACTTAACCCTTCATGGCTGAAATTAAAACTTTTTTTTACTGCTTCGCCTGTGAGCATTTCAGTTGAGACTTGAAATAATTATATACATCTTAATTAGTTCTAGTTCTATAAAGTGAGGGAAGGCCAGGTTAAGGAGCACTTAGTAGAATCTGGGGCACCGTTTAAGAGTGGTTCAATCTTTCTTTCAGCAGTTACAGAGAAAGAGTGTGTGTTGGGTGAGACCTGTGGAGGGAGCGAGACAGAGACAGAGACAGAGTAGGCCTCAAGGTGAGCCATAAGTACACCCACGTGTTTGGCAGCTAGGCTAGCACTCCTAACTACAGCACTATACAATCAAGACAGTGGAGTGATCGCATGTCAAATGTATGGAGAGATGTGGCGTGCTACAATAATGTATGGAGAGACGTGCTATAGGGGAGAGTTTGCACTTGAGAGACGATAGTAAAATAGCTCAGGAAGCGGTCAGGCTGTCAGGGCTCTTTCAAAGAGGAGGGGTAGAGGAGAGAATAGGAGGAGAAGATAAGTAGAGGAGGAGAGCAGACTGGATGAGAGCCAGAGGGACAAGGTTCGGGTAATGATGGAGGGAGGAGAGACGGGAGGGAGGGAGGAGAGAGAGGGAGGGAGAGGTATCAAAACCAGCCTAGACTGTGTCACCCACCATGAGATTCAGGGAAAGGACTTTAACCTGGCCCTGCTTAAAGGCCTACAGCCTTTTATTACCGAATGATAAGGCATTAAACTACATTATTACAGTATAGGGTGCATCTTGGAAGGAGAAGGAGACTATAAGGCATAAACGTTCTGCGTAAACGGTCACGGTTAAGTGACACTAGACCGACCGGTTCAGTGCAAGATCAATATTCACTGAGGCCCCCGGACCCCGACACACACACACACACGCATTGACACATGCACAAACAGACGGATGCCAGACGCACACGCACACATGCACACCTCCCTCTGTAACAGCAGTCTCTTTTGCATCTTTCAATTAGCTAATGCTTTATGACTGAGGCTGTAGACAAACAAGCCTGTCTGAACAAGAGCCAATCTCTCCCTCCCTCCTCTCCTCCTCCTGACCCGACAGTCCACAGGGTCACACAGTGAACTGTACTTTTCTACTCCCCTTTCTCTGTGGCTCCTCCTCTCTTCAATCCCACTACCATGTTCTGTCTCAGAGCGAGTTAGTATGAATGGGTCTGTTACACAGTGTAAAGTGTTGTATGTGAGTGTACAGAACAGAGAGAAGGCTATTATCATCCCCTGGTCATACGTCAAACCCTAGCAATGTCCCATATGGAACCCTGATCTCTATAAAGTGCACTACTTTTGACCAGGGCCCATAGAGCATAGGGTGCCATTAGGGACACTCCCTGAGACTGTGGTCTGAGACATCCTACTCAACACAGGTACATTCTATTCATCATACTGTATGGCCACCCAGTATTTACCATACACACAGGCATGACGACCTCCTCCTCCTACTACTGCTCAAAGAGAGTGTGTCTCCCAAGTGCAGCCATAGGACTAGGGTGGAGGGTGCCATTTAGGACGCAACCACACACATAAATATACTGCTACTGCTGCTAGGCAGCGAGTGGCTCCTAGCTACATGTTACACCTGCCATGTTGTGGTATGAAAGGAAAAAAGGAAAGTGGGTTTCTTCATATTAAAGTGAAACAGGAGAACAGTACAGTACATCGTATAGGCTACTCTCTTTTCACTCTGTCTCTCTCTTTCGCCTTGCTCTCTGCTCTCTCCCCTTTCACTCTCTCACGCTCTCACTCTCTTTAGAACTTTGCTCCTCACCATGCATGCCAATAGTGTGTGGTTTAACATAACCAGGAAGGAAATTATAAATCTATTGAGGTTATGATTCTAAATTTAGTCGGTAGCCGTCTTTAAAGCATTGCTTTGTTATCACTAGTCAGTCCACTATTAGGGCCACCATGTTCTGGTTTCTTCAAAGAGGAAAGGAATTGAGCTATGGACATTTCCTATCCATGTCCTACTTAGGGGGAGAGACGACTGTAAGGGGGTTATTATTTTTCTCAAATCTTACATGGCCACAGCATCTGTATTCTGCTCATACGTTTAGGAAGCAGAGAAATAAAGCTTTGCACACTCTTGGCATTCTCTCAACCAGCTTCACCTGGAATGCTTTTCCATCCGTCTTGAAGGAGTTTCCACATATGCTGAGCACTTGTTGGCTGCTTTTCCATCAGTCTTGAAGGAGTTTCCACATATGCTGAGCACTTGTTGGCTGCTTTTCCTTCACTGCAGTCCGACTCATCCCAAACCATCTAAATTTGGTTCAGGTTGGAACCAAAAATCTCAAATTTGGACAAATTTCCACCGGTCAAATGTCCATTGCTCGTCTTTCTTGGCCCTATCAAGTCTCTTCTTATTATTGGTGTCCTTTAGTAGTGGTTTCTCTGCAGCAATTCGACCACGAAGGCCTGATTCACACAGTCTCCTAACGCTAATTAACTTATCCTCTGTAGCAGAGGTATTTCCGGGTCTTCCATTCCAGTGGAGGTCCTCATGAAGCTGGTTGAGAGAATGCCATGAGTGTGCAAAGCTGTCGTCAAGGCAAAGGGTGGCTACTTTGAAGAATCTCAAATATAAAATATATTTTGATGTGTAACACTTTTTTGCTTACTACATGATTCCATATGTGTTATGTCATAGTTTTGATGTCTCCATTTTTATTCTACAATGTAAAAAAATGTGCAAATAAAGAAAAACCCTTGAATGAATAATATTCTAAACTTTTGACCGGGGATGTACACAGAGCAGCAGTCTCTAAGGTGCAGGGTAGAGAACCAGGTGGCTAGTAACAGTGACTAAGTTCAGGGCAGAGTACTGGGTGGAGGCTGGCTAGTGGTGACTGTTCAACAGTCTGATGGCCTGGAGATAGAAGCTGTTTTTCAGTCTCTTGGTCCTGCACTGTCTCTTCCTTTTAGATGATAGCAGGGTGAACATGACAAGGCTCGGGTGCTGTAGATGTCCTGGAGGGCAGGCAATGTGCCCCCGTTGAAGCTTTGGGCTGAATGCACCACCCTCTGAAGAGCCCTGCGGTTGTAGACGGTACAATTGCTGACAGGATGCTCTCAATGGTGCATCTGTAGAAGTGTGTGAAGGTCTTAGGGGCCACAACGAATTTCATCAGCGCTGTTGCGCCTTCTTCACCACACGGTCTGTGTGAAGGGAATATTTCTGGTGGTCAGTGATGTGCATGCCGATTTTAAGCTTTTGACCCTCTCCACTGTGGCCCTGTCGATGTGGGCATGCTCTCTCTGCTGTCTCCTGTAGTCCACGATCAGCTCCTTCATTTAGTTTCGTTGACGTTGAGGGAGAGGTAATTTTCCTGGCACCACTCCACCAGGGCTCTCACTTCCTCCCTGTAGGCTGTCTCGTCATTGTTGACATACATTAGTGTAGAGAACCTGTCTGCTCCAATCATCCCTGGCTTTACTGCTGAATATGTGTTAGACATGGAGATTGACAGAACGCACAGAGACGGAGAGATGGAGTGATGACAGGTCGCATGGACAAAGGCATTATTGTACAGTGTGGACATGATGAAAAGGTGGAGAGAGGGAACAGTGAAAGGGAATACACACCTCCTCGGCTGAGAGGCAGTGTGTACAAACAGTACACCACACACACTGACATGCCTACAGACACAGAAAAGCTAGACGTGTGAGTCGAGACAGTTGGTTTCTGTCTAAAGTGTTAACTAGCTTGTTAACTAGCTTGTAAGATTGCATCCTCTGTGGATCTGCTTGAACGGTATGCAAATTGGAGTGGGTCTAGGGTTTCTGGGATAATGGTGTTAATGTGGGCCAAGACCAGCCTTTCAAAGCACTTCATGGCTACAGACGTACAGTTGAAGTCAGAAGTTTACATACACTTAGGTTGAAGTTATTAAAACTCATTTTTTAACCACTCCAAGTCAGTTAGGACATCTACTTTGTGCATGACAAGTATTGCTTCCAACAATTGTTTACAGACAATAATTCACTATATCACAATTCCAGTGGGTCAGAAGTTTACATACACTAAGTTGACTGTGCCTTTAAACAGCTTGGAAAATTCCCAAAAATGATGTCATGGCTTTAGAAGCTTCTGACATAATTTGAGTCAATTGGAGGTGTACCTGTGGATGTATTTCAAGGCCTACCTTCAAACTCAGTGCCTCTTTTCCGACATCATGGGAAAATCTAATTACATTTTTTTGGGACCACCACAAGTCTGGTTCATCCTTGGGAGCAATTTTCAAATGCCTGAAGGTACTACCATACATCAGTCAGGAAGTTAAAGCTTGGTCGCAAATGGGTCTTCCAAATGGACAATGACCCCAGCATACTTCCAAAGTTGTGGCAAAATGGCTTAAGGACAACAAAGTCAAGGTATTGGAGTGGCCATCACAAAGCCCTGATCTCAAGCCTAGAGAAAATGTGTGGGCAGAACTGAAAAAGTGTGTGCGAGCAAGGAGGCCTACAAACCTGACTCCGTTACACAAGTTCTGTCAGGAGGAATAGGCCACAATTCACCCAACTTATTAAAGGGAAGCTTGTGGAAGGCTATTATGTGGTGTACTCCTCAATGCCATCGGAGGAATCCCGGAACATATTCCAGTCTGTGCTAGCAAAACAGTCCTGTAGCGTAGCATCCGTGTCATCTGACCACTGACCGAGTCACTGGTGCTTCCTGCTTTAGATTTTGCTTGTAAGCAGGAATCAGGATAGAATTATGGTAATATTTGCCAAATGGAGGGCGAGGGAGAGCTTTGTATGTGTCTCTGTTTGTGGTGTAAAGGTGGTCTAGAGTTTTTTTCCCCTCTGGTTGCACATTTAACATGCTGGTAGAAATTAGGTAAAACATTTAAGTTTCCCTGCATTAAAGTCCCCGGCCACTAGGAATGCCACCTCTGGATGGGCATTTTCCTGTTTGCTTATTGCCTTATACAGCTGACAGTGTGGTCTTAGTGCCAGCATCCGTCTGTGGTGGTAAATAAAGAGCCACAAACAATATAGATGAAACTCTCTTGGCAAATAGTGTGGTCTACAGCTTATCATGAGATACTCTACTTAAGGCGAGCAAAATCTAGAGATTTCCTTAGATTTCGTGCACCAGCTGTTGTTTACAAATATACACAGACAGTCTCCCCCTCGTCTTACCAGAGTCTGCTGTTCTATCTAGCCGGCGCAGCGTATATCCCGCCAGCTGAATGTTATCCATGTTTTCCACAATTCACCCAACTTATTGTGGGAAGCTTGTGAACGTTTGACCCAAGTTAAACAATTTCAAGGCAATGCTACCAAATACAAAATGAGTGTACAGTGGGGAGAACAAGTATTTGATACACTGCCGATTTTGCAGGTTTTCCCACTTACAAAGCATGTAGAAGTCTGTAATTTTTATCATAGGTACTCTTCAACTGTGAGTGACGGAATCTAAAACAAAAATCCATAAAATCACATTGTATGATTTTTAAGTAATTAATTTGCATTTTATTGCATGACATAAGTATTTGATACATCAGAAAAGCAGAACTTCATATTTGGTACAGAAACCTTTGTTTGCAATTACAGAGATCATACGTTTCCTGTAGTTCTTGACCAGGTTTGCACACACTGCAGCAGGGATTTTGGCCCACTCCTCCATCCAGATCCTTCAGGTTTCGGGGCTGTCGCTGGGCAATACGGACTTTCAGCTCCCTCCAAAGATTTTCTATTGGGTTCAGGTCTGGAGACTGGCTAGGCCACTCCAGGACCTTGAGATGCTTCTTACGGAGCCACTCCTTAGTTGCCCTGGCTGTGTGTTTCGGGTCGTTGTCATGCTGGAAGACCCAGCCACGACCCATCTTCAATGCTCTTACTGAGGGAAGGACAAGATCTTGCGATACATGGCCCCATCCATCCTCCCCTCAATACGGTGCAGTCGTCCTGTCCCCTTTGCAGAAAAGCATCCTCAAAGAATGATGTTTCCACCTCCATGCTTCACGGTTGGGATGGTGTTCTTAGGGTTGTACTCATCCTTCTTCTTCCTCCAAACACGAGTGGAGTTTAGACCAAAAAGCTCTATTTTTGTCTCATCAGACCACATGACCTTCTCCCATTCCTCCTCTGGATCATCCAGATGGTCATTGGCAAACTTCAGATGGGCCTGGACATGCACTGGCTTGAGCAGGGGGACCTTGCGTGCGCTGCAGGATTTTAATCCATGACGGCGTAGTGTGTTACTAATGGTTTTCTTTGAGACTGTGGTCCCAGCTCTCTTCAGGTCATTGACCAGGTCCTGCCGTGTAGTTCTGGGCTGATCCCTCACCTTCCTCATGATCATTGATGCCCCATTGAGGTGAGATCTTGCATGGTGCCCCAGACCGAGGGAGATTGGCCGTCATCTTGAACTTCTTCCATTTACTAATAATTGCGCCAACAGTTGTTAACTTCTCACCAAGCTGCTTGCCTATTGTCCTGTAGCCCATCCCAGCCTTGTGCAGGTCTACAATTTTATCCTTGATGTCCTTACACAGCTCTCTGGTCTTGGCCATTGTGGAGAGGTTGGAGTCTGTTTGATTGAGTGTGTGGACAGGTGTCTTTTATACAGGTAACGAGTTCAAACAGGTGCAGTTAATACAGGTAATGAGTGGAGAACAGAAGGGCTTCTTAAAGAAAAACTAACAGTTCTGTGAGAGCCGGAATTCTTACTGGTTGGTAGGTGATCAAATACTTATGTCATGCAATAAAATGCTAATTCATTATAAAAAAATCATACAATGTGATTTTATGGATTTTTGAGGATTCCGTCTCTCACAGTTGAAGTGTACCTATGATAAAAATTACAGACCTCTACATGCTTTGTAAGTAGGAAAACCTGCAAAATCGGCAGTGTATCAAATACTTGTTCTCCCCACTGTATGTAAACTTCTGACCCACTGGGAAGGTGATGAAAGAAATACAAGCTGAAATAAATCATTCTCTCGACTATTATTCTGACATTTCACATTCTTAAAATAAAGTGGTGATCCTAACTGATCTAATTGTGAAAAACTGAATTTAAATGTATTTGGCTAAGGTGAATGTAAACTTCCAACTTCAACTGTAAGTGCTACGGGTCTGTAGTCATTTAGGCAGGTTACCTTGGTGTTCTTGGGCACAGGGACTATGGTGGTCTGCTGAAACATGTTGGTACTACAGACTCAATCAGGGACAGGTTGAAAATGTCAGTGAAGACACTTGCCAGTTGGTCAGCGCATGCTCGGAGTACACGTCCTGGTAATCCGTCTGGCCCTGCGGCCTTGTGAATGTTGACCCGTTTAAAGGTCTTACTCACATTGGCTACGGAGAGCGTGATCAGACAGTCGTCCGGAACAGCTGATGCTCTCATGCATGCCTCAGTGTTGCTTGACTCGAAGCGAGCATAGAAGTGATTCAGCTCGTCTTGTATGCTCGTGTCACTTGGCAGCTCGTGGCTGTGCTTCTCTTCGTAGTCTGTAATAGTTTGTAGGCCCTGCCACATCCGACCAGCGTCGGAGCCGGTGTAGTATGATTCAATCTTAGTTCTGTATTGGCGCTTCGTGTGTATAAGCATCCGGGTTAGAGTCCCGCTCCTTGAAGGCGGCAGCTCTACACGTTTTCCTGTTTGCTTATTGACATATACAGCTGACAGTGCGGTGTTAGTGCCAGCATCTGTCTGTGGTGGTAAATAAAGAGCCACGAACAATATAGATGAAAACTCTCTTGGCAAATAGTGTGGTCTACAGCTTATCATGAGATACTCTACTTAAGGCGAGCAAAATCTAGAGACTTCCTTAGATTTCGTGCACCAGCTGTTGTTTACAAATATACACAGACCGCCCCCCCCCCCTCGTCTTACCAGAGTCTGCTGCTCTATCTAGCCGGTGCAGCGTATATCCCGCCAGCTGAATGTTACCCATGTCGTCGTTCAGCCATGACTCGGTGAAACATAAGATATTACAGTTTTTGATGTCCTGTTGGTAGGATATTCGTGACCGTACCTCGTCTAATTTATTGTCCAATGATTGTACATTGGCTTGGGCCTTGTCGAGTGTCTGAAATACATCCTCTGCGTCCTGTTTGTTGAAGAAGAATTCTTCTTCCAATCCGAGGTGAGTGATCGCTGTCCTGATATCCAGAAGCTCTTTTTGTCCGTAAGAAACGGTGGCAGAAACATTATGTACAAAATAAGTTACAAATCACAAGAAAAAAACAACATAATAGCACAATTGGTTCGACGCCCTTAAAACTGCTGCCCTGTCCACCGGCGTCATTAGAGTCTGTCTGTCCCTCTCTCTCTCTCCATCACTCCCCCCCTCTCTGTCCATCTCTCTCTCTCCATCTCTCCCCCCTCTCTGTCCCTCTCTGTCCATCTCTCTCCCCTCTCTGTCCCTCTCTGTCCATCTCTCTCTCCATCTCTCCCCGCCTCTCTGTCCATCTCTCTCTCTCCATCTCTCCCCCCTCTCTGTCCCTCTCTCCATCTCTGTCCCTCTCTCCATCTCTCTCTCCCCCCCTCTCTGTCCATCTCTCTCTCTCCATCTCTCTCTCTCCCCCCCTCTCTGTCCCTCTCTCCCTCTCTCCCCCTCTCTCTCTCTCCCCCTGTGTTGTGAGTTCAACCTGGCCGGCGACTGCAGGGAGTGTGTGTATGTGTGTGTGTGGTGCAGTCTTGAGGCAGAAAGCCCACATGTTCACACACAGTAAAACACGTTAATGTGTAAACCAGAGTGGCGCTAGGCTAGCGGGAAGTAAAATCTTTACAGCTCTGAGACGGAGACCCTATCACATCCTCACATACAGCCTCCTTCCGATCCGATCATTTATTATTTATTAAACTCTGCAGAGCAGCACTTATAGTGGATAAGGAGAGGTTTTCCAGCGGCAGCCCCATACATCCAACCACATTAACACAAGGCGGGAGGGAGAGAACCAGACACAACATTTCCCTAGACGAGCATTTACATTTACGTAATTTAGCAGACGCTCTTATCCAGAGCGACTTACTTACATTTTCATACTTTTTTCATACTAGTCCCCCGTGGGAATCAAACGCACAACCCTGGTGTTGCAAGCGCCATGCTCTACCAACTGAGCTATACGGGACAAGTACCGCAGCCTTCGAGCGTTTCAGAGTGTAGGGATTGTGCCTGATCGTTAATCAGATATGGTTTACAACCTGAGCCTAGTGGTTGGTAGTCTCCCAACACCAATCCCCATGTTCTTCCTTTCAGGAGGCCTGACTCTGGGGAAGTAGATATAGGGACTCATTGCCGAAATCCCAAAGTATCCCTTTAAAGCCTCTACGCTGAGCCACCTGTTCTGTTCCACTGAGGGGTTGACTGGCTAATGGCAGGAAGTATGCTTACATGATCTGTGTGTGTGTCTGTGTGTGTGACTGTGATATATGTTTACATGATCTTCTGTTGGAGATCTTCTGGGGCTGAAGAACATGGGCGGCGGGCAGACGCAGTGCAAATCTCCTGGAAGAAAAGAGGAAGAGAGGGAGGAAAGGAGAGAGACAGAGAGGAGGAGATAGAGAGGAGAGGAGAGAGGGCCAGAGAGGAGAGGAGAGAGGGCCAGAGAGGAGAGGAGAGAGGGCCAGAGAGGAGAGGAGAGAGGGACAGAGAGGAGAGAGAGACAGTGAGGAGAGAGAAAGACACAGCGAGGAGAGAGAAAGACACAGTGAGGAGAGAGAAAGACACAGTGAGGAGAGAGAAAGAAAGACATAGGGGACAGGAGAGTGAGACAGCGAGGAGAGGACAGGAGATAGAGACAGCGAGGAGAGGAGAGGGAGATAGTGAGGAAAAGAGAGAGAGAGACAGCGAGGAGAAGAGAGAGAGAAGAGAGAGAGAGGAGAGGGCAGAGAGGATAAGAGAGAGAGACAGACAGGAGAGAGAGAGACAGCGAGGAGAGGAGAAAGAGAGAGACAGCGAGGAGAGGAGAAAGAGAGAGACAGCGAGGAGAGGAGAGAGAGACAGCGAGGAGAGGAGAGAGAGACACAGGAGAGGAGAGAGAGACAGCGAGGAGAGGAGAGAGAGACACAGGAGAGGAGAGAGAGACAGCGAGGAGAGGAGAGAGAGACAGCGAGGAGAGGAGAGAGACAGCGAGGAGAGGAGAGAGAGACAGACATGAGAGGAGAGAGAGACACAGCGAGGAGAGGAGAGAGAGGAAAGGAGAGAGAGAGAGGAGAGACAGCGAGGAGAGGACAGAGAGGAAAGGAGAGTGAGACAGCGAGAAGAGGAGAGAGAGAGACAGCGAGGAGAGGAGAGAGAGAGACAGCGAGGAGAGAGAGACAGCGAGGAGAGAGAAACAGAGAGGAGAGGGAGAAGAAACACAATAAAACCATCACCTTTCACAGTCACACTGGGATTAATAAACACTTTCTGCTATGATACCCAGAAACATCCTTAAATATCCATCACGTTTATTCTTGAGGGTGAAGAAATTTAGAAAAAGAAAGGGAAGAGGGCAGGAGAGAGAGAGAGAGGTAGCGAGAAAGATCGAGAAAAAGAGTTGCAGGAATAAATGTGAAGGATTTTGAGTTTTTTTATGGGGGGTTTTTCTCAGTGCTCGTTGGTTGTTCAGATGGAGCCAAGAAACTGCCCCAGTCCTCCAGCCCTGTGTTGCACATCAGCAGCCATATGAGCTTGCCACTGATGTGCGATTTTCCATCCACTCCCCTTCCAAAGTGGATCAGTACCAGTCCTATCATTTTCTGTCATTACTCATTTTGGGCCAGACGCGCACGGAAATCCAAAGTATTTTGGCAGCGCCAGGCGGAGGGGTTGAAGGAGGGAGGGAGGAGAGGGGGGAAAAAGGAACAAGAAAGAAATAGTAATTCCTTTCATTGTGATGGCAGTGAAACACTAAGTCTGGACTGGACTTGTAATGGGAGTGGTAGGCAGACAGGCATATAGACAGGTCTTGCCCTGGCTATGGAGATGGAGACAGAGGGTTGGGAGACAGAAGGAGGTAGAATGGCTAAAGGTGGTGGAAGACAGACAGACAGAGAGGGGGAAAGGGGGGGTAGGGGGTTTGGTGGAGAGGTGGACGGGGGTACGAAGGGTTGGGATGTCTGGGAAGTAGGGTTGGCCGGCAGACAGAGACACACACAGACCTTGCCCTGGCTGGAAACGGGAGAGGGGGTGGGGGGAGAGTTTGAGAGGAGGACAGGGGGTAGGGGGAAGAGGAGGACAGTTAACCAGGGTCTGTGGGGGGTGTCTGGCCCATGGGTAGATCACTCACCTCTCCTGGAACTGTTTGGAGGGTATGAGGCCTGCGCGGGGGTTGGCATGGCCATCTTGTTTAGCCTGCCACCAGTTTGCATCATCCTGGCTCATTATCTGAAGGATATCTCCCCTCTTGAAGGCCAGGCCCGCCTCCTTACATGGGATGGCTTTGTCCTCCGCTGGGTCGTAGTCAAACAGTGTCTTCACAAACATCTGGAGAGAGATGGGAGGGAGAGATAGAAAGACAGAGAGAGAGAAGTTTTTAAAAAGACGACAGCAGTTTCTTCACATTACCTTCTGTCTCCTCTCCCTACTAGTCGCTGTGGCAACATCAAGGTAGGCCGTCGCTACGGCGATCTAAACCTTCCCGGCTTCGGAACCAGATCAGACACACTTCACTGTTGCTTAATGTGATTGGCCAGGAAAGGTCAACACAATCAGGAGTTTGTCTATTACTAGCCTGAAGCCATTGGCTCTAGTCTCTCTGGGTTATTCCATCAACATGGCCTGCTTCCCAAATGGCACCCTATTCCCTACATAGTGCACTACTTTGACCAGGGCCGATAGGGCTCTGGTCAAAAGTAGTGCACTATATAAGGAATGGGTGTGAATACCCCCACATACTAAAGTCTGTCAGCCGTCTTAGAGCGTGGCGAGACTTTAACATCTACTGAGTCACAGGCTCCAAATGTGACTCCTGCTTTGTTCCGCTTTGTGATTTGGGCTGATTCGCAAGTCAAATTAACTTCGGTAATCTTTCCCTACTGAAGAGGAAAAAAATATTTTGCAGAGATGGGCTAATTTATCTTGGCAGGTCTTCGTAAGACCTGGGAGAGGGAAAGGAGTGGAGACTTGGACATCTTTGCCTTTATAGCGAAAACAACTCACTACATCCTCACTCCAAGACGCTAAAGCGGTCACTGTAAATTATCAGTCTTTAGCCACTGGTGAGCATGTGCAGAGAGAGAGAGAGACAGAGAGAGAGACAGACACAGAGACAGAGAGACAGAGAGACAGAGAGACAGAGAGACAGAGAGAGAGAGAGAGAGAGATAAATAGAGATAAAGAGAGATAAAGAGGGTAAAGTCCCTGCATGTGTCGGGGTGATTTAAGGAGCGCTACGTTGCCATGTAGTGAAATTATGTTTCAGATGTGGACGTTTTGTTTGGGTCTGAGAGAGGAGGGAACAGACTTTCTGGCTATACAGCCTAACAGCAGTATAAACCAATACATCCTCGCTGAAAGCTCCTGCTTCTCTCTTCCTCTCCTAGTCTTGTCCATCTTTCTTTTTCTCTCTACAGTTTTACACATGTGTACCCAATTAGCCCGCACTTCAATGTATTTATTATAGCCAAGGAAAGAGAGTAAACTAGCTCTTCTCAGAGGGGAGGCTGAAGTTCTGGCACCGATACACAGGTTCAGATTGATATCTGAAATGGACATATTAAAACCATTAAACTATGACAGAGAGTACAACCCAGCCCCCCTCCAACCCACCCACCAACACGCACATGCACCCTGTGTTCTGACAAATGATATTCCAGCTTGTCTTTTGACCTGAGCCTCAGCTAGGGAACGAACTCCCCCTAGCCCCCTCTGTTATTCATAAATGTCTATGAAAGACTATACATCACAACTATGAGTTGGAGAATACAGGATACAGCCAGACAGTGGATTTTCAGTTAAAACACCAACCTAACGTTACAAACAACTACATTTACAGTGTACCTACAAAACAAACACAAATATCACATTCACACTCATACAAACACGTATCTACTGTACACAGCTACAACTTAAACCTGACACGGGCAACCCTGTCACATACACACTCGTACAAACGCATACAGGAGTAACTGTACACTTTCTTACAAAAGCACACAATAGAATCAAACATGATTTGTACAATAGTACTCACAAGATCCTATCAAACCCTCAGATTAAATCTAACCATTCCTCACCCTATATACAGTAGATAGGTTTGATTTGATGAGGAATGGATAGACTCCAGGGACCATATTTATAAAGAGTAGAAGTGCTGACAGTGTTGGGGAGTAGTGAACTAACTACATGTAGCTTGGTGGTAGTAGAACTAAATTCAAATCTAGTGTTTTTAGTAGTTATTTACTTTTTTTGCCATGTAGTGGTGTAGCTAACTACTGTAACTAATAACTATTTTTTTGTTTGTTGCAAAAATAAAATATTTCGGCAATCATTTCCTTTTTGTGGGGGGACATGAGACCTGCCTAATTCTCACTTGAAACATAGTTTTTGTGTTTAATAGGTTAAGTTACCATTTTTTGTTTACATATGACCCCAAAGCAATATAGTGAATTACATTTCAGATTTACATATGGTAATTTAGTGTAGCTTAACTTCTTTCAGTGTGAAGAAATTGGTAGCCTGGTAAACTATCGTTTCAGAGTAGGTCCCCAACACTGATCTAGGATCAGTTTTGTCTTTAAAATCATAACGAATAAGATGGGGGACCTGATCCTAGATCAACACTCTGAGATACTCAGAGTCTTTGTGAATACGGGGCCCAGCACTAGAGGCAGTAAGCAGTGTAAGCCAATCAGCATAATAATACGGCAGGATGGCAGCAGCAGGACTTTACCTTGGGCTCCTTGCTTGGCGTCTCCTCTTTGAAGCTTGGTATTAATTTAAATGTAATGGCCCCTTGGGACTGGGACTGAAACACAGACAACAGAAAGACAGAGAGAGAAAGAGAGCGATATAGAGAGAGCGACAGAGAGCGAGAGAGAGAAAGAGAGAGAGAGAGAGAGAGAGAGAGAGAGAGAGAGAGAGAGAGAGAGAGAGAGAGAGAGAGAGAGAGAGAGAGAGAGAGAGAGAGAGAGAGAGAGAGAGAGAGCGAGCGAGAGAGAGCGAGCAAGAGAGAGAGAGAGAGAGCAAGAGAGAGAGAGAGAGAGAGCAAGAGAGAGAGAGAGAGAGCAAGAGAGAGAGAGAGCAAGAGAGAGAGCAAGGTCGAGAAGGGAAAAAAATACTTCAGTTTCATTGCAAATAACTCAAAACCCAACTAGCCTAATCCAATGAGAAAGATTTAATATGAAGAGCTGTTTTATTTTTCAACAATAGATGATTTCAACAATTAGGATAGGATGACTGCTGCGAGAGTGGAGCGGAGGGAAGAGGAGAGCCGCCAAGAGGATTCTGGTCCTAAAGCAACCACTGCTTTTAACAGGTCCCAGTCTACCAATTCCAAACTATCTTTCTCTTTCCTCTCCAGCTCCATCTCTACTGATCTGAGAATTGTGGCAGTGTGTGTGTGTGAGTGTGTGTGTGTGTGTTTGGAGAGGCTACAAAGCCCCCTACAGGGACCCCTCCCTGTCTGTCTCTTCCAGGGGGAGTATGTGGCCCAACATATCCCAAACAGGACTGCTCCTGGGCCTGCTGGTACAGCTGGCCAGAGTTTAGCCTAGCTGTCAACACAGATGAATCATAGAGACATGGCCGCCCAGTGAGGATGAGTTAGGAGGAGAGAGTCCTGCCACTACAAACAAGACTGTAAATCTCTATGGCCGCTGGGCCGTGGGGCTCCGGGACCAAAACACAACTATAAACAGCAGGTCAATGATAACACACACACACAAGCATGGACTAAAACACACACAGACATGCACACATACACACCAGAATGTGGATGATTTCATCAGGCTTCTTGTCATCCACAGGAATCCCGTTCACTTCCCTCAGCTCGTCGCCTACATGGATCAGACCTGGGACAGGGACAAGACAGCGGAGAGAGAGAGAGGGAAAGGGAGGAAGAGAGAGAGAGAGAGAGAGAGAGAGAGAGAGAGAGAGAGAGTCAAGAAGACACGGACACAGAGGCATAACTCACACTGTACAGAGTGCATAGAAACGCAGCTATACACACACACAATAGAAAATACCGACCTACGAATAGAAATCCTTTGGAAGTTAATATCAGGCTAAACGATAAATGCACACTGTAAATGAATGTGAGGTTGCATTGCTTTAGTAAACCACACAGCTTGTTGGGGGGGGAGGGGGTTGTCTCTGCTCTCCAGCAGTATTTGTGATTATTGGGCTTGGCGAATCACCCGTACTTATCAATTTCACAGGGCATGAATACGCTTTAGAACATGCCATGAATACACTTTACATTACAAACTGAGTACACGGGGGACAACATAGAGAGAGCGATAGAGAGATAGAGGTTGGAGGGAGAGAAAGAGAAAGAGAGGGAGGGAAAGAGAACCAGAGATAACTTACCACTTCTGTCTGCTGCTCCACCTCTCATGATCCTGGCGACAAGGATGGCTCCTGTGTGATCATCACGCTTTATTGTGGCTCCCTGTGTCACACACACACACACACACACACACACAAGGAAAAGGTTGATAGATAAAGTATCATATGATGTTACACGTGTACCAATATCCAGAAATTCCATCATGAACGGACATTTTCTGGTCAACCATCTCTTCCAACATGCTACAGCTCTCTATGATTTCTAACCCCAACCCCACTTCAATCAACCACTGGGGTGAATCCCCTTACTGGTTGACATGAACGCCATAGCACAGTCCAATCCTTTCCTGGCACAGGCATCCATCTTGGGCCTATGTCTGTCTAGACCAGCCCCTGACTGAAAGAGAGGTGAGGCCCTAGCAGGTAGTTAGGCCTCAGCCCTGTAGCAGCAGCAGACATCCAGACACTGTCTCTCTTTCTGTCTCATAGCCGAGACCAGGACACAGAGGGCAGGGGGAGACATACAGACAGAGGATATAGGACATAGAAGCGGATAAGGTTTCCCTTTCCATTCCAACTGACAGTGTTCAGTTCGGCTAGTGATGTGTTTACCAGGGCTTCTCTCTCTCTCCCTCTCTTCAGCACGCCAGAGACAATAGGCACCGAGTGTGCCAACAGCCGACCCGCCCCACCCTTCTACAAACAACTTATCGGCAGAGTTCTGGATGGTGGACTACCGCTGGCAGACAGCGAGAAGAGCGATGGTGAAACCTTTAGAATCCGACCATCGCCGCCGCCATCGCTTCGCCATTCCGACCGGACTGGCCGAGCCAGACGGGTAACGGCTCCATAGACGTGTAGTCTAGACACACAGTTACAAAATAGAATAGCGCCATCCCTCGCTCCTCTCGTCTCTCTTTACCTGTTATTCACATCATCTTCAAGACTGTTATTGTTTCTGTAAAGGAAGAGGTTTGTCATTTCTTCACTGTATGAACTGTGCTTTATTTAAAACTGTCTAAGCAACTGCAATGTTATTCTAACCAACTGCCACTAGGGCCTAGCCAGGGGCACTCAAGAGACACCGAGCGTACGTCAATGACAAATCGATGGCCAACCAGACTTCTTTCTCTTCTATTTTTCTTGGGCTACCTACCTACCTATAGTACCTCCACGGCCCAACAGGCAGGACTGTCATGGCTGACGAAAAGCACAGAGAGATCACTGGTTTCTACCACTAAATTAGCACGTCACCATCACTGTTTTCTTGACCTGTTTTCCTCAAGGTCCTTTCCTCTGTGTGACGTTGAGTTAAGAAGAAGAGATGGCGGCTGGTCCTGATGGAAAGAGCAGAGGCCCTTTAACACGGGGAGAAGACACTCCTCGGGCCAGAGATCTTCACAGCTTTTCCATTTAATCAAATCATTTGTCCAATTATGGTAACCAGAGAGGTTTTGGTAGGAGGAAATCAGAGGAGTGGTGGAGAGAGGACAGAACACTGTCAAACCCTGGTGTCAAGGTCACAGCTAGCCCTTCACTGTGACTATAAACAGCTGGGGTATGATGCAGTAGAAGAGATAGGGAGAGAGATGGGGAGGGAGGGAGGGAGGGAGAGAGGGAGAGAGATGGGGAGGGAGGGAGAGAGGGAGAGAGGGAGAGAGAAAGACAGAGGGGGCAAAGAGAGAAAGAGAGACAGCAAAACAGAGAGAGAGACGGAGGGAGGGAGGGATGCATATGATTCCTGGATCACCTCATTGTGAACTCAGCTGAGACACGGCAGGAAAACGAACTCTCCTTGATAAGAGGAGTGCGGTCATCAGCCAAGTCAGACAGACTGGAGGGGGGTTAGACAGCCAAACAACCACCCAACAGGGGCCAGCAGGGTGAGACCCATTAGGAGGGGGAAAGAGGGCGAGGGGAGGGGTGGAGAGGGATAGAGGGATGGAGGGAGAGAGAGTAAGAGAGAGACAGAGACAGAGAGAGAGAGAGAGAGAGAGAGAGAGAGAGAGAGAGAGAGAGAGAGAGAGAGAGAGAGAGAGAGAGAGAGAGAGAGAAAGTGGGGAGAGAGGGATGGAGGTAGGCAGAAAGTGAAATATAGAAAGAGAGAATGTAAGAAAGACAGAGAGAAAGGAGGGGGAGACTGGGGGAGACTTCCAAAGAGGGGGATAGGTCCTCTCCAGGAGGGAGACATTAGGAGGTGACGAATTGTTCACATCAACTAACACCGAGCTGTCTCTACTAACACTCTCCCTGCTCCTTTCTCCAGACTGAGTCAATTCAAATCACATTTCAGTATAGTACTCTCTTTGACCCTCTCTCTAATTGTGCGAGAGTTAATGACCACCTCCCCTCTCCCACGGCAGTCCACACATCCCCCCTCCTTACCTACCACCCCTCCACCTCCCCTCTCCTACGGCAGTCCCCACATCCCCCCTCCTTACCTCCCACCCCTCCACCTCCCCTCTCCTACGGCAGTCCCCACATCCCCCCTCCTTACCTCCCACCCCTCCACCTCCCCTCTCCTACGGCAGTCCCCACATCCCCCCTCCTTACCTCCCACCCCTCCACCTCCCCTCTCCCACAGCAGTCCACACGTCCTTGCCACATCGTTCCAGGGCCTCAATGAGCTGTGTGCCGCACAGAGAGGCTGGTACCCTCCATTCCATATTCTCCCGGGTCAAATGTAGCTTTTCTGTAAGCTAGATAATGGACCTGACCAGCTTTGTAATTACTAGGAGAGGTAGAGGCCCCTCTATGGTACAGAGTTTTGGGATAAATGTTGTAACCCCATGGTCACCTTTACCCTACCTCTCCAGCCTCCCTGTCCTGCTGATGCACTGTGGTTAACTTTTATCAACAGCCCTGATGCATAGCTCCTAATAAGCAAATACATAAACAGAGCCCTGAACCAAAATAAGCTCTGGCTACAAACGCTGGGACGGGTGCATACAAGCGCACACGCACGCGCACACGCAGTTGGGAAAGATTCACTAGCACTAGGCTGCATGGGGCCTCTCCTGAAAATGAAAATGCTAACCTGAGGATGGCTGCTCTGTTCGTTAACACAGACCCATCAGCACTCGCTGGCACATGGAAGCCATTTGGGAAACTCCAGTTGCGGCCGAGCCAAAGAGAGTTTAACTAGAGCCAGGGAAAATGTGGTGCCCGAGGGTTACCTGAAGGCAGGCCAGCCAAAGACCAACTAACAGTCAGACAGACGTAGGCCTAGGCTGAGTCCCAAATGGCACCCTATTCCCTATATTCAACCAGGACCCTATGGCATCTGATCAAAAGTAGTGCACTATGTAGGGAATAGGATGCCATTTGGGAGGCACACAGACAGGCAGGAGGACGTAAGGGATATGATTGATGCTGGACAATTACAAAGCCTGATGAATGAGCTACGCTGCTACGCTAGTAAGTAGAGGGACCACCACTAAACCATCAAGTGACTGGCTAAACCTCGTCATTCTCACGAAATAGCTTAGTTAGCCCAAGAGGAGGGGAACATAGGTAGCTTACTTAGCCCAAGAGGAGGGAAACATACAGTTAAAGTTGAAAGTTCACATCCTTGGGAGCAATTTCCAAACACCTGAAAGTACCACATTCATCTGTAGAAGCATTAGTACGCAAGTGTAAACACCATGGGACCACGCAGCCATCATACCGCTCAGGAAGGAGACGCGTTCTGTCTCCTAGAGATGAATGTACTTTGGTACGAAAAGTACAAATCAATCCCAGAACAACAGCTATGACCATTGTTATGTTTGGAGGAAAAAGGGGGAAGCTTGCAAGCCGAAGAACACTTGTGAAGCACGGGGGTGGCAGCATCATGTTGTGGTGGTGCTTTGCTGCAGGAGGGACTGGTGCACTTCACAAAATAGATGGCATCATGAGGAAAGGAAACTATGTGGATATATTGAAGCAACATCTCAAGACGCAAATGGGTCTTTCAAATGGACAATGACCCCAAGCATACTTCCAAAGTTGTGGCAAAATGGCTTAAGGACAACAAAGTCAAGGTATTGGAGTGGCCATCACAAAGCCCTGACCTCAATCCTATAGAAAATGTGTGGGCAGAACTGAAAAAGCGTGTGCGAGCAAGGAGGCCTACGAACCTGACTCAGTTACACCAGTTCTGTCCACACATTTTCTATAGGAATGGGCCAAAATTCACCCAATTTATTGTGGGAAGCTTGTGGAAGGCTACCCAAAACGTTTGACCCAAGTTAAACAATTTAAAGGCAATGCTACCAAATACTAATTGAGTGTATGTAAAATTCTGACCCTCTGGGAATGTGATGAAAGAAATAAAAAGCTGAAATAAATCACTCTACTATTATTCTGACATTTCACATTCTTAAAATAAAGTGGTGATCCTAACTGACCTAAGCCAGGGAATTTTACTAGGATTAAATGTCAGGAGTTTAAATGTATTTGGCTAAGGTGTATGTAAACTTCCGATTTCAACCGTAGGTAGCTTAGGTAGCCCAAGAGGAGGGAAACAAAGGGAAGTGTCTCTTTTTGTGTGTATTTAGTTTTGCTTTTCGCCCCCGCCTCCCCCAAGTTACTGAGGGAGTCTTCCAACTCGGGGTGGAGGCCTAAAAATAGGCTTTACTTAAAAAGAAGCGAGCGAGCAAGCCTCCCTCCCTCCCAAAAATTATATGTTGGAGAAGTTAGCGATGTGGAATCGTCCTGGTGGAATCAGCAGTGCTTTTAGGTTTGGGCTCGGTGGTCAATTACTCATCAGTAAGTAAGGTGATCCTCAGCCTCTGCTCTGCTCTGCTCTCCTCTCCCCCTGATCAGCTCCATATGGGAACCTCTGCTCCAACCACTATTAATATATTTTGAACACGTAAATGCTTCTGATCGTTATTGTAGGCCGGGCCAAAACTCAATAGCTTAATCTCCGCGGTGTGATGAGAATTGGAGCAATATTCATCCATATCAGACAGTAAGTTATATTCTCTCTCAGAGTCGTATAAAAAAAATGCAGAGCGAGACATGGTTGCGGTATTAAGTACGTGATGACAAATGGCTCAAACTTTACATATTCACTCAATTTTGTGAAAAACGAGGAAAGAGAGGGGCTTGGGGGGTTGGGGACTAAATCTGGATTGCCTCACGGTATATAGGAGTCGTGCGTGCATTTTTGAGAGCGAACAAAAGTGAAGCGATATCTTCCAGGACCTTTCAACACACGCTGGAGCCACGAAACCTTAGCAGATAGATTGGGGCAGGGGCCAGGACAGTTACTGCTGCAGTAGGAGAAACCTCAGGCCTCTGCTCAGCACACGTCAGGCAAGACCAGGGCCTAATGGCTGGCTCGGGTTTCAGGGGACTGGTGGCTGTGGCCCAGGGTTACTGCAGCTGCAGCCATAGGGCCGACAGGGCTGGATGGCTGGCTGGGCCTTCAGGGGGCTAGACCTTGGGCTGAGGTTATTGGGGATTAAGTGTAGGGCCTGGGGCCTGGACAGTTATAGCAGCAGTAGAAGCAACAACAGGAGAGGCTTTAGACCTCAGCTCAGCACACTGGGGCTGGTGGCTGGGGTTAGAGGCTGGGGCCGGTGGCCAGGGCTCTGGCTGGAGCTGGGGCTCAGTGTCTGGGTGTGTTGCCTGGCCATGGTGGAGATACAAAGGACAGAGAGCTGAGATCCTCTAACCCTGCCTGGCTTGGGCTTCAGGGTCTAAGGTATAGGATTGGGGATTGGGTATAGGGGGTGGGGACAAGGCCATAGGATCTGCTGGCTGGCTGGGTCTTCAGCTGTCTGGTAGCTGGAGCTGGGATTGGGGCTCTTGCTCCATTTCACACACACATCCCTTGGTCCGTAACGACCACTCATAACATTGTCCCTTGAACAGCGTCTGAGCCTGTGGCATTCAACAAACATTATTTTTCCCTGAAAATTGAACGAGACAAGAAAAAACAAATGTGAGTGGTTGGGCCAGGGGGCGAGAACGTGTTTTGACATGATGTCACTTAACAGCAAATAACACGACAATAAACTATCACTTCGGCCCGGCAAGTCCGCTACCTGCCACCATGTTGACTGAAGTATTTAGGATATAAATACAAATGTAGTGGAAACCACATGCTATCATTCTGCTCTCACCAGATGTTGACCATGGAAAATACAAATCACAATGGAAACAAGGCCTCCCGGACATTAAAACGCAATTACCTCCAATCATATCTCTAAAAGTGTAAAAGTGTGCCATTCAGCCTTACGTCAGACGGATGGCATATCACCCCCATTATATATAGGATCATTCAGAAACAAAGCCAACTACGCATTTATGAGGCCTTACATACTTACTTACTGCCACAGAGAAAATACACAACAGTGTCTGAAAAAACGCAATGAAAGAAAGAAAGTAAAGTGATACTCAGGTAATACAGTAATTAATGTATGCGGTCATGATTGGGAAATCAAGTTCGTAATTCACTTTGGTACGCTTATATTCTAATAAAAGCGCAGTAGAGAATTTGTGACTTCTTAGAGTAGTACTCAGCAGATGAAAGACCTTACTGTCAGTGAAATAGAGAAAAGCCAGAGATCGAGAAAAGGGTACTTTTAAGTTTTTATGTTCAACCATTTTTCTCCTTCTTGTAGCTAATGCCACAGTGACTGCTCCTGTGTGTGTGTGTGTCTCCTAGCTGCCTCACTCTATCCTCTCTGGGTGACCTGTTGAATGCCTCTCCACCTGTTTTATTAAATCACTTGTGATTACAGCTAATAAAAACCTACGCAGAGAAACTCGGCTAAAACGCCCTCTTTTATTTCCTTAACCCTGCCCTGACCTGGGAGTGAAATTAACAGGTATTATGAGAAAAGGGAAAATTGCAGGTCATTATCATGATAATTAAAGGGACATTCCAGGGAGGAGTCGGAGCTGCCAGATACTCTGTGTTGGAGTCTGTCCTGGGAAAGACGGCTTCCAGTTCATTTTTCTTCCCCTCCCCCTTCTCCTTCCCATCCGCAGGCTCTTAACGTTAGATAGAGTCATTACGCACTCTCTGAGAAAACCTATTGAGCTGGCCCACCTCAGCATTTCAGGTGTTTGTGTGTTAAGTCTGGTTTCACAGTGTGAGAGTCAGCATGTATCTGTATGCTCTGCGGGCTGCTACTTCTGTCCTGAGGCGTGTGTGTGTGTGTGTGTGTGTGTGTGTGTGTGTGTGTGTGTGTGTGTGTGTGTGTGTGGGACACAATGAGACAGTTGTAGTGCCTGTCTCTCTAGTCTCTCTCTGAGATTGTTTAGGGGTTTCTTTTATCCCGGCAAGAAAACATCACTTTCACATCTCATCTCCATAAGTGGCCCGGGAAACACCCAGAGCGAGGTTGTCTGGAGCACCGCACAGGGACAGGCAACAATGCACACATTCACCACCTCACCCCTGACTCTCGGAGTGCCGCACGGACGGAACTCTGAAGCACGGGACTCGGAACACGCTTTGGGTAGAGGAAGCAACTAGATATTATACAAACAAGGTGGGAAAGGGTTTTCTAGAGGCCTGAAACTATTCGAGACGTTTAAGATTACCGATGATAGGGAACGCTTTCAGTGAGCCTTGAGATCTATACGGGAATGTGGTAAATGTTTCTGTGATGTGGGTTGATCCGAGGCTGTGTGTATAAATCACTCCCTAGCCTGGCATGATATACATCTGATAGAGGCTCACACAGAGAGAACTGACCTTGACCTCTACAGCTGACATGTGGTGGCTCTGGCTTTCTATCAAACACTCCACTAGCCACAAAATCGCCCGATCAGGTGAAGTTACAATTGGCAAAAATTATGTAACTTAATAGGTTGGGCCAGTGGCTAGAAGGAATTTGGCATAACTGAAACTGATTTAAAATCCCAGATCCAGTCTACAATGAGTGGGGGGGGACACACCAACTACTGTTTCAAGTTCCAAATAAAAAATAAATAAAAAAAAGAGTCCGCATGCTGTACCACCATGGAAGCAAACACTCCATACACTTCAAACTACTGTCAGTTACAAATGGAATACATGTAAAAAGTGATCAAATCCAATAACATCATGAAACCAGAACGCCCCAGACGTTTCCTCATGTTTTACACTCTAGAACATTCTAGAACAATCCATCTTCCTCACAGAGCTCCAAACCCGCAGCTAATCCATCAAATGAAAGATGTATGGGTTTTAAAGCACACAGCTCTATCTGGAAAACACTAACATGTGTCCTGCCCGCCTCCCGTAATATCATCCGATGCTCCATTAATCCCACAGTGTCTTTCCAAACTATTTACTGTCACACGCTAATGTAAACAGAGAACAAAAGGGAAAAAAATAATCTTGTTTTAAACGGCATCAGTGTCATTATGTACGACGTTCTTTGACTAAAATAGTCTAAATCAACAAAAGCTTCTCTCAAAAATACATTTTGTATTTATTTGTTGTGTACCGCACTCTCCAAGCCAAAGGTATTAAGATTCCATTGCGAGACACAGAGACAGACAGTGAGCGAGACCGGGGGTGGTAACATCCTGACTATCTGATTCTCTGCATGTGTTTACAGACTGACTCTGAGACAAAAGAAGAAGAGATGAGGCAGGAGGAGTGATCCAACAGATCTAATGCTGCCAGAATGGTGAAGTGAAGGCTCAAGTCCAGATGGAAAATCAAAGTGTTTCTTTTGACATGCCAATATCTGATTGTGATGCCAGTCATTCTCTTGGTTCCTTGCTGGAAGAACAGAACGCCATGACAGGCAGAACTCTAAAGCAGTAGGTGTGATCAAAACTCTCTGTAAAAATTAACATAGTTAACAGAGTTCAGTATTTCTGGATTCTTTTTGAGGAGCCCAGCTGGTTAGGTACAGGGCAGAGCCAACTAGATGGCACTGACATACCCAGACGCCCACGCAGGAGATGATGCCTATGGTATGGAGAGTATTTTCCATCGAGTTGCACCCATCATGGCACGGTCACTCTTAATGGGAAAACCGAACCACTCATGCAGGGAGAGGGAGGAAGAGAGGAGAGGAGAGAGCGAGAGCGAGAGAGCACTGGGCATGTCCCAAATGGCACCCTATCGGCCAAGGTAAAAAGTAGTGCACTATATTGGGAATAGGGTGCCATTCGGGACCCAGACACTATATCCTAGGCAGCACTCAGAGCAGACAAAAGTTGGTCTTGATGCAACTCTTGTGTTCGTTCCACTCAAATGTAGTTTTGGGTAACCTTATCCAAAATAACACTTTTTCCAATAAAAAAACACATCTGGCCTTATTTCTGCAGCAGGCAGTGAGCACCCACACATTTATGCCTCCCTCTCTCCAAACCCAATTATTTAATTGTCCCGACATTCAACCTAATAAATCAGTAGGTTTGGGTTACAAGTGGGAGTCAAAGTATGGACTGAGGGGTCGCCTGAAAATAAAGATGGAGTTTTTACGTTTTACTAAAATACGGCATGAAGTCACGGTCCAAAAAATTATAGCAATTCATCCGCGCTACCGAATAGAATCCACTCAACTAATCACAATTAAGTTAATGGATGAGTCACCAGGAAAGGCCTCAGCATGCTAACTACAGTACAGTCCCCCGAAGACACAGCCAAAACATGCAGAGAGAGAGAGGGGGGGGGTGGAATAAATGACCCAGATACTGTACAGCGCTCTTGCATGATGTCAAGTTTGAGAATTTCAGGCTGATTATGTGAAATTGCGAGTTAAAGGGCACATCCAAGTCAATTTGGTGCAGTGCAGAATGAAGACCCTACACAATTTGGGGCCATTAATGGTAGAGATGCTGAAATGGCGGTGACTTCAGCGTGACCACATAACCGCTACAGTACTGTCTTAATAGACAAAGCACACTGTAATGACAGCTCACTCCTCATTGGTTGACACAGACAAATCACTCAAACTGGGATCCTCCTACCAAACCTTATGTCTGAATGATGGTTTTCTGATATTTTATTTCGATACAGGACTATCTGAGAGAAAGCCTTTTTCAGTTAGGGTTGCAGGTACAGTGATTACGATGCCATATGGGTATTGTAATATTTGGATAGGATATCTTACAAAGTGATTACAGTAATTTCTTCATGGTAAAGCTATGGGTTATTATTAGGCAGCCCTGGGTGTGAGGCTACAGACAGACCACAGACTATGGCCACAGACACAGTGCGCTCTCTAGTCTACAGTGAGAGAATCCCCCGTAGTAGTGATGTGTAGTGAACAAGAGTCGTCAACCAACCCACACTGGAGGGAGGGACGGGAGGGAGCGAGGGAAACCGTGTGAAGGCCTGGCAGGACCATGATTACAGAGAGAGGAACAGTGGGAAATTAAGGCGGTGGGTTGGTGGGTGAGGCTCTTTGACACAACCCAGACCAGACCCAGACCAGAGAGTGGGTGGAAGCCCTGGACTGGCTCTCCCTTCCCTCTCCGTCCCAGTCGCCACCCACTTGCCACATGCAAATAGAATCATTACCATCAAACGTTCAGACGTGACATTTCGGAGAGAAGGACAGCCGGCGGCCATAACTCGGTCAGAGAGCCCATTGTAACTTATCGTTTTGTTTTCAGTCATAGGTAGCTAGCGAACACAGGAATCCTCCTCCTCTACCACAGCCAAGCTTCAATTACAGCAGACCACTGAGTTGGTCTATGCCGGGTCCTTCAGGCAGTAAGAGGGTAGCCCGACATGACCATGAGATTAAACCACACTGAGCGGATGGAAGGACAAGACATGGACTCAGTCTATTAGGCTTGGACCCCTTTACATGGCTCTCTACACGTTTTATATCACTTCAGTGTTTCGTCAACACAACATCCTTAGATACTACTGGACTGCCAAAACAGCAACAACAACATCACAAATTGTAAATGCATGTTTCAGAGTTTGCCGTTCAGATTCCAAAAACACTTAGAGGAGAAAAAAAACTAACTGAGGCTACTGAAAAACACAAACCGATAATTAAACTTGACCGGGCCTGTGTGTAAATCACATGATGGTTTCTGAGACGTGACCATACTACACCAGCCCTAGTAGCAGTAGTAGTAGACGTAGCAGTAAGTTGGGCTATAGTAGCACAGCTAAAACAATAAGGACAGAGAGGACATTCCAGAGCCAGGGCTGTCTGAGTGGAGTGAAAGCCACTTATTACAATGGCCTGCCAGTGGAACTGCAACATGGAAGGAGAAGGTTGGAGGCTCCAGTTCTGAAACCCAAAATTACTTTAGGTGTGTTCTGTTACTCTCCGGTTCCATGGGGTGTGGTTAGGGGGGAGGGGGGTGGTGTGGCGCCGGGCAGGCCGAGAGCCAAATAGAGGCCTGAGCAAACCTCAATGGAACCTCAAAATAGAGCGAAACCAGCCAAAACAGGACACTACCGTTACACGCACAGAACAGACCAGACCAGAACAGGGTCGTGGCCTCCACACACAACAAAGGGCGGCACTCTGATGACAGAGCTCTGTGACAGGCCATCAGCCCGGAGGAGGCGGGACAGGAAGAGAACTGTCACGCCAGGCAGGACACTGAGGTCAGGACAGGGATGTGTGTGTGTGTGTGTGTGTGTGTGTGTGTGTGTGTGTGTGTGTGTGTGTGTGTGTGTGTGTGTGTGTGAGTGAGTGAGTGAGTGAGTGAGTGAGTGAGTGAGTGAGTGAGTGAGTGAGTGAGTGAGTGAGTGAGTGAGTGTGTGAGTGAGTGAGTGAGTGAGGGACATACCCCACATTGTCAGTCAGAGAGGAGAGAAGGAACTGGAGCAGCCACCCAGGAAGTAAAGAAAGGGAACAGGGCCAAAACCATGGATGCATCCCAAATGGCACCCTATTCTCTTTGCAGTGCACTACTGGTCAAAGTAGTGCACTATGTAGGGAATAGAATGTCACTTGGGATGCAGCCCATGCTGCTGCTACCGATGTTCTTGTTGAGGTCAGACATCGCCCTGCGGACGTGAGCTGGGAGCACCATGAGGGAACACCGCAAGGGAGGAAACCAAGCCAGGTCCTATTCATGGGCCAGGCTGACTTACAGAACAGTACACAGAAACGGGAGTACCAGTCAGTACTCTTACAGAGTGGCCTCATCTGATTCTCCAGACTTCAGGTACAGAGTAGCACCATCTCGTTGCTGTGGTGAGAGTTGTGAGGGGGACTTACGAGAGGCTCCTTGTTCTTGACCAGCCGTATGATCTTCACCGAGTCCTCGTCATCATCGATGTCATCGGGCAGCGGCGGCAGCTCGGGGTTGTAACTCTTCTGGGCCACCGTGTCATGGACGGACAGAAGACTCTACAGAGGAGAAGAAGAGGGGGATAAAGGAGGAGAGGAGAGAAAAGAAGGGAGGAGAGGAGAGCGATAGAGGGGGCAGGTGAGGAGGAAATAGAAAGATTAGGGTTACAATTCAGGAAACAAAGCCTCCCTTCACGGAGACAATGTGCAGTTAACAGTAAAAACACAAACTACAGAGAACTCCTACAATACGCAGAGGCCCTTTCAACTAGAGAGAGAGAAGGCAGACAGAAACAGAGAAGGGAGGAATTCACTCCTCTGATGGTTATGAATGGCTGTGCCTGCTGCCTTCCTCAAGTAGCTGGTGATGGATTTGATTTCGTTTAGGTCCCGTTATTCTAGCTACATGTGTTAATTGCCATTAAGGCTTCTCATAGATCTTCCTGATTAAAGGAGTTTAATGCCGCTTGTCCCGCGGCCGCACTGAGACTCCATGAATCACGGGGGATGTTAAGGAGGACAGAGGAATGGAGGACCTTGAGCTTCCAGTGAGAGAGTGTCTAGCTAGCTGATGTTCAGTGACAGTGAAGTTCTCAGCCGCCTCCCAGCAGCAGCAGAGTGAGAAAAAACGGGATGAGAGACGAGAATGGTGGCATTCAGAGTCATTTTTTAAAACAATTTAACGACTCTGTGTCCTCTCTGAATGCTGCTGGAAACGCGCCGTTTTTTTCCACAAAATCACATTTTGGTTCCTCAAAAACACCAAGGCCTGTTACTATATGCCAATCTCAGCTTGTTCCTGTTTCAACCACGGAACAGACATACCTAACGCAACATCACTTCCTTAACTTAACCCAGCTCACCTCAGGCCTCACAGGTCTCCCCCTCCCATCTCGGTTTCCTAGCCCTTTATGTGTGTGTTTGTGTGTGTGTGTGTGTGTGTGTGTGTGTGTGTGTGTGCACGCCTTCGTATGCGTTTTCATAGCCTACCACTATTCACTAACCTTAATCAAACTAACCTGCCATTTGCTGCTTCCTCTACACCCCCATTAGACGCAAATCTCGAACATCAGGAAGCCTGGAGACCACGATTCAATCCCTATCCATCACCACTAACATCCTGAACCCCGAGTGTCCTCTCATCGATGCCCACCACTGCCACTGTCAAGTCCTAGTTGACACTCACATCAGCAGACCTCCTGTCCCCTGACAGCTCGTAACAGCCTGGCCGGTAATGTCTTGTAAAGACTCCCCATCACAACCACTGAGACTAGCATCAACAGCACCAGGTTAATAGGTAGCACATGGCAGAGAGGCAGGGCAGACCCCTTGCTTGTGGTGGCTGCTGACACACTCACACAGAGACGAGCATTCTCGCACACACACAGAGACAAACCCATACACACACACACAGACAAACGCATACACACACACACACACACACACACACACACACAGGGCAGCGTATGGAAGCATTTTTATGGGTCAACAGCAGTCAGCAGATCCTGTTTTGTCTCAGAGTCAGTGTTCTGTGTGTGTGTGTGTGTGTGTGTGTGTGTGTGTGTGTGTGTGTGTGTGTGTGTGTGTGTGTGTGTGTCTCCTAATTTAATGTAGAGCTGATATCCTTGCTGGAACTGAATCGTTCAGCTGGAGCAGGAGCTGGGCCTCCCATACAGCTTGGGTTATGGCGAGACCGAGCCTGTGTCCCAAATGGCACCCTATTCTCTATATGATGCACTACTTTTAACCAGGGCCCACGGGGCACAGGGTACCATTTGGGATGCAACAGAATTGAACACAACAGAACACAGCACAGCAGGGCTCTGGAGCAGTGGGTTTAGTGCCAGCCTAGCACTGTCTGGAGATGAAGAAAGACTGCGAAAGACAAGCCCAGTTTAATGAGCGCTAGATGCCAGGAATGACCAGGAGGTTTATTTGGACAAGCTCAGTGATCTGTTTTTATAGGATCCCTATTATGTCTAATGAACACAAACACCGCCAGGCTCTCAAAGTACAGGTCCTGAAAACAGAGTGAGCCTAGCCCGGTCTCAGCGGTCTCCTTTTCCCTAGTGCACTACTTTTGACAAGAACCCTATGAAGCCTGGTCAAAAGTAGTGTACTATATAGGGAGTAGGGTGCCAATTGAGATGCAGTCTCCTTCTTCTGAGGTCCCTGGCCCAACGATGTGGTAGGCAGAGGCAGATTACCACCCGCCCCCCCCCCCCCCCATCGAAAACAGACGGCCGTCATAATTGGCACTTTCATCAATGTCAATGTTAGTGTTTTTTTTTAGGAGGTTAATATGGGCAGGAGTTGTTTTTTCATCTGTGAATAATAAAAGGAGGGAGGGAGGGGAGGTGGGCGAGTGTATATGCTGTGATTTATGTCCAGCCCTAGGAATGGATCATTTCAGCCATAATGGAGAGTGATACCATTACTATCACACAGAGACACCATTCAGAGGAGAGTGATACCGTTACTATCACACAGAGACACTATTCAGAGGAGAGTGATACCGTTACTATCACACAGAGACACCATTCAGAGGAGAGTGATACCGTTACTATCACACAGAGACACCATTCAGAGGAGAGTGATACCGTTACTATCACACAGAGACACCATTCAGAAGAGAGTGATACCGTTACTATCACACAGAGACACCATTCAGAAGAGAGTGATACCGTTACTATCACACAGAGACACCATTCAGAGGAGAGTGATACCAATTATATCACACAGAGACACTATTCAGAGGAGAGTGATACCGTTACTATCACACAGAGACACCATTCAGAGGAGAGTGATACCGTTACTATCACACAGAGACACTATTCAGAGGAGAGTGATACCGTTACTATCACACAGAGACACCATTCAGAGGAGAGTGATACCGTTACTATCACACAGAGACACCATTCAGAGGAGAGTGATACCGTTACTATCACACAGAGACACTATTCAGAGGAGAGTGATACCGTTACTATCACACAGAGACACTATTCAGAGGAGAGTGATACCGTTACTATCACACAGAGACACCATTCAGAGGAGAGTGATACCGTTACTATCACACAGAGACACCATTCAGAAGAGAGTGATACCGTTACTATCACACAGAGACACCATTCAGAAGAGAGTGATACCGTTACTATCACACAGAGACACCATTCAGAGGAGAGTGATACCAATTATATCACACAGAGACACTATTCAGAGGAGAGTGATACCGTTACTATCACACAGAGACACCATTCAGAGGAGAGTGATACCGTTACTATCACACAGAGACACCATTCAGAGGAGAGTGATACCAATTATATCACACAGAGACACTATTCAGAGGAGAGTGATACCGTTACTATCACACAGAGACACCATTCAGAGGAGAGTGATACCAATTATATCACACAGAGACACTATTCAGAGGATAGTGATACCGTTACTATCACAGAGACACCATTCAGAGGAGAGTGATACCGTTACTATCACACAGAGACACTATTCAGAGGAGAGTGATACCGTTACTATCACACAGAGACACCATTCAGAGGAGAGTGATATCGTTACTATCACACAGAGACACCATTCAGAAGAGAGTGATACCGTTACTATCACACAGAGACACCATTCAGAGGAGAGTGATACCGTTACTATCACACAGAGACACTATTCAGAGGAGAGTGATACCGTTACTATCACACAGAGACACTATTCAGAGGAGAGTGATACCGTTTCTATCACACAGAGACACCATTCAGAGGAGAGTGATACCGTTACTATCACACAGAGACACCATTCAGAGGAGAGTGATACCGTTACTATCACACAGAGACACCATTCAGAGGAGAGTGATACCGTTACTATCACACAGAGACACCATTCAGAGGAGAGTGATACCGTTACTATCACACAGAGACACCATTCAGAGGAGAGTGATACCGTTACTATCACACAGAGACACCATTCAGAGGAGAGTGATACCGTTACTATCACACAGAGACACTATTCAGAGGAGAGTGATACCGTTACTATCACACAGAGACACTATTCAGAGGAGAGTGATACCGTTACTATCACACAGAGACACCATTCAGAGGAGAGTGATACCGTTACTATCACACAGAGACACTATTCAGAGGAGAGTGATACCGTTACTATCACACAGAGACACTATTCAGAGAGTGATACCGTTACTATCACACAGAGACACCATTCAGAGGAGAGTGATACCAATACTATCACACAGAGACACTATTCAGAAGAGAGTGATACCGTTACTATCACACAGAGACACCATTCAGAGGAGAGTGATACCGTTACTATCACACAGAGACACCATTCAGAGGAGAGTGATACCAATTATATCACACAGAGACACTATTCAGAGGAGAGTGATACCATTACTATCACACAGAGACACTATTCAGAGGAGAGTGATACCGTTACTATCACACAGAGACACTATTCAGAGGAGAGTGATACCGTTACTATCACACAGAGACACCATTCAGAGGAGAGTGATACCGTTACTATCACACAGAGACACTATTCAGAGGAGAGTGATACCGTTACTATCACACAGAGACACTATTCAGAGAGTGATACCGTTACTATCACACAGAGACACCATTCAGAGGAGAGTGATACCAATACTATCACACAGAGACACTATTCAGAAGAGAGTGATACCGTTACTATCACACAGAGACACCATTCAGAGGAGAGTGATACCGTTACTATCACACAGAGACACTATTCAGAGGAGAGTGATACCGTTACTATCACACAGAGACACCATTCAGAGGAGAGTGATACCAATTATATCACACAGAGACACTATTCAGAGGAGAGTGATACCAATTATATCACACAGAGACACTATTCAGAGGAGAGTGATACCGTTACTATCACACAGAGACACTATTCAGAGGAGAGTGATAACGTTGCTATCACACAGACACCATTCAGAGGCCAGGCATCTGCTTATGTTTTACATACAGACTGTGATTTACATCGGGCTGGGTAGGTATCGGTGGCTTAGTAGAACGGACACATCTCTATCCAGCCATTAAGAGAGAGAGGGAGGGAGGGAGGGAGGGTAAGGTGCGGGAGGAAAAGAGAGACAGAGAGACCAAGAGAGAGACAGAGAAAGAGAGAGAGAGGAAGAGAGAGAGAGGAAGAGACAGAGGGGGAGAGACAGAGGAAGACAGAGGAAGAGACAGAGGAAGACAGAGGAAGAGAGAGAGAGACAGAGGAAGACAGAGGAAGAGAGAGAGAGACAGATATAGAGAGGAGAGAGACAGATCTAGAGAGAGGAGGAGGAAGAGAGGGACAGAGAACTAGCTGTTGCTGCTTTATAAATGAGATGAGACGGCTTCCAAACCTCAGTCAGTCAGTGAGTGTGTTACAGTCAAAACGTTCCTCCTGCCACCGTTCCCCAGCACTGGGCTAGCTGCTGCTGAAGTTAATCTATCGTAACCGAGTGCTTCTGCAGCTTGGAGCTAGAAGACTGTCGATGTGACGGTTTACCCAGGGAGAAGTAAAACTATCAGACTGGCAGTGTGGCGGGCCAGGCCCAAACCATACAGACACCAGCCAGGGTGGAGGGAGGGAGGGGTATGGGGAAATAGGGGGAGTGTATGTGTGTGTGTGTGTGTGTGTGTGTGTGTGTGTGTGTGTGTGTGTGTGTGTGTGTGTCCGTGTACACTAGGGTAGCTTTGAACAGTTGAACCTGTTGTCACCTTGGGGCAGAAGGGAAGAGGCCCCTACTTAGCAGCCCCAAGAAGCCCTGATGGCAGTGTGTGTGTGTGTGTGTGTGTGTGTGTGTGTGTGTGTGTGTGTGTGTGTGTGTGTGTGTGTGTGTGTGTGTGTGTGTGTGTGTGTGTGTGTGTAGAGTCATGTGAAAAAGTAAGTACACCCCTTGGAAAGTTCTCTTTTATTTTAAATATTTGGACATATGGATATGTAATCTTCACTTCAACACTATTGATAGATAAAGGTTACCCAATTTAACAAATCACAAAAAAACAAAACACGTTGAAAATGTTATGCAACACTGTCCAACAAAAATTCCAGACCACTGGCAAACTACAGGACAGGTCGTCCCACCAAAGATTATTGATGCCCATGAGTCTGGGAGGGGTTACAAAGAATATCAAGACACAACTGACTTTACCCAGGTGTTGTCTGGCAAAAGTCAGTTGTGTCTTGATATTCATTTTTGAGAGCAGAGGCTTCTTCCTTCCTGACCTCCCATGTAGGCCAAGTTTGTGCAGTCTCTTTCTGACAGTGTACCCATGCAATTTGACATTGATTGTGGCAAGAGAGGCCTGTAGATCCCTTGATGTTACCCTGGGGTTCTTAGAGACTTCTATGAGCATCTTTCGGTCAGCTCTTGGGCTGACTTTGGTGGGACGACCTGTCCTAGGTAGTTTGCCAGTGGTCTGGAATTTTCGTCGGACAGTGGAATGATGTACTTCGAATTGCTTGTAAATGGATTTGTAACCCCTGCCAGACTCATAGGCAGCAATAATCTTTCTTCTGAGGGCCTCAGGTAGGTCTTTTGATCTTTGAGTGATGTGTTACCACACACCCATATGGTTAAGACCAAACCAGACACATTTTCTTATCTTTATGGTTTCTCTCTAATGTTTTCTAATCATTTGCACTTGCTTTGGTACCTAATTCTAATTTTAGCAATTTTATGTGACGGTAAAGGTAGGGGTGTACTAACTTTTTCCCCATAAGGAAAAGGCATTTTGGTTTATTTTAATTGCATAACATTTTTGTGATTTGTTAAATTGGGCAAACTTTATCTGTCAATAGTGTTGAAGTGAAGATTACATATCCATTTGTCCAAATATGTAAAATAAAAAGAGAACTTTCCAGGGGGTGTACTTACATACATACATACAGTCATGTGAAAAAGTATGTGTGTGAGTAATGCTTGGACCACTCCCCCGTCTCAGTCTCATCTCTTCTTCCTCAGGAGCGGTCGGACCTAGTGACCGATGAGCTTCTACGAGGAGAGAGAGAGAGAGCTCCCCTGTGATGGTTCGCTCCGTGGCAGACGAGTGTCGTCAACGAGCCATCGAGACTAGGGCACCTCCCTTTGGAGTTGACGTAGTTAAAGGAGATGACACCCTATTCCCTATATACTGCACTACTTTTGACCAGAGCCCATGGCACTATATAGGGAGCCATTTGAGACGAAGCCATAGCATAGTGAAGCAGGCACGCTCTTGTGTACACCGCGCTCCCTCCAACAGACAGACTGCAGTTATGATGGCTTCACACACACACACACACACACACACACACACACACTAGGGATTCCCCTGATCTTCAGTGTGATGGGTTTCATCCGACTCTATTCATTTTGTAACGGTTCTCGCTCTGTCCTGCTGTTAGACGTGTGTGCTGTTTGACATGATGGAGACCGAGGCAGAGCGCCAAGGTATTTTTTTTTCTGGCAACGTTCTGTCTGTCTGACAGTGTGACGGTCTAAGTCATAACAAAGGTGTCTCACCAGACATACAAACACCCGCACACACACACACACACACACACACTCAAGCTTCTGGTGTCTGCAAGATCATCCAACCTTAGAGATTTACATCTAACGAGAGAGAGAGAGAGAGAGAGAGAGAAGCCAGAGAATTGTTAAAAGGAGAGATAAAAAGAATAAGCCTTTAAAAGCTTGGAGAAGTGCTGCATCCGTTGGTGTGATGTCATGTTGTCTGGCTGACCTGTGGATGAACAGAGAAGTGATGTATCATAGAGGACACAGAACCTACCACAGGAGCCAATGGAGTGGCATCAAACACATGGAAACCATATGGTTGATGTATTTGATACCATTCCACTAATTCCACAAGCCTGTCCTCCCCAATAAAGTTGCCACCAACCTCCTGTGGAACCTACCGATGCGTCCCAAATGGCGGTCTACTCCCTATATAGTGTAATGCACTATTCCCAAAAAGTAATGCACCATATAGGGAATAGGGACAGAAACTACAGTAGAGCTGGGACACTATGTTTTTGTTGGAGGGAGAAAAAGGGAGAAATAACGCACTAATGCAAGATTGACTGAGTGCCATGTAGAAGGAGGGAATGTGGAATGACTGGGTGAGTTCTGTGGAGAGAGAGAGAGAGAGAGAGAGAGAGAGAGAGAGAGAGAGAGAGAGAGAGAGAGAGAGAGAGAGAGAGAGAGAGAGAGAGAGAGAGAGAGGAGAGAGATGGATATAGAGAGACAGAGAGAGAGACAGAGACAGAGAGAGAGAGAGAGAGAGAGAGAGAGAGAGAGAGAGAGAGAGGAGAGAGATGGATATAGAGAGATAGAGAGAGAGACAGAGACAGAGAGACAGAGAGAGAGAGAGGAGAGAGATGGATATAGAGAGAGGAGAGAGAAGAATGTTTGTGTGCGTCTTACCTTGACGTGGGGTTTAGCCAGTAGTTTGAGCAGCTCTCTGATCTCTCCACTGGCACTTTTACCCTGCAGTTCCTCAGACAGCTGAGAGTGAGAGTGAGAGAAATAATCTGTTAGCATTAATATATTAATGATAACCAGACAGTCATACAGTAAAACAGACTACGTTCTGTTGGTAATAATCCCTGTCTGTCCATTGTGTGCTGAGGGCCGCCAGGCATGAAGAGAGCCCATCAATCTGATGTCTCTCTAATACGCTCTACTCCAGCACCAGAGCCAAAGCCAGTGGCCCAGGCCCAAACTTAGGCACTACTAACAGGCCCTTGGTGGGCTGCTGCCTGGACCAGGCCTGTGGTTGTCTGGTTGTCTAGAGGGGATGGTCGGGTTCATCTCCGTGGGCTGGACAGCAGCTGATTTACGGGTGCCCTGGCAGAGAGAGCCGCGGGTCCCTGGGGGTGAGGAGGGCTGGAGAGAAGCGGTGAGGAGCGGCGGAGCACCCAGACAAAATTGCCACTTGTTAGTGAACAGGGAGGAGAACCGCCTAAACTGAGTCTGTTCAACCAGCCCCGGTGAAAAATCAAGAGCTCTGAGAATCCTCCCACTGGCAGGGACAAGAGGAGGAGGGGAGGAAAAGAGGACAAAAGAATTCCAATTCCAGTCAATTCAGGAAGTACACCGGAATTCCAATTCCAATTCTCTTCTATGCTATTCAATGGGGAATTTGAATTTGGTTTACTTTCTCAACTGATTGAAATTGAAAAGGAATTGACCATAACCCTGACACACACACACCCTGCTCTTTGTTGCTATGAGCGAGCACCCACCAGTAGATTTATCAGTTCACAGTAATGGGGGTCTCAAGCCACCCTCCAGTCAGGGAGTAACAGTTCAAGAAACAGCATCCTCCCACACACCCAGACACACACACAAACAAGTGTGTGATTACAGAGGAAAGGAAGTTTGACTAATGACGTCCAGAGTGAGGCAGCGGTCGGGTAGGGGAGAGGTACAAGGGCAGCAGGGTGAAGGAAAGGTAAAGATGGGGAGCTGGGGGGGCCTCTCAACTCCTCTGTGACAAAGACGCGTGTCGTGGAGGGGGTTTTTCCACTCTGTGAGTCCCCTCCAGGGACAAATAGCTGCCAGGGGGGTTAAGGGATCCCAGAACTATACTTTATCACCACAGAGAGAGAGAGAGAGAGAGAGAGAGGAGTCACTACTGCTGCCCTCTGAAGAGACAGACGGGAGCTTAAGTGTGTGTGTGTGTTTATGAGAGAGAAATAGAGATGAGGTTGTGAGCATCTTGCACTGTACATAGATCACCCCTTGCCAAAGTTAACTGCTATGAGAGAGTGTACATCATCCCTTACCAAAGTTAACTGCTATGAGAGAGACTGTACATCATCCCTTGCCAAAGTTAACTGCTATGAGAGAGTGTACATCATCCCTTGCCAAAGTTAACTGCTATGAGAGAGAGTGTACATCATCCCTTGCCAAAGTTAACTGCTATGAGAGAGACTGTACAGGTCCTTTTATTGTCTTATTAAAGGCTTTAGCTCATAACTCACTAGGGAGGAAAGATGAGACAACATACTCTACACTACCTTCATGCTTCTACACTACAATTGTCCGTCTCTCTCTCTCCCTCTCCCTCAAGAAGAAAAACATGGTCTACTTTGTGGATTGTGGCTGAGTGCATTTCATTTGTAACCCCATGGCCAGCCCCACACTGATGTCTATTTAGACAGGCCTGATGTGGAGCACTGAGTTTACGGTTCCCGCGGCCATGAAACCCATTACGTTATTTCAAACACAAATAAAAACCTGCGTCTGGCTATAACCAACGCAAAAATCTTGTTCAATTACAGCTTGTCTTTTTGTGATTTCATTTTACCCCAGATGTTTCCACAACATCACATAAATACATGATTCTGTCTCTTGGACATGCTAAAAAAGGGCTTGGTGCTGGATGACAACATGAAACTTAAAATGGAGACACTGAAGCAAACACACTGCTGGGATGCTACAGCTACAAAGGCATGGCAATTACTTACATGAACGATCCAAATGGAAATAATTTCAACATTCATATACACTGACAATATTTGTGTTCACTTCTGCATTCCTACCACCTGTTTAAGACAAAGATAATGAAGGTACAGGTAACTGAACAAAATAAAGGAAACGCCAACATAAAGTGTTTTAATAGGGCGTTGGGCCACCACAAGCCAGAACAGCTTCAATGCACCTTGGCATATTTTGTTGATGGTGGTAGAAAACACTGTCTCAGGCGCCTCTCCAGAACTTCTTATAAGTGTTCAATTGGGTTGAGATCTGGTGACTGAGACACACATGACCCACGTGACCTTAAGCATTATGGGATGTTTTAATTGCTTAAGTACCTCAGCAACCACACTTGTGAGGAAGCACCTGCTTTCAATATACTTTGTTTCCCTCATTTACTCAAGAGTTTCCTCCATTTTGACAGTTACCTGTGAATCAATGCATTGTAACTGTGGATTGACGGTCAGTGTGGAGAGAGAGAGAAGAGAGGTTCTCTCTGGGCCCATCTGGTGGCCAGTCTGGAGAATGACAGGCGTCTCATCTCAGACTAGAGAGGATGGGGGGACAGCCAACGGAGGATAGGGCCAGGGTAAAGGAGTTAGATATTTTCTAGGAGCTGTGGCCTTGTGTGTAATTAATTTGGGCCTTTTATGTGTGTGTGTGTGTGTGTGTGTGTGTGTGTGTGTGTGTGTGTGTGTGTGTGTGTGTGTTTGAGTGTGAGTGCATGCATGCGGTTGTGTGTGTGTGTGTGTGTGTGTAATAGTATTTCATCAAGCCAGCCAGGTATTGTGAGGTCTGTCCTGTAGCAGCAGCAGTAGAGGTCTGGTGGTTCTGTGGTTGGAGTCACCTACTGAGAATGCTCTAGACAGTGCACGAGGGCAGACAGGGGTTGAAGTGTCATTGTATGTTAGGCAATAAATTCAACCTCCATAACTGAAACTCAACCCCAAAATGAATTTCACCAAGAGCTCCTCTACTCTAGCAGTTCAATAACATACACTCTACTACACACAATGACTTCAATAGGTTTCATTTCGAGCTCGGAGAGACTACGCGGTTGAAAAAGGATACTTCTTAAAAACACACGTGCTTCTTAAAAACACAAGTGCTCTGAATTGTTTTGGTTGGTGGCTCTGGCACTCCGGACCGCTTTCATAAACCATCTTTATCCTGATATCTGATAATCCATGGTGAGGTTTCTCAGAGCATTTACGAGGAAGCGCAAATTTAAAAAGCTGTAATTTGAAAAATGAACGGGGGGCTGATAGTTGGGTCCCTTAAAGAAATACAGAGATGGACGCTTGCCATAACCCATGGAAGGAGAGAGGGAGAAGGAAAAATAAGCAAAGTTGTCTCTCTATATCTCTCTCACACACACACACACACACACACACACACACACAGGTATTGTGCAGTCCCTGGTGCGGTGTTGTGGACCCGGTGACCTGGGCTGTCTGCCATCCTGTCATCCATACATACATCTGTCTTCTAGAGTTTCTCTGGGCCAGGCCAGACCAGACTCTCCAGGTCCGTTTGTGCGGTCATCGTCCGGGGACTCAGGCTAGGCAGAACCTACCTCTTAAACACCACAGTGACTCCCTCAGCTAAAGAAACACACTGCCACTGCCAGCCCAGCCAGGCCATAAAAACACCACAAGACTCACTCTACATCTCTCTCTCCCCATTTCATTTATCCGAATGAGCGATTATTAAAGTGTATACAACTTTGTGTTGCGTTTACGTTAGCATAGCTTCATCCAGGTCGATAAGCCTTTGTCTCTCTTCCCGCTCATTCGCCTTTCCTTTGTGTAACTAACCGTCATATCGGAAAAGCCCACTAGGGACTTTTCATGGCATGATTGCTAACATGTGTAAGGCTGATTCAACTTGTCCGCTAGGATTCGTTGCAGGATTTAATTCAATCACGCCATCAATTAAACGTTAGGTAATCGATTTTTATAAAATAGCATTTTATCAAAGCCAGACACACGACACCGCTCTCCTTTCCTTTGACTCTCTCTGCCTCTCTCTCTCCTCTCAATGCTCTTTAGAAGGACAGGAGATGAGGAATACGCCACAGCACTTTGATTCAAATAAACAGAGCAGGGGTTTTTAAAACATAACCACACATCATTAAACCACCGCTTAACCTCCTCCACTTACAGCACTAAACCAGACTGGATCAGTGGTTTATACAGGTGTGTGTGTGTGTGTTTACGCATGCTCTTGTGCAACCATGCACGTGTGTGTAACGCTGCTAATTCCATTACTGACCAATAGGGAGAAGCACCACCAACACAATGTCAGATAGATGTTTAGTTAATAACGACAGAGAAGGTTTTTTAAGTCTCTGATGATGAGAGGAGCAGAGAGTCTAACGGCCGTACAGATAATGGAAGGAAATAGCCCATCACTGGCTGCCATGTCGCTACTCTGTCATGCATGCACAGACTCACACAGAGGGCAGGCATTTTGGGGAGAGGAAGACAGGTTCATAAATCAACGGGGCTGTGTGCCACAGGTGATCTCTCTCTCTCTCTCTCTCTCTCTCTCTCTCTCTCTCTCTCTCTCTCTCTCTCTCTCTCTCTCTCTCTCTCTCTCTCTCTCTCTCTCTCTCTCTCTCTCTCTCTCTCTCTCTCTCTCTCTCTCTCTCTCTCTCTCTCTCTCTCTCTCTCTCTCTCTCTCTCTCTCTCTCTCTCTCTCTCTCTCTCTCTCTCTCTCTCTCTCTCTCTCTCTCTCTCTCATTAATTTCTCCTCTTTCACTCTCCTTCCTTTTGCCCTCTGAAAATGATCACTTGTTCCCTGGGAACATGGGAGCTGGATTTTCTATTCCGTTGCGGCTAGACGTATGGGAGGAAGATGGGGAGAAAGGAGGGAGAGGAGGGAGAGAAGGGATGGAGAACAGGGGGAGAAAGGAGTGAGAAGAGGGGGAGAAAGGAGTGAGATTAGGGGGAGGGGTGAGGGAGAAGAGGGAGAGAAGGGATGGAGAGGAGGGGGAGAAAGGAGGGAGAGGAGGGGGAGAACGGAGGGGAGGAGGAGGAGAAGGGAGAGAGAGGAGGGAGAGATGGCAGTGTTATTAGAACAGGCATGTCATATCGTTCTGAGAGTGAGAAGAGCCAGGAAGCTACATGGAGAGAGGTCAAAGGTCACGGGATGAGAAAGAACAAAAGTGAAACCTCATCTGATTCCCAGCGGGTGACTCAGCAGGGGTAGGGTGTGTGTGTATAGGTGTACTGTGTGTGAGTGTGTGTGTGTCTGTGTGTCTGTCTGTCTGTCTGTGTGTGTGTGTGTGTACGTGCGTCTGTGCTTATATGTCTGTGTGTGTGCGTGCGTATGTGTGTGCACACGTCTGTGTGTGTGTGTGTGTGTGTGTGTGTGTGTAAACAGTAGAGGGGGAGCTACTTACGTCAGTGGCCAGGGAGCCAGCACTGTCTAGGATGGGGGCAGGATTACGGTCCTCATAGTGCTGCAGCCTCTCATGGATCTGAAGGAGAGACAAAGTAAGGAGAGACTGTTGTGGGTTGTGGTCAGAGAGGGGTTGGAGGGTCCACGGGGAGGCTGGGCTAGGGAAACACACCGGTGTCTGCTAACACCCCACCACCCACACGAACGAGAAAGTCATTCTCAGAGGGTTACCACAGCACAAAAGACTGCTTTAGTGCTTTTCAGTTCATTCTTCAACTGTACCATCAAATCCTGCTCTCCTCCACCTACTGGATAAGCTCTGGTGGTTACGGATTACTAAACATTTCAACAGCATCATAAAATACTTCATTATCAATATAGGACAGCATCACCAGAACACAGTGTTAGTCCCAGGACAGGAAAATAAGAGGGGAAAATAACATATTTTTCAACACTTTACACAGAGACATGCTGAAGAAAGAGAAAGAGAGAGAAAGAGAAAGAGAAAGAGAAAGAGAAAGAGAGAGAGAGGGAGAGAGAGAAAGAGAGCAAGGGAGAGAGACTCTTGTCATGTGTGATGTACTGTATGAACCGCTGCCAAAGAATGCCACGACAATCAGCAAATCGTAGAGGGACAACCACCCACCTACTGCCTCTCGCTCCATCCCTCTATCCCAGGACCGGGGTGTGGAGCTGGGCCAAGGGTTGAGTGACAGCTGGGCCCAAGCTCTGGTTCATTCCTAGATGTCCCAGCAGCCAGCCTACATTCCAGCACCACGAGGCTGGAGGAGAGAGCTGGGGTGACAGTGACAGAAGAGTCCTGGCCCTGTAGCTTGGAACGACTAGGAGCCTGGAGGGCCTACGCAGAACGGCACTCACTCAATCTCTCTTTCTCACTCCTTCTCTCTCTCCCTCTCCTTCTGTCCCCCTCTCTCCTATACTCTCGCTCTCTCTGCAGACATGGAGCAGTGACAGACTGCAACCAGAGAATTACTCACTAGGAGGCAGAGAGTAGAGTTTGGGGCGAATAGTTTGTTTTCTGACATGTTGTTAACAACTACAGTTGCTGTGTAATTAAAACCCTTTCTCCATTCTGAGAACTGTATTACCCGGACAACGTCACAGCCTGTGTGTGTGTGAATAAGAACAGGAACGCGTCTGCATGGGAGGAATGTATAAATTACTGCCACACGCAGGATGGAATTTGTCTCCTCCAGTGGCACTTTCATAATTGCTGTCACCGACCGAGGTAAAAAATGGAGGGGGATTTAAAATTGAATTTGAACAAAACATCAAGTTTTTTGTCTTGAGAAAATAACGTATGCAGAGCATTGCAGAGCGACTGTGATGGTTTATATAGAAGGGAATTAGTTTCCAACATAGCTACACTAGAAGACAAAATGATCTAATCTATGATTAGGAGAAAGGCATACATTTTGGAAGTCCTATAGAGACCAGTGGTTTTTAACCGGTGTGCCTTGAAGAACTCTCAGGTTTTCCTAATCTTTTGGAACATTCACTTATAAACGTACATGGAATGATGACTGGGAGCACCAGTGCCACTCAGACAATATATTGAATGGCACATGGTTACATCTGTATCTTTTTTTATATATGTATTTTTATACACACATCACCAGCATAGTCATTGTATTATTGAACTTTGCCTGTGAGAACAATTAGCGCAGGCAAGTCTGATTAGGTTTAGCTGTACCGAAGCCTCTGCTATAGAACATGGCTGTGTGTAAAAACGGCTAGTCTCTAGCTCAAATCTTTCAGAAATAAATACCTATTTTACCGGAGCAACATTTTTTTTTTCACTCTGGCGTGGATTGCGCAACGCTCTTAAAGGGGTAAACCTCATCAATAAAGGACCTATGCAAACTGTGAACATTTTTCAAATATATCCTATTTAATCTATAGAAAACCTTTGTCACCGAAAATAGATGATTTGCAGTATGGATCAGATATGATGGAGGTCATTATCACTAAATAAACTAATAGGGGAATTTAAGGTGTGCCGTATAATTATTTATCCCATCAAGGAGTGCCACGGTTTAAAAAAGGGACGGAACCACTAATATAGACCATAGATTAGATACTTTTCTATGTCTTATATATTTAATATTGGCTTTATATTGTGGTAATATACCAGTATCGGATTCAGCCAGGAGGTCTCTGGAGCTAAACCATCCAGTATCTCAGTCACAGACGGCCAGACATACAGAGTGTTAGCCAAGAGCAGCATCATTACCGGGTCAGGTTTAAGGCTGTAGGCTACAGTACCAGTACAGGGAAGTAACAGTACAGGAGATCTGGTCCCCACCAGAGGTTCAAATCCTCAAGATAAATACACATTACTCGGCCATAAAACACTGCATTAGGCGTGTCCCCTAGTAATCTGGGGAGGGGAAGGCTAAAGGAACGGTGCTCATGTGTGTGTGACTAGAAATCTGGGGAGGGGAGGGCTAAGATGGGGAGCCCGACGGCTGCCCTTCCTCTGCTCTTACTGAGCTTTGAGACTAGAGGGGGGGCTGGGGATGGAGCTTTGAGACTAGGGGTGGGGCTGGGGATGGAGCTTTGAGACTAGGGGTGGGGCTGGGGATGGAGCTTTGAGACTAGGGGTGGGGCTGGGGATGGAGCTTTGAGACTAGGGGTGGGGCTGGGGATGGAGCTTTGAGACTAGGGGTGGGGCTGGGGATGGAGCTTTGAGACTAGGGGTGGGGCTGGGGATGGAGCTTTGAGACTAGGGGTGGGGCTGGGGATGGAGCTTTGAGACTAGAGGGGGGGCTGGGGATGGAGCTTTGAGACTAGGGGTGGGGCTGGGGATGGAGCTTTGAGACTAGGGGTGGGGCTGGGGATGGAGCTTTGAGACTAGGGGTGGGGCTGGGGATGGAGCTTTGAGACTAGGGGTGGGGCTGGAGCTTTGAGACTAGGGGTGGGGCTGGGGATGGAGCTTTGAGACTAGGGATGAAGCTTTAAGGCTCTAGTCGTGCACTATATAGGGAATAGGGTGCCATTTGGGACACGCACTCAGACTGGGATGCCTCTACGGTAGACACAGCCTGATATCACAGAGAGTCCTGGGAACACATCTGAAGGCATGGACAGAGGTGTGACAGTATGATATAACTGTGCTTCTATTTAGCGATAGGTCCAAACTGTGATGGCTATCGCGAGGATACTTCTGATAACAGGTACGAATCACATTGCAGACAGAGGACGAGGCTAAATACTCTCTACGTCTGCAGTTCTACGGTAGCCTAATCTCTGCAGCCTGCAGGGTTAATCTCCCTCTGACACGCTCGCAGCACAGCCCATAAAAAGACACAGGAGAAGCTCTAGTTACTTCCTCGGTCTTCCTGCACATCCATCTATCGCTCTGAAACACAAGGTGAATTTGAGAGAGAGAGAAAGAATGTCACCGTCTTCGCCTCTCCAGCATTCCAGAATGCGAATCACATCTGCTTAGCTACTTCCACCAACCCCAAGTCACAACGACTTAGTCTGCTGCTTAGTTACTTTGGAATTTCTCTGCTCTAGAATGTGAGATCCGATGGCAATTGCTTTTTTATTTACAACTACAGGACCGCGTCCAAACAGTCTCTCTGTCCGTAAGCAGAGCGGAATGCATTGGTCTGCCTGCCTAATGGGACAGTTAGGAGCCAGCGCCGTCACGTATTTTAAAGTAAAAACGAGCTGCTTTACATATCATAGCCTGCATTCTTCAGGCCACCAGCAACACACTGCTAGCGCTCCTGGCAGGCAGGCAGTGTGTGTGTCTGTTTTTGTGTGTGTGTGTGTCTGTGTGGCGGTGGAAAAAGGTCTAACACTGAGAGGTTATGTAACAGCCAGGCAAGGCCAGGCCAAAGGCTTAGTTAAACGCAGAGCAGAACTAGAGGCTAGGGCTGCGTACCACATGGCATCCTATTAGCGCCCTAAACAAGATACAGGATACCACTTGGAACGCAACCTAGAGGCTGGAGGCTAGAGAATCCATAGGCAGGAATCGAAGGCAGGGATTCTGACTGCAGCAAGTGGAGGATAGACCGAACGTCACACGATCATCTTCAGTCATCAGTCTGGAACCTTCACCCCCAGGCTGGTGGTCATAGTCTTGGTTAACGGGTTAAAAGTTATGTCTGTGAACCTGGGTTCAAGGCCAGGGAACCCCTGTGGTGTGGCAGCCCAGTACCAACACACACATGAGACTCAGACCACAAGAGAGCACAACCTTCAGAAACACTAAGGGACAAAAACAACCGTCTGGCAGAACAGCAACAAAAGGAGAGAGAGAGACTGAAAGAAAGATGGGAAGGAGAGATTGTGGGAGGGAGAGAAAGAGATACAGAAAAGGCAAGGGAAGGAAAAATACTGGAGAAAGAGAGAGACAGAAAGACAGAGGTAGTGAGAGATGGAAAGAGAGAGAAAGCTGGATTGTGTTTCGGGAATGCGGGGCCCGCGAGGAGGCCTGGAACTCCTGGTTAATGTCGTCTGGCCAGAGGTGCTCGACGTTACCACTCCACAGCTCTTCTCACCCACCCCTTCAATCCCTCCACCCCTCCACTCCATTTTCCGCAGGACCCAACGGAGTGTATCCAGTATCCACATCTCCAGTATCCACTGGTGGCTCAGATCACTACAGCTAGTAACTTCAGAACACCTCATCAACCCTTCTCCAGCATGGAGGGAAAGACACTAGGTGAGGAGGACTGTACCATGCAGGGGAGACAGACCAGGGGGCAGACACACACACAGAAACAGACGTGCAGGCTTGAGACTGAAATGCTTGTCAGTCACTGTTTACCCAAGAACCCTGGTTACCCATTTCAGACTCCCAGCACCAGAGAGGACGAGGCTGGCTGGCTGGCTGGCTGGCTGGCTGGCTGGCTGTGTTCTCCTCTTCTCTCACACCGGTCGGTTTACAGCAGAGCCCTGGAGATGATCTGGTCTGGTCTGGCATGGTGACCTGACCAGTATGGAGAAGCCCTAGACAGAGCCTGGAGATCACATTGCCACAGAGAATAGTCTCAAAGACTGACATTAGCTCATGAGCATCTTGTGGCCAATTAGCCAAGGCCCTGAACTGGCCAACTTGGAATGAAACCCTTAAACCGGTCATAAAATGGTCATGTAGACAGCACTTTATACTGCTGAGGGACAACAGACTGCTGCTGGGGTAGAATTGTGTTGGAGTGTAGCTAGTTGTAAACCTCCTCTGTGCCTGGGTTAAGGGAAAACACAAAATCAGAGCGTTAGCTTGTGCCTGCCACCCTACTAAATTCTCTGGAGGTGGCTGACGCACAGTGAGCATCTTGCCTTGAGGAGGCTGAGGGAGGAAGGTCTGGCCCGGGCCAGCACGGCGCCTAAGCTCTGCTCAGCGCACCGGATCTGCTAGGAACGCACTCAACTCTTGTTTGTGGAAAAGGCCTGGAGAATGTGACAGCTTATTAAGAGAGCAGATGCACTGAAGAGGGATAGAGAAAGAGAGAGAGTGTGAGAGAAAGAGAGAGAGAGAGAGAAAGAGAGAGAGAGAGAGAAAGAGAGAGAGTGAGAGAAAGAGAGCAAGAGAGAGAGTGGGCAGAGGTCCAGCCTGCCATGACACCCATATCATTAAGTTAGTTAGAGGATAGATTTCCTTACGGCATGCTATGCGGCTAGGAGAGAGTGAGAGCGAGTAGTGTTGGCAGCTGGGTAAGAGAACCCCACAGTAGACCCTGTTTTTTCTGCATGAGGAGAGAGCGAAGGTGTCTCATTCAGGCACACACACCCCCACACATACACAACCAAGTTCCTAAAGAAATACAGAGAGCCAATGAGCCAAAACACCTTCACTAAATTACTTGGTTTCTATTTAGATTTTTAATTTCCAAAATCCCGTTTCATGACAATGCAGCGATTTCTTGCACGTGTCATTTATTAAACAAGCTAATTCAAATGATTAATAGAGGCTATTGGGTTGTAAACAAAATAGTAGCCTAGAGAATGTTGAGGACAAAATGCTCAATAGGCCACCCGTCTGTACTCTGTGACTGGGGTGAGTTTTTCTACTCTCTGCTTCTTCCTCTACTGTCCCTGTCACAACTCCGCAACTCTGTTTCGGCCCGTTCATCCGCCTGTCTACCTCTGTCCGTAGCAGCTTGTTTGTGTACATTGAACATGATCTTCCAAACGTCACACTGCGTTCGTCCATTAAACAGTAATGAAAATGTTTGGACGGCAGTCTAAGCACCGGAGTATAATGTTTATGTGAGGACAGGGGATTTAGTTTGGATGCAATAGAGCTTTTTAAACCATAAATAATGTTCCAGGCTTGTGTCAACAACTAGGCTAAAGGCATGTACACTCTAAAGAGCAACACGGTAAATTGAACCACTTCAGCTTTCTACAGTTACTAATGTCTGTCAATGTACAATAAGCACATTGCCTTTATGTTTTGGTATAAATGTGTAAAATGGATATAAACATCTATATGGTGCATAAAATGAGAACTGGCGCAGGCAAGTGAGAGGACAGCTACACAAGTGTCCTGTTTCCCAGAGAACAGAGTCTGCGTCCCAAATGGCACCCTATTTCCCAAACAGTTACACCCCCATTCCCCTGTAGGTCAAAAGCAGTGCACTATAAAGGGAATAGGGTGACATTTGGGACGCACACAGAGGCTAACCGTCCCAGTGTGACCCTCAGGTGTTTTCTTAGCTTGCCGAGAGGAGGTCCCGTTCCGCCAAAATAATAAACGGGGGGCTCAGCGGCCACCGGGCCCAGGGACGTGTCAACCGCAGGCAGCACGAGCCGATCTCTCAGGTGGTATAGGCTTACGAGCCGAGCCCAGCCCAGAGTCCCAGGCACAGAGACGATTAGCTGCTTTTTATTGCAGAGTGTGGGGTATTGGAGAGTGTGTGATGTGTGTGTTTGTATGTGCGTGAGAGAGTGTGTCATGTAAGGTGTGTGTGTCGTGAAGGGTGTGTGTGTGTCGTGAAGGGTGTGTGTGTGCAGGATGTGAGGCTAAGATGGTTCAGAGGGTATATTGTCCGGTCTGTAGCTAGGAGCTAGGGCCAAGAGGTTTGAAACAATTTCCTTTCTGGGATCTCCCAGTAGTGCTAAAGGATAGTCTGAGGTAGGGTGGAGGTGGAGAAGTCCAGATCGGGTCCAGGGCCAGACAGTCTGAGGTAGGGTGGAGGTGGAGAGGTCCATATCAGGTCCAGGACCAGACAGTCTGAGGTAGGGTGGAGGTGGAGAGGTCCAGATCAGGTCCAGGACCAGACAGTCTGAGGTAGGGTGGAGGTGGAGAGGGAACATTGGAGAGTGCAGTCTATGGCTGGTCTTCCTACACATTGTACATTCTATGTAGCCCAATTTATGTGTAGCCTAAACCTATATCATGGTTGTGTTTTTATGACTAGGACTGCAGTCAAAGAATGTGTTTGACCGTCTAGGCTATATTATATTAAGTGACTAATACATGGAATCATCAAATTCCAGTTCAATTGAGACCATGTATGCAATGACCACAAACTTGTAAAATCCACCCCGAGACTTCACCTAAAACTAATATAAAGCACCTTTCCATGTCATTAAAGCAGTGCAGCATTTGAAGTGCAAACAGCTCCAATCACTTCAAAAGCTCCACAGTATAACAGGGCGGGAGAAGACTGACGTCGCATCCTAAATAGCACCCTTTCCCCCATATAGTGCACTGCTTTTGACTAGAACCCTATGGCCCTGGTCAAAAGTAGTGCACTTAATAGGGAATAGGGTGCAATTTGGGAAGCAAGCTGATTGACTGCCAAGCCCGCCCTATTAGCATCTAACTACAGCAGAATTAAAGGGGAAAGTGACCGACCACAAATGAGGCTGCTTCAGGGCTAACGCTGAAGGCCTGCTGACAGAAAGTTGGTCTCCAACCACCCCTGCACCTGATTCAGGTGGAAATTTAACGTTGTATTATATTTCCTGTGGCTTTTTGTGGTACGAGGAACTTGGCGACGGAGCAGTAGAGAGGGAGGAATTTATAGAAAGTACACTTAAGTAACTCTTAATTTAATTTGAAAAGGCAGAAGAATGTCTGTGTCGTTTTAGTTTGGATACGTACGCCGGGCGGCTACACAAACAGGATCTACTTTATGTCATGCAGCCAGGTACGTTGTCGTGTCGATGAAAAGTCTGCAAAGTAGTGCACTGTGCAGGGACTCTGGATGTGTCCCAAATGGAACCCTAATCCATATATAGTACATTTGTTTTAACGGGCCCTGGTCAAAAGTAGTGCACTGTATAAAAGGGAATACGATACCAGTTTCATCTTTCATCTCTGTGACATAATCTGATTAACAGAGACGCTAGGGGCCCAACTGTCTGTCTGGAAGGGCAGGTGAGGAGAGACAGAGGAGGATGACAGAAGGAGAGGAGTCTGTTTAGGGTCTACTGTACAGTAGGCCTGAATCTCTCTTTCGTCCCCCTCTGCTAGGGATCTAGTCCTAACCAGGCACCCAGCCATCTAATGTTCCACAATTACCCAGGTGAGGCATGATGGTTACCATATGACCAGGGAGAGGCTGAGCTGTTTAAACTTGTCAGATTACTAGGATGTTTTCTCTGCTATTAGCCTCTTCCAATACCTCTGTTTCACAGCCCTGTGTAGTGATGGGTGGAATCTGGATCTGCAGAAGAGGGGGTGAGGGTGGTGTGTGTGCATGTAGGATGAGGTACTAGGTTTTAAAGTAATAGTGTGTCACTGACGATAGCCATGAGTTCACCTGAGCAGCACCACTATAAGGTGAGAGGGTTCTCTCTCTCTCTCTCCCAATTCAATTCAAGGGCTTTATTGGCATAGGAAACATATGTTAACATTACCAAAGCAAGTGAAGTAGAAAATAAACAAAAGTGAAATAAACAATAAACATTTACAGTAAACACTCACAGAAGTTACAAAAGAATAAAGACATTTCAAATGTCATATTATGTGTATATACACAGTGTTGTAACGATGTGCAAATAGTTAAAATACAAAAAGGGGAAAAAAAATAAACATGGTTTGTATTTACAAGTCTCTCTCTCTCTGTGTGTGTGTGTGTGTGTGTGTGTGTGTGTGTGTGTGTGTGTGTGTGAGTAAAAGGTCATCCTGTCTGTCTAGAGCCGGGTTAGAACAAACACCCCTCCACTCACCCTGCAAAGCTAACGATAAGAGACACTAAAAGCTCATTCAGCTCAGCTTTCTTTAAGTAAAGAAAGAAAGTGAAAAAAAGAAAATTCTATAAATGCTCTTGTCTTGGCAAAAGAAGAGAAATGTGCGTGCGTCCTTTCATGTCACCCTGACTTATTGGCCTGCTTCACGGCTGTGCAGGTCGGGGCGGGACATAATTCTTCTTTAATGGGGTATATATTACGCTACAGTAGCGACGGCGAATTAGGTCGCATTAGGCTGTAAACCTTGTGGGCATTTATAGATTGCAGCTGACGCGACCCACAGTGTGAGAGCCAGGCAGCCGGTGGAAGGAAGTCAGTGACTGGTTGGCTTAGTGTCCGGATGAGGGTGGTGGAATTAGGGTTGCACATTTTGGGGAATATTCAGAGGTGGAAACTGGGAATATGGGAAATTAGTTGACTCTTCACATGGGATGATTTCACTGAACAACAAAAGAAAGGGAATATTGAATGATCCCCAATGAGCCATCGAATCTCCCAAAAAACATCAGACTGAGGCCTCATTTTCACTGTCACTTTCCAACCTGGTTGAGGATGGCTCGTTGTCAGGCTCAAAAAGCCTCAAATTTGCCCAGATGGCCACTAATTTTTCTACCCTTGTATTGGTCAGCCTGTTGCTTGCTTTGGTGTGTGTGTGTTCCCAAACAAGGACCAGTTGCGCTCTGAGGCGGCTGATGTTGGTGGGATACGGAGGATGATGGAGGCAACAGGGGAAAGAGCCTCAGATCCACAAAGTCCCTTCCAGCATGTGGCTGATGAGATATGTTGGCACAACTGCCATATTGCATCTCCATCCCAAAGCCCTTGCTTGGAAGTGCACTTCGCAAGACTGCCAAGTACCAAGTACCATCCAGGTCAAGGTGGCGAGACACGGTAATGATTACACCATAGGCCTTGTTGATCTCTGCACCAGACAGGATGCTCTTGCCAGCATACTTGGGGTCCAACATGTACGCTGCGTCGTGTATGGGCTTCAGGCAGAAGTCTTCATGCTGTTTGATGTATTTCAGAACTGCAGTTTCCTCTGCTTGGAGCAACAGTGAAGTGGGCAAAGCAGTACGTATTTCTTCTATTACATAATGCAAGCAGAGTCTGAACATCAGACAGGATGGCATTGTCTCCCTCAATCCGTGCAATGGCTACTGCTATAGGTTTCAGGCTGCTTACCACTCTCTCCCTAAATACATCATCCAAGAGGATCATCTTGATGGGGCTGTCCATATCGGTAGACTGTGATATGGCCATTTCTTGGAGAGACTCCTTCCCCTCCAGGAGACTGTCAAACATGATAACAACACCACCCCTAACAACACCAGCTTCAATGTATTGCTTTTATTCTTCTCACTTTGCTTGGTGAGGTAGACTGCTGCTATAACTTGATGACCCTTCACATACCTAACCATTTCCTTTGCCATTGTTTTCAGTGCCATGATGTCCTTGAGGAGCAGATTCAATGCATGAGCAGCACAGCCAATGAGTGTGATGTGAGGGTAGGACTCCTCCACTTTAGACCAACCAGCCTTCATGTTCGCAGCAGTCTGTCACCAGTGTAAATACCTTCTATGGTCTAAGGTCATTGATGACTGCCTTCAGCTCATCTTCAATGTAGAGACCGGTGTGTGTCTGTTGTCCCTTGTGTCTGGGCTCTTGTAGAATACTGGTTGAGGGGTGGAGATGTAGTTAATTATTCCTTGCCCACGAACATTCGACCACCCATCAGAGATGATTGCAATACAGTCTGCTTTCTCTATGATTTGCTTGACCTTCACTTGAACTATGTTGAACTCTGCATCCAGCAAATGAGTAGATAAAGCATGTCTGGTTGGAGGGGTGTATGCAGGGTGAAGAACATTCAGAAATCTCTTCCAATTCACATTGCCTGTGAGCATCGGAGGTGAACCAGTTGCATACACAGCTCGAGCAAGACATTCATCAGCATTTCTCTATGTTCCTCCATTGAGTCACCTTGAATAGAAGTAAAGGGACTTTTGTCAGAGGTTGCTTGTTGTGAGTGCTGAGGGAACTTTATGCACTTGGCCAGATGATTCTGCATCTTTGTTGCATTCTTCACATATGATTTGGCACAGTATTTGTAAATGTACACAGCTTTTCCTTCAACATTAGCTGCAGTGAAATGTCTACACACATCAGATAGTGCCCATGGCATTTTCCTGTAAAGATAAGAAAAAAAGGAGTAAAAAAAATCAAAATACAATTCCATGTACAGATAAATAGTTAAGCAGTTACATTAAACAACTCTTTTGTAAGATAAATGTTTTAAAATTAAACATGTATGGAAACAGGTGAATTAACACTCCTCAGGTAGCAGGCTCAAGCAAGCTTTGTTAACAAGTTATTATTTAAACACACATTGCTGTAGGCTACTATTTAGTAGTTAACAAAAAATAATGTATGTCATATAAAATATATTCACCCCAGACAGCATTGTAATCAAAACTTACCAGAAAGCATGTAGTCCTTGGCTCAGATAGTGTAGTAGTGTGGGCTCAATAGCATCTCCCAAATTCCAGGGCTTAACTCCAGAAATGTACCGTCAAGTTTCCAACTCTTAGCAACCCTAGGTGGAATTCACATCGCTACGTGGTGGAGCCAATTCATTACCATGACTCAGAACATTAAACATTTCAAAAGCAACCGCCACCGAGCCCCTCTCCCACTTACACCCCTACTTCCAATTCTAAATGTCAGCCCTCGACAATCACACCGCTTGTTAATTGGTCGGCTCTCCTCTGCCCAACGTTTCATAGGGTTTTTAAGAGGGAGAGGTGGAAGAAAGGAGGAGGGGGGGAGGAGGAGGAGGAGGAGGAGGAGGAGGAGGAGGAGGAGTGAATGACTCCATTGGCTCCTCATCAGCCACCAGCAAAAAAACTGGCATTTCACAAAACACATATACCAGTATATTCAGCTCCCATCTAGCTCCACTTGTTTGTTGAGACTGCAGCTGGCAACAGGTAGATTAGGTTTTTCTTTCTCGCCACAAACTCCCCCTGCTGGGGAACTACAGGTAACTTTTCAACAACTTCAACAGCCTGAGAAGGTCTGTCACTGAACAGACAAAGGCTTTGTGAAGAGCTCATTCTGGGTTTACGATTGAGAACCAGTGAGGGAACATGAACATATCCCTTTCCCCACAGACAGACAGAGTTCCTTCCCCAGCAGATGTATAATTGGGATTAAGCCTGATCAGCCATGATCCAGTGTGGTCAAAGACTAGGTGAGGTCCTGAGGTCCAGCCACATGCCTGCCTAAATGTTATAGAAATGTAAACCACAATCATTACCATAATGACATCTGTGCCATCTTACATTACATTTTCGTTGGGCCCACACGATCTGGACTTTGAACATACAGAGACCTACCCATCATTATCTGGTGAAAAGCCTTAGTCCAAAGCCATGCATAACAAACCGAACATGAAAGGAAACCCATTCGGTTTCCTCAGTCATGTCCCAACCTCAGGTCTTTACCCAAGCTTCTGAGCTATTCCATATATGTGTACCAAATGGCCCCCTATTCCCTATATGGGCTGATCAAAAGTAGTGCACTATATAAGGAATAAGGTGCCATTTGGGTTGAAACCATTAAAATTCTGCTAGAGTTTTTACACGTGGCTCAGCTCACATTGGCACAGCACAACCTGGATCCTGGACACACACACACACACACACACACCACACACACACTAATAGTGAGGGAATCTATGACACAAAGACAGCAGCCAACAGGTCAAAAACTGTCTGCTACTGACCAACAACAATCAACATTTCCCCCAATTTAAAAGTACTTTGTTAACAGTACTTCACAACTTAATTCACCTACACACCTGTAAACTACATACTAAAGATGAAAAGATGGAGGCTGATGTATGTCAACCCTGGGCTTTGTCCCTAGAACTCGAGGGAAGGAAAAGTAATAGAGGGAGGAGTAGCGTTGCTGTAGTCTGCAGACTAGACGAGGGCAGTGGAGGGGGGAGACAGACAGACATAGATTACATACTGCTGGACAGCAGGCATGTGGTTCACTCATTAGCACCGTCTGCCAGAGAAATAAAGATATCAAGTGTGCTCATCTCCGGCACTATCGGTTTTAACAACCCCGCCGCCTGGCCCAGAGAACCCCTTCAGAAAGAGACACGGCCCGACACACACACACACACACAACCTGACACGGCCCTGCCGCGACATTAAGACAACCTTGTACACAGAGAGAGAGAGAGACAGAGAGAGAAAACGTATGAGAGAAAAGGAGACAAAGACAGACAAAAAGTAAGAGAGCTTGAAAAAAGGAGAGAGAAAAGGGATCCCTTTATGATCCTAACACGCACTTCTTTAAAGGATGAGGAGGGGAAAATAGGAAGAGATAGAGTAGGTTTACCTTGACCAGCGAGTGGAGGCTCCTCTCTCCGAACATGTTGTGTAGAAAGGTGTTGTCGTCCTGGCTGTCGGCATGGGGCCTCAGCTGGGAGGGCAGGGCAGACAGCAGCTCATACAGACCTGGAAGCACAGAGAGATAGGAAGAGGAGGAAACACAACAGTCAGCGCCCATCGCATCACCAAACACAGAGACAAACATACACTGAGTATACAAAACATTAAGAACACCTTCGCTTTCCATGACAAAGACTGACCAGCTGAAGGCTATGATCCCATATAGCCGTCACTTGTTAAATCCACTTCAATCAGTGTAGATGAAGGGGAGGAGACCGGTTAACAAAGGATTTTTAAGCCTTGAGACATTTGAGACACGGATTGTGTGTGTGCCATTCAGAGGGTGAATGGGCAAGACAAAAAAACGATTAAAGTGCCTTTTAATGGGTATGATAGTAGGTGCCAGAAGCACCGGTTTGTGTCAAGAACTGCAACGCTCAACAGTTTCTAGTGTGTATCAAGAATGCCCCACCACCGAAAGTACATCCAACCAACTTGACGCAACTGTGGAAAGCATTGGAGTCAACATGGGCCAGCATCCCTGTTTAACGCGTTCGACACCTTGTAGAGTCCACAACCCGACGAATTGAGGCTCTTCTAAATCAATCTCAGTTTCTGCTGAAGTCCCGGCTTTGAACTGAACATCTATACGTTTTAGAGAGAAAATCAAGGAACATTTCTTGCCAGCAATCAAAAGTCTGTGTCTGGATGGAAAGGCCTCAGAAAGTGTACTAGCTGTTTGGTTCTGGAAAGGCCTTAGTTAGTGTGCTATAGTATTGAGTCTGGTTGAAAAGGCCTCAGTCTAAGACCTGCTGTCCTAGGACTAAGTGGAGCCTTGTTGTATTGGGACTATATTCTGGAGAATATGTTCTGGTGGGTCTTAGTAGTGTATTGGGTCTCACGTTGCCATACATCCAAAATCACGTAATATTTTATTGCAAAAACGGTTTGAATGGTCTGCTGGCTCCCAGTGGCAAGATTTTGATGGATGTTACATTTCAAGAAACCTTCCCCCACACACCATTAGAAGGGCTGCTGTGTGTTATGTGCATCACTGTTTTCAGTACGGGTACTTGTTGCCTATGCTAGTTTCAAGTGATCAAGTGTCCGACAGTCTGCGATTTATATTTATTGAAAGTGGATAACGCTGGTAAAGTCAAACGTTAAACGTTCAAAACCACTCTGGTGACAAATACTTTATATCTTGCCCATTATTTTGTTTTTGTAAGGACCCAAAAAATGGAGGCTGTAGGAGAACCTATTTAAGTAAGTTCCAGTCCCTAAATCAGAGAGATAATGTCAACATAATATTCAGTGCCGTTTAATTTGAGTATAATGAAGCCTGTTTCTTTGTAACGTTTTCTGTCCTCAGATATGGAAAGCTGTGAAAGCCTTTTTGCAGATGAAGAGAGATGTCTCAATGAATGTCCCAACAGACTAAAGGTATATCCTATATGCCATGTGTTATACGTATGTGTAGGCTTACCTATGTTAGCAAATGTTGTATACAAAAATACAGTTAAACATCACACACAATGTATAAACTTATAACAATTGGAGCAGGCCAACCCTATTGGGGGACTGCTGGGTGAGCAGGGTTCTGTTTCAGCCAAGCAATATCACACCTGATTCAACTTAGTAAATCTAATTGATAAACAAGTGTGCTATTGATGGGCAGGAATTTAAGTCAGCTCAGCCAGTAGATCAGGAATCAGTGGAGCAAGGTTGGCCAACTATAGTTGTTTTCACCTAAAATTATGCTTTGGTAATAGCCTTCTTGTTACTACTCAATTAGCTATTTGGTGTTCAGACTAAGATGTCTAATCTTTACATAAGAGATAGCTTATTTGTACATTTTGACGTGTTGAAGTGAAGTGTTTAAACTTGTTTTAATTGTTAAACTATTATTAAAAATAAACTAGTGTCAATGTTGATTAATCACATATACCAATCCTACAGTATGATGGCATTACTGGCCTTATGGGGATCTGAAGCAGAGAATAACTAAACTCACACATTGTTTACATGTGGAGTTATATGTTCTCAATTTAAAATGATACCAGTAGACAAAGTCAACTGTAGTGCAAATCCAACCTTTGGTACAGTATGAAAATAAGGAGATGACAATTAGGCTTCAGGAGATTAGCATTACAGGTAACATTTTATAAGGTACATTTTCTTTCATTTTAGCAATGTTGCTAGCTAAATTATTGCAGGTCCCATAGACAGACAGTACATGGTTATTAACCCTGGATAAGATAGCGAGGGGGCTAACACAGCTCTAACCTTTTAGGTCAATAATATACTGTTTTTATTTAAAAAATGATGTTGACTTTATAATCTTGATAGAACGTTAACTAGGTAGTAGCTAGCTAGTAAGTTAGACCTAGGTAGTTTACAAGATTAGCTGACTTTTCTCAAAACAAACCTCAGTGTCTAGCTACTCTCCCTCTTGCTAGCCTTTACAGACAAATATCACTTCAGAAAAATATTGATATGGCCAGCATTGTAGACCATTTCTCCCTTCTAACTGAAGCTTTTGCTCATCGGGAAATAACAGAGAAATGCTGTGAAAACCAGCATGCCGCAAACATTCTAAAAATGTTTGTCTCCATTGCTTGTTTTGTTGAAATTTGTTTGTCCTCACGCACTGTTGCTCCTACGCCACTAATCTGGTGAGCACCTTTGGAGCTCCGCCCAAGCAGGGCATTTGATTGATTTGACGAGTCACTGATTTCGCCAGGTTCCAACCTCTCTTTAGCTGATTTCTGCCATGGAACTTCCCCAGGCTTCAAGTTTAAGGGACGAGACAAGGCAAGGTCTGGTCTAGGTCTATGGTGCATGGTGAGCAGATCAGAATCTGGCCCTGGTGCTGAATTCACCAGCACCACTCATTAATCTACACACAATAACCCATAATTACAAAGCAAAAACAAGTTTGAAGAAAATGTTGAACATTTATAAAACATTTAAAACTGAAATATCACATTTACATTACAATTCAGGCCCTTTACCAAGTACATTGTTGAAGCACCTTTGGCAACGATTACAGCTACTGCACAGCTATTTTAAGGTCTCTCCAGAGATGGTTCAATTCCGGGCTCTGGCTGGGCCACTCAAGGACATTCAGAGACTTGTCCCGAAGCCTTGCGTTGTCTTGGCTGTGTGCTTAGGGTCCTTATTCTGTTGGAAGGTGAACTTGAGGTCCTGAGTGCTCTGGAGCAGGTTTTCATCAAGGATTCCCCCGTTCATCTTTCCCTCGATCCTGACTAGTCTCCCAGTCCATGCCGCTTAAAAACATCCCCACAGCATGATGCTGCCACCACCATGCTTCACCGTAGGGATGGTGCCAGGTTTCCTCCAGAAGTGACGCTTGGCATTCAGGCCAAATAGTTCAATCTTGGTTTCATCAGACCAGAGAATCTTGTTTCTCATGTTCTGAGAGTCCTTTAGGTGCCTTTTGGCAAACTCCAAGCGGGCTGTCATGTGCCTTTTACTGAAGAGTGGCTTCCGACTGGCCACTCTACTATAAAGGCTGATTGGTGGAGTGCTGCAGAGATGGTTGTCCTTCTGGAAGGTTCTCCCGTCTCCACAGAGGAACTCAGGAACTCTGTCAGAGTGACCATCCGGTTCTTGGTCACCTCCCTGTCCAAGGCCCTTCTCTCCCGATTGCTCAGTTTGGCCGGGCGGCCAGCTCTAGGTAGAGTCTTGGTGACTCAAAACTTCTTCCACTGTGCCCTGTGGGACCATCAATGCTGCAGAACATTCTTGATACCCTTCCCCAGATCTGTGCCTTGACACAATCCTGTCTGAACTCTACGGACAATTCCTTCAACCTCATGGCTTGGTTTTTGCTCTGACATGCATTGTCAACTGTGTGACCTTATATAGACAGGTGTGTGCCTTTTCAAATCATGTCCAATCAATTGAGTTTACCACAGGTGGACTCCAATCAAGTTTTAGAAACATCTCAACGATGATCAATGGAAACAGGGTGCACCTGAGCTAAGTTTTGAGTCTCATAGCAAAGGGTCTGAACACTTATGTAAATAAGATATTTGCTAACATTTTTCGCTTTGTCATCATGGGGTATTATTATATTTAATCCATTTTAGAATAAGGCTGTAACGTAACAAAATGTGGAAAAAGTCAAGGGGTCTGAATACTTTCCGAATGCACTGTATATGGGGGATACAACCATCCCAGCTCTGCATATGTTGCTGTGAAGAGAATTAATCATTAGATAATTTGTTTTGGTACTGTCCATATATAGCTTGTTTTTGGACGCAGGTTCAGGCATGGCTGAAGAATTGCAACATTTACCTGGATTTAACTCCGCAAATAGCACAGCTGGGTGATAGTCAATCGAAATTCATGGTCACTCGATCAATAATATAATAATATCTTTCATTGACAATCTGTAGAAACTGACAATAGAAAGGTTCAGAACTTTTGTGAAACATCACAGCACAGTTGAAAAGTACAGTCATGGACAAAAGTGTTGGCACCCCTGAAATTTATTTCTCACAGAAAAGTATTGAAATTACACATGTTTTGCTATACACATGTTTATTTCCTTTGTGTGTATTGGAACAACACAAAAAAACAGAGGAAAAAAAGCAAAACAATTTCACACAAAATTATTGGCACCCTTAACTTAATATTTGGTTGCACACCCTTTGGAAAAAATAACTGAAATCAATCGCTTCTTATAACCATCAATAAGCTTCTTACACCTCTCACCCGGAATTTTGGAACACTTCTTTTGCAAACTGCTCCAGGTCTCTTATATTGGAAAGGGCGCCTTTTCCCAAAAAGCAATTTTAAGATCTCTCCACAGGTGTTCAATGGGATTTAGATCTGGACTCATTGCTGGCCACTTCAGAACTCTCCAGCGCTTTGTTGCCATCCATTTCTGGGTGCTTTTTGAAGTATGTTTGGGGTCATTGTCCTGCTGGAAGACCCATGATCTCGGACGCAAACCCAGCTTTCTGACACTGGGCCCTACATTGCGACCCAAAATTTGGTCATCCTCAGATTTCATGATGCCTTGCACACAGTCAAGGCACCCAGTGCCAGAGGCAGCAAAACAACCCCAAAACATCTTTGAACCTCCACCATATTTGACTGTAGGTACTGTGTTATTTTCTTTGTAGGCTTCATTCCGTTTTCTGTAAACAGTAGAATGATGTGCTTTACCAAAAAGCTCTATCTTGGTCTCATCTGTCCACAAGACGTTTTCCCAGAAGGATTTAGGCTTACTCACGTACATTTTTGCAAACTGTAGTCTTGCTTTTTTATGTCTCTGTGTCAGCAGTGGGGCCCTCGTGGGTCTCCTGCCATAGCGTTTCATTTCATTCAAATGTCGACGTATAGTTCGCGCTGACACGGATGCACCCTGAGCCTGCAGGACAGCTTGAATTTCTTTGGAACTTGTTTGGGGCTGCTTATCCACCATCCGGACTATCCTGCGTTGCAACCTTTCATAAATTTTTCTCTTCCGTCCACATCCAGGGAGATTAGCTACAGTGCCATGGGTTGCAAACTTCTTGATCATGTTGCGCACTGTGGACAAAGGAACATCTAGATCTCTGGAGATGGACTTGTAACCTGGAGATTGTTGATATTTTTCCACAATTTTGGTTCTCAAGTCCTCAGACAGTTCTCTTCTCCTCTTTCTGTTCTCCATGGCACACAGAAACACAATGCAAAGACTGAGTCAACTTCTCTCCTTTTTATCTGCTTTCAGGTGTGATTTTTATATTGCCCACACCTGTTACTTGCCCCAGGTGAGTTTAAAGGAGCATCACATGCTTGAAACAAACTTATTTATCCACAATTTTGAAAGGGTGACAATTTTGTCCGACCCATTTTAGGAGTTTTGTGTGTAATTTGCTTTTTTTCCCTCTGTTTTTTTGTGTTGTTCCAATACACACAAAGGAAATAAACATGTGTATAGCAAAACGTGTAATTTCAATACTTTTCTGTGAGAAATACTTTTCCAACACTTTTGGCCATGACTGTATATGGCAAATAGAAATCGTAAATGGATGGTCTACTGTGATAGATGGGGGGGGGGGGGGGGGGGGGGGGGGGGGGGGCTGAGAGTAGCGGAAGGGTGGGACTAAACACCAGGCACCACCCCTCTCCCACCTTCTATGCCATCAAAAGGACAATTTAATTCGATATACCAATTAGGATCTGGCTAAAAACTACTTTAATGAGTTCTAGAACCCATTGCCCTTCATGGTTGAGAGGTCTGGGGTCCACTCACCAACCAAGAATTCACAAAATGGGACAAACACCAAATTGAGAGTCTGCATGCAGCATTCTACTAAAATATCCTCTGTAACAAACGAAAAACAACCAAATAATGCATGCAGAGAAGAATTAGGGCGATACCCGCTAATTATCAATATCCAGAAAAGAGAAGTTTCTACAACCACATAAAAGGAAGCGATTCCCAAACCTTCCATAACAAAGCAATCACCTACAGAGATGAACCGGGAGAAGAGTCCCCTAAGCAAGCTGGTCCTGTGGCTTTGTTCACAAACACAAACAGACCCCACAGAGCCCCACGACAACACATTTAGACCCAACCAAATCATGAGAAAACAAAAAGAGAATTACTTGACACATTGTAAAGAATTAACAAAATGCCCACAAAATTAGGTGTAAACAAATGTATGACCATATTAGAGACACATATAGTGTGGAGAACAAGTGTTTGAAACACTGCCGATTTTGCAGGTTTTCCTACTTACAAAGCATGTAGAGGTCTGTAATTTTTTTAGTTTACATTCACCTTAGCCAGAAACCTGAAGGATCTGGAGAAGGTCTGTATGGAGGAGTGGGCCACAATCCCTGCTGCAGTGTGTGCAAACCTGGTCAAGAACTACAGGAAACATATGATCTCTGTAATTGCAAACAAAGGTTTCTGTACCAAATATTAAGTTCTGCTTTTCTGATGTATCAAATACTTATGTCATGCAATAAAATGCTAATTAATTACTTAAAAATCATACAATGTGATTTTCTGGATGTTTGTTTTAGATTCCGTCACAGTTGAAGAGTACTTATGATAAAAATTACAGTGGATCGGCAGTGGATCAAATACTTGTTCTCCCCACTGTATTTCCCTCAGATTACACAGACCCACAAAGAATTTGAAAACAAATCCAATGTTGATAAACTCCCATATATATTGGGTGAAATACCACAGTGTGCCATCAGAGAAACAAGATGTGACCTGTTGCCACAAGAAAAGTGCAACCAGTGAAGAACAAACACCATTGTAAATACAACTCATATTTATTTTCCCTTTTGTACTTTAACTATTTGCACATACAGTTGAAGTCGGAAGTTTACATTCACCTTAGCCAAATACATTTAAACTCAGTTTTTCACAATTCCTGAAATGTAATCCTAGTAAAAATTCCCTGTCTTAGGTCAGTTAGGAACACCACTTTATTTAAAGACTGTGAAATGTCAGAATAATAGTAGAGAGAATGATTTATTTCAGCTTTTATTTCTTTCATCACATTCCCAGCGGGTCAGAAGTTTACTTACTCAATAAGTATTAGGTAGCATTGCCTTTAAATTGTTGGGTCAAACATTTCGGGTAGCCTTCCACAAGCTTCCCACAATAAGTTGGGTGAATTTTGGCCGATTCCTCCTGACAGAACTGGTGTAACTGAGTCAGGTTTACAGGCCTCCTTGCTCGCACACGCCTTTTCAGTTCTGCCCACAAATCTTCTATAGGATTGAGGTCAGGGCTTTGTGATGGCCACTCCAATACCTTGACTTAGTTGTCCTTAAGCCATTTTGCCACAGCTTTGGAAGTATGCTTGGGGTCATTGTCCATTTGGAAGACCCATTTGCGACCAAGCTTCAACTTCCTGACTGACGTCTTGAGATGTTGCTTTAATATATCCACATAATTTTCCTTCCTCATGATGCCATCTATTGTGTGAAGTGCACCAGTCCCTCCTGCAGCAAAGCACCCCCAAAACATGATGCTGCCACGCCTGTGCTTCACGGTTGGGATGGTGTTCTTCGGCATGCAAGCCTCCCCCTTTTCCTCCAAACATAACGATGGTCATTATGGCCAAACAGTTCTATTTTTGTTTCATCAGACCAAAAAGTACAATCTTTGTCTGCATGTGCAGTTGCAAACTGTAGTCTGGCTTTTTTTATGACAGTTTTAGAGCAGTGGCTTCTTCCTTGCTGGATGAACCAGACTTGTGGAGGGCTACAATTTTTTTTCTGAGGTCTTGGCTGATTTCTTTAGATTTTCCCATGATGTCGAGCAAAGAGGAACTGAGTTTGAAGTTAAGGCCTTGAAATACATCCACAGGTACACCTCCAATTGACTCAAATGATGTCAATTAGCCTATCAGAAGCTTCTAAAGCCATGACATCATTTTCTGGAATTTTCAAAGCTGTTTAAAGGCACAGTCAACTTACCGTATGTAAACTTCTGACCCACTGGAATTGTGATATAGCGAATTATAAGTGAAATAATCTGTTTGTAAACAATTGTTGGAAGAATTACTTGTGTCATGCACAAAGAAGATGTCCTGACTGACTTGCCAAAACTATAGTTTGTTAACATGAAATCTGTGTAGTGGTTGAAAAATGAGTTTTAAATGACGTCAACCTAAGTGTATGTAAACTTCAGACTTCAACTGTAGTTACAACACTGTATATAAGCCATAATATCACATTAAATTGAATTGAGATAACAGGAAAAAATTAAGAAAAGGATTACAAAGTCAGGGCTGGAGCCGAGCAGGGCTGGACTGTGTGTTGGATAGTGAGCCAGTGAGAGATCCACTATAGTTTATCAGAACTATAGTTTATCAGGCTGGACTGTGTGAGAGATCCAGCCGACTGGACGGCCCTGTACAGAGCTGTGATATCGGACACTCCAGAAAGAGAAAGAGAAAGAGAGAGGTGGAAAGTATAGAGAAAGTGAGGGAGAAATAGAGAGGAAGCAAACCAGGCCAAGCTTGCACCCACCATTACCACCACCAAAGGGCGGGCCGCATGCTTGTTTTCTCAGAGCTTTGCTTGGCTCGGCCCAGCTTGGCTTGGCTTGGCTCAGTCTGGCCCCTCTCAGGTCTCTATGTGGCTGGACTAACAGGCCAGGCCTGGCAGGGTGGACTGTCAATGCAAGACCGCTGGGTTCTGTTGTGTTGTGGAAACAGTAGTGGGTTGCGTCTCAAATGGCACCCTATTCCCTATATAGTGCACTACTTTTGACTAGAGCCCTATAGGTTGGAGCGGTCTAGGCCAGAGGTCCAGCCTGGGGCAAGGCAGGGGAGGGGAGCAGCCTGCTGAGAGGCAGCGCAGAGAGCACTGCCTGAGGGTATATAAATCCATACAGTAATGGCCTGGAGCAGCCTAGCCCTGAGGTCTATAGGTCCAACCTGGGCCAGAGAGGGCTGAGGCCATAGAAATAGAATGACTAGAACAGACATTCCCATTCATTTCAATTGCATTCCGTGGCCCGAGGGCCTTTAGTCCCTTCTAGTTATTTTATGGTTGAACTAAGGCCTCCAGGGGGTTTACAATAAGGGGAAATGATGTCCACACGATGCCAAAGACCAGCAAGTCTAGCTCCCCTCTCACTCCTACACCTCCATATCGGTCAGGAGAAAATAAGTGTTTTCAGATTCAGAACCTTTTTTATAAAACATTTGACAAAGAAATGAATTAAACATGATCCTCATTGGATTCATAGTCACAAAGGTGGTCAGTGGCCTTGGGTTGGGTCTGGCAAAGAACTCTAGGCTGAGTCCCAAACGGCACTCTATACCCTATAGAGTGCACTACTTTTGAACAGAGCCCTGTGAAAAGTAGTGTACTATACAGGGAATAAGGTACAATTTGGGACACTTCCATAGTAATTACAGAGGCTTATACAACCCGGTCTGTAGGGAGGGAGAGTTCATTCAGATGTAAAAAAATAAATAAAATAAAAAGCCCCTCAGAGTTACACGCTGACCTCTCTGGTGCTCAACACACCTTACCAGGACATGACAATTGGCTGGATCCACTGGAATTTATCAGTCAAGCCATTCCGTTTAAGTTTTTAAGAATAGCAGTTAAAAAAAACCCCACTGAAACCCTGAATAGCTGCATACACTCTGGGGGATTTTTTTAAGAACAGAGGGGGGAGGGAGGGAAGGTGGGAGAGAGAGAGGGGGGGTGGAGGGAAAGAAAAGCCTGACTGGTGGTGAAAATGAACTTGTACCTCTGAAACAAATAAAGGAAATGAACGTTGGAGCCCAGCTTGGTTTTCCACCTCTGCTTTCTTCTTCCTTTCAACTCCCCCTCCTTACCTCTCATCTTGCAGGTGCTGAATGACTTATTAATCTCAAATCGTATATCTATCAGGGATTTATCGAGAGAAAAATGCTCTCTCACTCATTCTCCTTTCTAGAGAAAAACACATGATAACACTTGGGACCTCTTCGGGGGTTAGTATTTGAAACATGGCTTTACTGCGAAACATGTTAAAAGCCTGTCTGCTGTGGAAAATAAGGGCAGAGGAAAAGGTGGGAGGGGATAGAGAGAGAGAGAGGCAGGAGGGAGACAGCAGCTGCAGTCTGCGTAGTCTAATAATGTGTTGTAGAAGTGATTTAGCTCTTCATTCAGACTATCCACTGGGTGAGACAGTAAAACTCAGGCCTCTAACAGACTACAGCAACACACTTAGACAGAGGAGGGAAAGGAGTTAAGAAGTGAAAGTAGTGGAGAGAGAAAGATCAACCCAATCTACAAAAGTGGAGTCAAATTTGACCCCAATAACTACCGTGGGATAAGAGTCAACAGCAACCTTGGGAAAATCCTTTGCATTATCATTAACAGCAGACTTGCACATTTCCTCAGTGAAAACAACGTACTGAGCAAATGTCAAATTGGCTTTTTACCAAATGACCGTACAACAGACCACGTATTCACCCTGCACACCCTAATTGACAAACACACAAACCAAAACAAAGGCAAAGTTTTCTCATGCTTTGTTGATTGCAAAAAAGCTTTTGACTGAATTTGGCATGAGGTTCTGCTATACAAATTGATGGAAAGCGGTGTTGGGGGAAAAACATACAACACTATAAAATGTATGTACACAAACAAAAAGTGTGCAGTTAAAATTGGCAAAAAACACACATTTCTTTCCACAGGATCGTGGGGTGAGACAGGGATGCAGCTTGAGCCCCGCCCTCTTCAACATACATTTGAAGTCGGATGTTTACATACACCTTAGCCAAATACATTTAAACTCAGTTTTTCACAATTCCTGACATTTAATCCTAGTAAATATTCCCTGTTTTAGGTCAGTTAGAATCACCACTTTATTTTAAGAATGTAAAATGTCAGAATAATAGTAGAGAGAATTATTTATTTAAGCTTTTATTTCTTTCATCACATTCCCAGTGGGTTAGAAGTTTACATACACTCGATTAGTTTAACTTGGGTCAAACGTTTCAGGTAGCCTTCCACAAGCTTCCCACAATAAATTGGGTGAATTTTGGCCCATTCCTCCTGACAGAACTGATGTAAGTGAGTCAGTTTTTCAGTTCTGCCCACACATCTTCTATAGGATTGAGGTCAGGGATTTGTGATGGCCACACCAATACCTTGACTTTGTTGTCCTTAAGCCATTTTGACAACTTTGGAAGTATGCTTGGGGTCATTGTCCATTTGAAAGACAAATTTGCGACCAAGCTTTAACTTCCTTACTGATGTCTTGAGATGTTGCTTCAATACATCCACATAATTTTCCTTCCTTCTATTTTTGCTTGTTCTGGGATTGGATTTGCACTTTTCACACCAAAGTATGTTCATCTCTAGGAGAAAGAACGCGTCTCCTTCCTGGGCGGTATGACGGCTGCGTGGTCCCATGGTGTTTATACTCGCATACTATTGTTTGTACAGATGAACGTGGTACCTTCAGGCATTTGGAAATTGCTCCCAAGGATGAACCAGACTTGTGGAGGTCTAAAATTCAAATTCCATCTAGACACCTTTACCTTAGAGCAGACAAAAAATTATTCGAACCTTGGCCTAAACATCAGCGCCACAGGTAACTTCCACAAAGGTGTGAACGAGCTGAGAGACAAGGCAATAATGCCCTATGCCATCAAAAGTAGCATAAAATTCGACATACCAATTAGTCTGGCTAAAAATACTTGAATCAATTATAGAACCCATTGCCCTTCATGGTTCTGAGGTCTGGGGTCTAAACACCAAACAAGAATTCACAAAATGGGACAAACACCAAATTGAGACACTGCATGCAGAATTCTGCAAATATATCCTCAGTGTAAATCAACCAAATAATGCACGCAGTACAGAATTAGGTCGATACCCACTAATTATCAAAATCCAGAAAATGGTTGTTAAATTCTACAACCACCTAATTTTCCCTTTTGTACCTTAACTATTTGTACATTGTTACAACACTGTGTATATACATAAGACATTTGAAATGTCTGTATTCCCTTTGAACTTTTGTGAGTCACTGTTATTTATTATTATATTGACATTTGAGTCATTTAGCAGACGCTCTTATCCAGAGCGACTTACAGTTAGTTAGTGCATACGTGTTCATACTTTTTTTTTCTTTTTTCGTACTGGTCACCCGTGGGAATCGAATCCACAACCCTGGCTTTGCAAGCACCATGCTCTACCATCTGAGCTACACCGGACTAATTATCCATTTCACTTGCTTTGACAATGCAAACATATATTTCCCATGGCAATAAAGCCCTTGGAATTGAATTGAGTGAGACAACGCTCCACTATTGAGCTTTTAGTTGCCTATTGAGCTTTTCAGGTGGAATTGGGACACCTGGCTTTGTCTCAACACTTTTCCTGGACACATTTCTGTAAATAATAGTCTACATGTAGGGCTGCTCTGTAAGGACTACTCAGTCTGCTCTGTAAGGACTACTCCGTCTGCTCTGTAAGGTCTACTCAGTCTGCTCTGTAAGGTCTACTCAGTCTGCTCTGTAAGGTCTACTCAGTCTGCTCTGTAAGGTCTACTCAGTCTGCTCTGTAAGGTCTACTCAGTCTGCTCTGTAAGGTCTACTCAGTCTGCTCTGTAAGGACTACTCAGTCTGCTCTGTAAGCAGAGGTGGCAGGTTGTTGGGGCCTGGCTGCTTGTCTGTCTGTGGCTGCTGTGTTTAGTCTGAACCACTGGACCACGCTGGGCCAGAGTACAACCACCCATCTCCATCTGGAGAATCAGGGAGTTCTTGAAAGAACAGTACTGAACTGAACCCCATGCTCCCTCCACAGCTCCCTCAATCTCACATCCAAGCATCCAACACCATCAGCAGGCAAGGGTCAGGCCAGACTGGGCTACTCCTCCACAGTCCACACACCATCTCTCTTTCTCTCTCTCTGGCTCTCCATATCTCTAATTTACTGTGGGAGGGGGGTCAGTTTATAAAACAATAAAACCTCTCAGACTTGGACTAGTTTCTCAAATCTCTTTGTTTTCTCCAGTTTTGGCAGAGCAGCAGAAGAGCACAAATCTGAGGCGTTCTGCAGCGTAAAACACAGAGAATTGGGTTTGGCTGCAGACTTGGCTGCCTGTGGACGAGACCACAGAATGTGTGCATTCAATTATATTCATTAGAGGAACTATTTTGTCCGTCCTGAGCCTTGCACTGAACGCCCTTTGAAGTCAATAGGTGTGTGACCGATAGGAAGGATGGATGGATGAAGGGATGGGTGAAAACGGATTACGACGTGGTAGTCAATGGTGCATAAAAAAATAAATTAAACCTTTTTGAAAAGCTTGACTCGGATTGGCCCGACTCTGACGGGTAGCTTTGATAAGTAACTTCAACCTGGAATCTGTTTTGGGAGCGAAGCGGGTATGATCTTAAAGGAACCGCTCTTTGTAGTTATTCGTAGTTCAAGGGGATGACAAGCATTCAAAATTCTGCCTATGGTAGTAGTGAAAAGGTGAAACAGTCCATATATGATTGGAACGGTTGACAGTTGATTGCACCTGGTCTTAGACATGAAGAACAGTGAGTCATTTTTCCATCCGGACTGAGCAGAGCTCTGCTAACTAACATATTGCAGGAGAGAACTAGCTAGGGTTATTTGAGATGATGACATTGAAATATCATTGTGGATCATAATGGAAGGATCAGACTGTGGCCTTTCATGTGGAAGAGTGGTTAGGGGGTGTGACGTTTAGTAATATAGGTCTGTGGGTTTGAGTTTGGGACGGAGTGAACCCGTTGTTAGGTCTTAGTGCCAAGTCCCCTCTCCCTCCCGCTCTATTCAAAGGCCTTTATTGGCATGGGAAACATATGTTTACATTGCCAAAGCAAATGGAATAGGCAATAAACAAAAGGGAAATAAACAAGGGAAACATTAGTGAACATTACATTCACAAAAGTTTTAAAATAATATAGACATTTCAAAATGTTCTATTATATGGCTATGCATATTATTGGCTACGCATTGTAAGTTATGCTAAGTGTTGTAACAATGTGCAAGAAGTTGCAGTATGTGGAAAATAAATAAACCGATACATACAGTGGGGAGAACAAGTATTTGATACACTGCCGATTTTGCAGGTTTTCCTACTTACAAAGCATGTAGGGGTCTGTAACAAAAATCCAGAAAATCACATTGTATGATTTTTAAATAATTAATTTGCATTTTATTGCATGACATAAGTATTTGATCACCTACCAACCAGTAAGAATTCCGGCTCTCACAGACCTGTTAGTTTTTCTTTAAGAAGCCCTCCTGTTCTCCACTCATTACCTGTATTAACTGCACCTGTTTGAACTCGTTACCTGTATAAAAGACACCTGTCCACACACTCAATCAAACAGACTCCAACCTCTCCACAATGGCCAAGACCAGAGAGCTGTGTAAGGACATCAGGGATAAAATTGTAGACCTGCACAAGGCTGGGATGGGCTACAGGACAATAGGCAAGCAGCTTGGTGAGAAGGCAACAACTGTTGCCGCAATTATTAGAAAATGGAAGAAGTTCAAGATGACGGTCAATCTCCCTCGATCTGGGGCACCATGCAAGATCTCACCTCGTGGGGCATCAATGATAATGAGGAAGGTGAGGGATCAGCCCAGAACTACACGGCAGGACCTGGTCAATGACCTGAAGAGAGCTAGGACCACAGTCTCAAAGAAAACCATTAGTAACACACTACGCCGTCATGGATTAAAATCCTGCAGCGCACGCAAGGTCCCCCTGCTCAAGCCAGCGCATGTCCAGGCCCGTCTGAAGTTTGCCAATGACCATCTGGATGATCCAGAGGAGGAATGGGAGAAGGTCATGTGGTCTGATGAGACAAAAATAGAGCTTTTGTCTAAACTCCACTCGCCGTGTTTGGAGGAAGAAGAAGGATGAGTACAATCCCAAGAACACCATCCCAACCGTGAAGCATGGAGGCGGAAACATCATTTTTTGGGGATGCTTTTCTGCAAAGGGGACAGGACGACTGCACCGTATTGAGGGGAGGATGGATGGGGCCATGTATCGCGAGATCTTGGCCAACAACCTCCTTCCCTCAATAAGAGCATTGAAGATGGGTCGTGGCTGGGTCTTCCAGCATGACAACGACCCGAAACACATAGCCGGGGCAACTAAGGAGTGGCTCCGTAAGAAGCATCTCAAGGTCCTGGAGTGGCCTAGCCAGTCTCCAGACCTGAACCCAATAGAAAATCTTTGGAGGGAGCTGAAAGTCCGTATTGCCCAGCGACAGCCCCGAAACCTGAAGGATCTGGAGAAGGTCTGTATGCTGGAGTGGGCCAAAATGCTGCAGTGTGTGCAAACCTGGTCAAGAACTACAGGAAACGTATGATCTCTGTAATTGCAAACAAAGGTTTCTGTACCAAATATTAAGTTCTGCTTTTCTGATGTATCAAATACTTATGTCATGCAATAAAATGCAAATTAATTACTTAAAAATCACACAATGTGATTTTCTGGATTTTTGTTTTAGATTCCGTCACTCACAGTTGAAGTGTACCTATGATAAAAATTACAGACTTCTACATGCTTTGTAAGTGGGAAAACCTGCAAAATCGGCAGTGTATCAAATACTTGTTCTCCCCACTGTATAGGTTGTTTTTACAATGTTCTCTATCTCTCTTGCACTCCCGAGAACATCACTAGACACATTGTAAGTTATGCTAGACGCCTCACAAGTCCTCACCTGCCAGCTTCATTAAATAGTACCCGCAAAACACCAGTATCAACGTCAACAGTGAAGAGGCGACTCCGGGATGCTGGCCTTCTAGGCAGAGTTGCAAAGAAAAACTATTTAATGCAGCTGCCAGTTGAGGACTTGTGAGGCGTCTGTTTCTCAAACTAGACACTTGTACTTGTCCTCTTGCGCAGTTGTGCACAGGGGCCTCCCACTCCTCTTTCTATTGTGGATAGAGCCAGTTTGCCCTGGTCTGTGAAGGGAGTAGTACACAGCGTTGTACGAGATCTTCAGCTTCTTGACAATTTCTCGCATGGAATTGCCTTCAATTCTCAGAACAAGAATGGACTGACGAGTTTCAGAAGAAAGTTGTTTGTTTCTGGCCATTTTGAGCCTGTAATGGAACCCACAAATGCTGATATTCCAGATACTCAACTAGTCTAAAGAAGGCCAGTTTTATTGCTTCTTTAATCAGCACAACAGTTTTCAGCTGTGCTAACATAATTGCAAAAGGGTTTTATAATGATCAATTACCTTTTAAAATGATTAGCTAACACAACGTACCATTGGAACACAGAAGTGATGGTTGCTGATAATGGGCCTCTGTATGCCTATGTAGATATTCCATTTTAAAAAATCAGCCGTTTCCAGCTACAATAGTCATTTAAAACATTAACAATGTCTACACTGTATTTCTGATCAATTTGATGTTATTTTAATGGACAAAAAACGTGCTTTTCTTTCAAAAACAAGGACATTTCTAAGTGACCCCAAACTTTTGAACGGTAGTGTATGTCAATGTTGTCATTTACGTCTTATGTGATGCAGCACTAGTCAAATGGCTACTCAATCCAGACAAGCTATTGAGGCTCTTACGGTTACGTTCTTTGCTCTGTCGGTCGGTTTCATCAGAAGAAAAAGAAAATACCCTGAACGTCATTGTTCTGACAGTAGTTGAACTCCAACAAGAAAGGCTGAAGCCATAAAGCCAGCTCCCAGAGACATAGACTGCATCCCAAATGGCAACCTATTCTCTATAGAGCTCTACTTTTGGCCAGAGCTCTATGGGCCCTGGTCAAAAGTAGTGCACTATGTAGAAACATTGGTGCCATTTGGGATGCAACCAGACAAACAGAGACAAGAAGCCATGTCTGAG